>OX104065.1:26310738-26343542 GCA_944474145.2 Dicrocoelium dendriticum | reverse complement strand
CCGAGTTGATCGACACCACATTTACAAGTTCTGTGCATATATTGGCTCTCGCATGAACACGCCTACATATCTGACTAGTGACATACCACTATTCTTAAGTATTTTCCACCCGTTTCCTCATACTTCACTCACTGACCTACATTGCTTACGGGACCTCATCGGACTAGTTCCTCATCAACATACCATATAAGTGATCTGATCACTATTTTTACCTCTCGCATTCTGTGTACATGGACTACATACAACCTTTGGGCTCTATGGGCCCACACTACTGTCTCCAACTTTACTACTCCCACTGTTGGTGCTGCTTATTCGGCTATCATGTACAATAAGGCAATGTGCTGATCATGCCTAAAAGGCGTGTCTCGCTTTGTCGAGAATAAAATATTTATTTATTTATTTATTTATTTATTTATTCATGACCTTTATAACACGGCCGGAAATAAAAGATCCTAAGCGAAAGTAACTAACCATACAGCAAGATACCACACTTTCCACAACACGGCGCAAACAGGACATGAAAATCATGTTCGCAGTATTTTCTGCCGTCGAACTGAAAAGAAGTATGAAAAAGGAGAGGCTTACTTCGTAAAAGACGCCGTCGGGAAAGGGCTGGAAGCACTGAGAACAACTGCAAACTGGGATAAACAGTTAGACGGTAAGTTACACAAAACATTTGACGTGGTAAGTTTGATCCTTAGCTTGCACAACTTTTTCGTTGAAGCGAAAGGTATCGCCACAGCGCATACAATACGAATTTTCGAAAGCCAATGCACTACAAGTCAAGCTAAAGTATCGGAACTTCTGTTACTCGTTTCCAGCGGCGTCCAGCTCAGCCTGATAATTTTCGAGGCTATTTATAGAAGCAGCTGTCATCTGAGGAGCAGCATCAACTAGTGCCATCTAGTACCAGAGCGCAGCACAGAGGGACGTCAATCGGAGCCTCGAATGCGGGAGTGGCAAATAGGCTGCCCGGTAATCGCAGTCCTAGCAGGGTACTTTAAAGATGGTGACGTTTGTTGACTGGGCGGACGGGAGTGAAAAAGTTGACCTCTAGACTCTGACGTTCTAAGCTGGTGTAACCTTAAAACTGTGTTTTAGCGTGCTAAAAAGCTATCAACCGTTTGCCGCCGATTCGAATGCTCGGCAATACGGTTAGCAAAATGCTGTAAATTTGGCAAATTAATTAGACAAAGAAATTTCCACAACCTTATGTCTAATATTGCACAGTGAGCGCATTGTAATGCTAAAAGTCGAAATTGGGTCGCCTGTTTTCATGGATTCATTGTATCATGGATGCTGCATTTAACTTATTCGCAGTCTTGGAAGTCTGTTAAAAACATTGGATTTCCGAAACTTATACCGTAAAAGCTTTCTTTTGTGACAAGGTTGTTTTCCAGAGCATCCGTTATTAGTCCGTGGGTTATCTTTTATGCGTCTTCTTGGCGTCATGTCTAGAGGTTGTTAAACGTAAAACGGAACACAGACGAGATGTGCAGCAAAACGGTTTTGAAATGAATGCAAACTGGTGTTCACCAAAGCAGCTGGGCCCGCTGTGTTGCAAAATTGCTAATATCCAACTGGTGTTACTATGCGTCCACGTATCGATGGAGAAACATCGAAGTGTGTAATGCATGCAGCTATATTTGCCTTAAATATGCGTAACAGTAATGCAATATTAGCAACTAAAGTAGAAATCATTCATTACAAGGTATAGAAGACAAGCATACCGTTTCGGAGCCCATTTATTAAAAATTCAAACTGTCCAATTTTAGTTTCGTACTGGACTATTTAATTAGTCTGCTATTGTGCGGATATTTTTAGCCTCGGAATCTTAATGTGAAACGCATTATTAATATAATGAAATAAGTAACACTTGGGTTTTTGTGAGTTTCATAGCAGTGCATTCATCATAGCAGACATAAATAAGTAGCTTCTTTCACAGCGAAGATTTTGTAAAATCATAGGAATCTTATGCAGCATTATTGTAGCTATGAATTAGCATTTTATCCAAACATATGTACAGCAAGCCCTCCCACTGAATCGTGCTTTTGGCCACTCGCGTAGAAGCAAAAGTAGATAAAGATAAATGTCTTAAAATGTCCATGGATATTGTTAACTAATGTTCTAAATAATTATCGGCGCTGTTTAGTGCGTTAAATCCTTCTTTTTAACCGTACTTTCGGTCAGCACAAGTGACTTTTAGCGCGCCATGTGTGACGAATAATTCGTCACTGTGTTAGTACGTACTTACTAGTCTGTACTCGATTAGCGCGTAACGTTGACGGAATATGCATCCATTCAGCGCGAGCAGCGAAAGCGTGTGCCGTCGTGTGAGTGTTGTAACTGCCTAAATTACCAGATTTTTGGCCCTCAGCAGTGCAAATGTACACCTTATGGTCGACCTTTTGGTCACCCAGTATATCTTCTAACGCCGCTTGAACTTCAGCAACGAAAATTCCACGGTAAAAATATCGTAAACACGAAGCGGTAAGCGACATATTAATTATAATTACGCAATGCAGTAGCCGCAAACCCAAACCCTAAATTGATTTTGAAGTACTAATTCTCATCCAAACGACCACGAGACTTCGACCGGTGTGCTATTACAATCCACTTGTGTCCTATTACATCGGCAACAAATGTGCCACTGCTGGAGCCTATATACAACGACCACGAGACTTCGACCGGTGTGCTATTACAACCCACTTGTGTAATATTATATCGACACTAAATGTGCCACTGATGGAGCCCATATACAACGACCACGGGACTTCGAGCGGTGCGCTAGTACAACCCAACTGGGTCCTATTACGTTGACACCAAATGTGCCACTGATGGAGCCTATATACAACGACCACGAGACTTCGAGCTGTGCGCTATTACAACCCAACTGGGTCCTATTACGTTGACACCAAATGTGCTACTGATGGAGCCTATATACAACGACCACGGGACTTCGAGCTGTGCGCTAGTACAACCCAACTGGGTCCTATTACGTTGACACCAAATGTGCCACTGATGGAGCCTATATACAACCGCCCTGGGTCCTATTACACTGGCAACAAACTTGCCGCTAGTCCAGTTCATTTTTCAAAATGCTGTAATCCCAAATGAGCGGAGAAACCGATATAAAAACTGTGCATTGTATTTAAAAAAAGGCAGCGAGAAAAAGTTCAGCGTTGTTCACTATATTCGTGCTTTGAACGCACATGTCCCATGCAAATTATCTTTACACAAAGTCGTATTCATCGGCTAAAATAAAATAGTGGTGCGAACATATAGTCTACTGTCGGGTAATTGAATGAGAGTTTTTATCTGAACAAGCTTTTTCCTTTGCGTTTTCTTTACTGGGCTGGCATCCATGTCGACGCTACAATGAAGTGAAAATAGGAGTTTAAATTGCACCGAATAGCTTACTTTGGCACTATTCTTCACAATACCTCTGTTTGAGGGGAACTACACGGCTCCTTCTCGACAAGCTATCGATGAAAGGTAAGGAAATAGATCACCAGTACCAAGTGCACGTGCAATATGGGGTACGGTTTGTTGACTTGTACTCGGATCGGCGGTAGTATCATCGTGACTGTCTGCGCAGGAAATAGTTATACTAAGCTGTCGCTTACCTTCGTAAGCGGGGCAGGTTGATGGGGTAGAGGCAACTGTGAAATCCGGTGAGGGTGAACGGCCAACAGCTAAATATCGAGGTAAAATGTTGCTTTCTTACCGGTAGTACATCATTGCACTGCCATCATGGGCACGGATACCGTTTGTGAAGCGTTGACACAAATTGTACAACGGGCTCCTGATTGCACACGCAGACACTTTCGATGATAAAGTAACCGATTGTGCGCACAGCGAACTGCGTCAATCACGACAGGCTTGCTGCATGTAAAACACAAATCTGTGGGCGCCATAATTTTCGGCCAACGCTGTTGTTTCTTTGCACGTTGAAAGTCTGATGAATCACCAATTATTTCGTTAGTCCTTCGCAATAGCTCGTGATACAGTTCCGAAAATCCGGATGGACTAGCCTCTTCAGCACTTCTTAGACGATGTACAAGATGTGCAATGTTAGACGTACATGGTTTCGTAACGGGGACTTTCAACGTCCGCAACGTCATGCACTCTGTGGGTAGGTTGTAGTCAGCCAACCAGCGGATGCAAATAGGTATTTGGCCTGTAAATGGATGCACATATCAGAAACGGCTTACTTGTCGGATCCGCGTGCTGCTTGTATGCCGTCATTACATGCACACACGGAAGCCACATGGTCTTATAAAAAGGACAGGTACATGTTCCCAAGGAGCAATCGATGGTGAAGCGGTTTCCCTGGTGCGATATCTCAAACTGGAAGCGTCAGCAATTTTTATTCACATACCACTCCATCTCCAAGGTCCAAGGAAACTGCTTGTAACATGGGTTGTGCTAAATAGCGCATCACTAAGTTGCATGCGTACGTAGTCAAGAGGCAAACTACGCGATGAACATATGCGCTGCCTTCTAGTAGTTGACGCCTGTCACAGAAAAACGCGGCATGCATCTGGGACTCTTTCAGGAGAACTTCCGAATGCGCCAAGACTTTGCGAACGGCTGCAAAAAGGCCATCCGATGCATGGGTAAATTTCTTCAATCCCAAGTTGGCATTCTCAACTCGGTTGTTAGGTGTATTGCCAAAGTGCACCTTTCCAGCTTGTGCGTGTTTCGCCCACGAGCGTTTTATGTACAACCAGTACAACGTAAGGTAGCGCACAAAGTGGGGTCTGTTCTTTGAAGGAGCTTCAAATCTTGTTGAAATCTAAAACAAGAATATTACATATGTAAAGAGATTTTACTCAGCCTCCGTGTCAGAAGTTGTCATGCGATGAAACAGATAAAGCGACCGGTTAATGTTTGTCTACAGAATGTAACAAAGATTTATCACTTACATGCTTCCTGATGGCCTGGCAGGTGTAAAAGTAACACAACAAAATGTCGCATTGAAAAACGGCGCGCGCCGCACGTATTTGAGCGGCCAATTTTTCCATCATTATTGTGCGGACGGGAATATCATGACCCGTGATGTCCCGAAACGCTTCGAACAACGTAAGCAATGATGCGTAAGCTTCCCGACGCAGAAACGCATAAAATATTGGCCGGCCATACCCCATGACGTCAGTTATTAAAAAATGGTATAGTTTGAAGCTGCAAGCAACAAGTAGGCCCGCTATATGTTCTTACTTCAAACGGCTGGTGCCCTGAGTAGCGTCTACACAAACGACTTGCGAGAATCGGCGGAAAAGTTCTATTTGTTGATGCCGAGCGAATATTACGTGTGTGCACAAGCCTTCCTCAGAAATAATTCGCGCAACTCCGTCTTCTTCCATGGACTTGATAACCTGATGCAATTTTACTGCAGGAAATAAACACTATCAAAATAAGCTTACACTCAACGCCAGGTCTCAGTTTACGACGAACCTTGCGGACATCATCGCTGGTAATATGCTTTCCGAACCGAACCTCGACGAACTGCTTGATGTCGCTTGTTGGGGTGTTGTAGCGGAAAACCTCTACGGACTGAGTGAACTCATTGTCCTTCAGACGGCGATTGATGGGGTGTCGTTCTAAACTAAGGCGATTAACTGGGTGATTGTGAGACAGATCGAACGTTGTGACTTTCAGCTTGCGTCCCGTTCTAATGGGGTTAACGCGAGCTTGGCAGTTAGTATCACGTGAGCTGAAAGATGTAGAATAATAGAAACGAAATGCTACTAAACACGTCTCACTCCAGTACTTTTTGACTTCCGCCGAGCGCAGCGGACACATCGATAAAACGCCTTGTCGTAATTCACCCGTGACAGGTTACATTTTTTGCTGCTGTAGCGTACGAAATTGACGTAATGAAGAAGCATAAAGTCTGAAAACCAACTATTAAACCCGTCAAAATTGTCAAAAGAAGCCAAAAGAAGATTCTCCGGAAATCAGACTCCATGGCGTACGATTTCGATAATACTGTTTTTACCGCGTATCTGGTTTCCGACACATTCAAACAATTGCAATAACACATTTGCACAGATTTAAATAAAACTGCAAAGGCAGAAAGATAGCCGGGAATAATGTCATAGAATGACCATAAACTATTTATTGAGCACTAGGTTTTGCGGGCTAACGGTGCGTATCTGACTTCTGACACACTTAAACAAATGCAATATTACATTTGCACAAAATTGTATAAAACCGCAAAGCCACAAAGTTAGCCGGGAATTATGCCGTAAAATGACACGGAACTATTTATTGCGTACTAGGTTTTGCGGAGTGATGGTTCTGCGACTACGTCGCAGCGGCAAATAGGCCTGGAAGGGCATTATAAATAAATAAATAAATATTTTATTCTCGACTATGCGAGGCACGCTCATGGAGGCATTATCAGATATGTACAACGGTACAAACATTATAATGCAATTGGAACAGTAACGCAGAAAATTGTTCATATATCCATGATTGGAACTGTACAACGTTGAAAATGGGAAACAATAAGTTGGCTGTCATGAGATACGGGACCTCAGCTAATAAGAGATTGAGAAACCTGAATGATCCACTGAAAGGTAATGGAAGAGCCCGCACACAAGGAAGGAAAAGGGCAACGTATGGTAGGATATAAAACGACAACAGTATATACAGATGTAGAAGTCCCAGTGTAACGATCCTATGTAGAATTGTGACGCTAGTTGACCTGCCAGTGTAAAGTTATGGGCGGTGACTTTATTCGGTGGCGAGTCACATACGCCACGTTGCAGTGTTGTTAAACGGACATTTGTGGCTTTTTGTAGGGAGAACGCTTGCCAGGCGAAAACCCACCACGTCCTGGAACACTGCCACCAATCCATTGAATGGCAAATTGTAACTGGCTATGTTTCTTGTTAAAAGTCTGTTTGCTCGGTTATTCGCAGTCAGGTTGCGTCCCATTTTTTCCCCTGGTTGATGCAATAACTGGTTGCCTATTGCGTTCCTGGGTCCTGTCCGTTGGTAGGTCGGGTACTAAACATTCTTATTGAATATAATGTGTTGATCCTTCGCAGAACCACATGAAGTCATCTCTGATTATGTATATTTGCCGGGGAGCGAAGAATTCGTGTCCAGCTACCCTCACTGGACATCGGTGGTTGGGTGTAAATAGTTAGAGTGGAAGTGAGGCCATGGTCCAGGTAAGTACTTGTTGGTTATTTCGTCCCATCCCAGACGGAGGCAGTTCCTCAGTTCAATCCCGAAGCTCTCCGATGTTCACGACCTCAGAGAAAAGGGAGAGAGGAACAAGCCGAGAGAAGACCGAAAAGGAACAGTCGATGTACCTAGCGTTTGGTCAAAATCCTACATTAAGACATTTATTTGAGACAACTAGTGTACAAGGTGTAACAGATATTACGCTAAAGATGTTTTTACTTATGCGGAAGGCATGGCCTGATGGGTAGAATACTTTCATGTGCATAGGGATGAAAAGCAGGATTCCGGTAAGATGTTCATGAGGTGTAAGCTGGCAATGTTCGAATTCTACCTGAGACTAGAAAGTGGGTGTGTAGTCACGATTGGTTGTAATCGGAAACCCAAGGACAGTGACGATGTGGCCGTATTTATATATGCTCACGGGATAAGGATTACCTAAGACACCATAACTACAATGTACATAGGTATATGAATATAGGAAGCTGAGCATATTAGAAGCTGGCTAAGATTAAATGGATATCAAAGGAAGACTAAGTGTTGAAGGTAAGACGATTAGAAGATATCGATACTGGACCGTGTATCAGTGGACAAGGGTGCCTGTTGGGTTAATCATTCGAGGTGCCAATGAATAACAACCGTGTCAAAGGATCGGACAGCAAACCAGCTGAGCTGTGAAAAAACTATACCAGGAGAATAAACAATCTACAGAAGGACTGACGCCTAGCAAGCTAAGGAATATTCCCAAAGTTGAATAGAGCATACAGCAAACAGCTGCCGCAGAGCAGAGATAGTGGCTAAAGGAATGGAGGTATCAGTGGCTGATTCAACCATATCATTAAGACTTATGTTTCGGTATGCCAGCCAAAATGGTTATTCTTTCCTAACTGGTAATGTAAGTTATGTATATGTGCCGCTAAGTACATAGGTATTTACAAGAAATGGTATTTGATGGATTTTTTCAGTAAGGTATTGCACATTGTTTTAAATGACGTTAACTGGAGGAGGTCTAATTGGTTATCGGGCGCCATGTTGGACGACACTTTGCGTTTTACTGTTTGGTATTCGAACGCTATAAAAACTGGGTGGAAGTGGAAGGAGCTGATCGTGACTTCCAATTTGCGACTGCTTCTAGTTTCTTCAAATCTGGTACCTTAATTGCCAAGCCTCAAGGGAAGCAAAGTGGGGTTATGGTGGCTGAAGTCTTTCGGGACCTATATGTGCAGTTTCGGTGCTTATATTCGAGACGTGCTGGAACACTAGGGAAACGGTATGTTATATTTAGGCGAGTTAATCAGTTATTTCACAGATTTCGTTATTACGAATGTGGCGCGCTGTTCTTATTTAGTTTGAGTTTGCAAATGTATGAGAGGTGCAATTTCAACTTGAAGCGCACCCGTAGTTTTCAAATTGATCAGCCATGGTTCTATGTGCTCAATACGTTTGACGTCGGAGCAAGCGTGCGAGGTGTGTGCGTTGATACACTCATTTAAGAGAAGCCGTGAAATGTAGACGAATGTGTAGAGGACTGATGGACGACGGATGATGAAGACTAACTTGCGGTACATGAAGCGTACATGCTGTTTCATCGGAGGACAGAGCACTTCTACACCAGTGATTGCATATATTGATATATACCAGCGATGAGTGTTATTATGCTAAATGCTTGCATGTCATAGAGGTGCTGTATGTTATAAACACTTGATGCGCACATGGCTACCGTTTTCGTCATCAAGAGCGGCGAATCGTTTGTGGACGGCGTGCAAGTTTGGTTGCTTCATAACCAACAGGTTGGAGAAAAAGAACAGGCAGCTGAAGCGGCAACTGTGTGAGAGGCTGTCGGTTCTGCTTCAGTTCACTGTGGTTGTGGATCGTTTGCATGCGGTTATGGAATAAAGGCGGCCGAAATTGTCAACATCTCACGTGACCACGCATGTGCCTCCGGTGCATTTACACACGCTCACCGGACTGCTTGTAGGTTTAACGCCATACGCCGGGGAGAGGCTCATAAAGCACTGATCATCCGAGGACATGATAGGCGGTCGTCCTGAGGGTACGGTTTGGGCGGTGGTATGGAAGCGACGTTCCGGTAAACGTACATCCTTGGTACTTGGTGACGGATGTGACTTAGATTCCCAGAATTATTGACGGATGCTATGCGCGCACAGGTGTTATATTTCGTTTGAGCAGGGTGCAGAATTGACTGCATTGCTACAGGGTTGTCGGTGGCTTATATCTGATTTACCTGAGCTCATAGCACTGATTTCATGAAGGCGGCAGAGGTGAGTAAGTCGAAAGCTTCAAGCATCTCAAAGACGCGTTTCTGATCGTGCCAACAAGTTTTGCACGGTGGAGTAAGCGCACGCGGAACTAAAACCCACGTTTGCACAATATCAACTCCAACATTTCAGCGCATGCTACACTCGTTGCGGCGTCTATGTGTGGTGTTGATGCGTAAAAAGATATGCGATTGCTGGGCAAGGCCAAGTACTCCGAAACACGTTTACCTTTGGATAACGAGGTAGACATGTTGTCGTTGCTCGAAAAAAGCGGTTCCTTGTTGTCCTGTGGAAGGTAACTTTAAAGAGCACACGACAAAAACAGGTGCACCAGCTCCAGTACACACTCCGGGTGGTGGAAATCTCTATTAGTACTGAGACGGATGGAAGTCACCCTTACGGATACATTGTCGCATGGTGCACATTTTCGTAAGCAGAGGAGCAAATTTCCAGCGTTTACCGGTGCAATGCCCCAAAGCGGGGTGCTTCTTCCGGACCGGCGGAGTTAGAGCAACACAAATGCGCCCAATGAGTGCTTTCGGAGGACGCCGTTGGTAACAGAGCCACCGTTGGTTGGACCGTGTGTGATTATTGTGAAAGATGGTTACATCAATCCTGTAGTGTGTAGGATGACTTAGACGCTTGCAAATATTTATTTTGTATAGAATAATAGAAAATACCGACGGTTCACATATGCTATTAACTTTCCAGTTTAGTTCCCTGAAAGCCTTGTGTATTGCAAACTTGGGCAGTTCAGCCCGGATACCAGGTTTCTTCCCCTAACACAATCAGTCCAAAGGGATTTATCATTTGCTCTCTGCATTGATGATGCGGCGCGCATTCCCTGTAACATTACCGGTAAGAGGACTAAATCGTGCGGCAAATTACTTTTGCAGTAGAACGCATTCTGGTAACAAGAAGCTGTGCAACCTTTCCTCGACCGTATTACATGCCTACCAGTTGGCTTGATGACTGTGTATCCTGGTGTGGTCTCCATTCTTAACGCGGAGGGCTGGTGCTTCTAAGCTACATCACGGTCTACTCCAAAACCGCTTTTTCCCGTCAACGTAGTTGTTGTAACGCCTGGACGTTAATGAGGACATTATTGTAAACCTTCTGCATCATCTGGGTTCGTTTTCCTCGCTGGCTCCTGATGGGATACACCACCCGTTGGTCCAAACTCTCAACTAGCCGCTAAGTATGTGGAAGTGCATTGAGTACCTATCAACGCTAAGCAAACTTCCGGATGCGTTTGCCTCTGTACTCTACGCACTAACCTTGTACCCGCTCGCAAAACCCTCTCCAGGTCCATTTTGTCCCTTACAAGACAAGTTGGACTAGCTTGCATACGGTATTCTAATTGGCGTCGCAAAAACGCCGAGAGCAGCTTCACAAATACCTTGGCCACTAGGACCCGAAGGATCGCCGAATAAATCACCTCCTACGGAACCCTTTACAAGCAACCGTCCTCCAATTGTACGCAGTAAAGCAATGGGACGCGGTTGATACCTAGGTCAAACTGTTGAGTGACAACGGGGATTTCACTTTCACCAATTACATTGTCCGTGTGAGACTAGCACTTCCAAGGCGGAGGACAGAAGATTTCGCCTGCTCTAAAGGCATCAACCATAAGGTTGGGAAATCCCAGTGCTTATCCAAGGCGCTCTGAATTGCCTAAGAGCCAACAGGAGTATCCACAATATTCCGGACCTTGAGGTCATCAGCAAACCATAGCGACGGTACTTTGAGCTCATGGGACAGACAGAAGTTAAAAGAGGCCACTAAGGACCAAAAGCCAGGTGAACGGCCGGGGAGCAATGTTATATAAGTGCCCCATCTTACTTGCTACGTAGATCGATATTACACAGTGCCCTTCTGGTCCTTGATTTCTCTGTGCCACCTCGCTCCTAGCCACCAGGATGCATGGAGTATTTGTACTTTTCGCCAGTAAGTTGACATCCTCCATTTCTGTGGCTCCAGACACCCGCTGTACATACCACGACCTAAGCATTGGCTTCGCAGTACCACCTTACAGCCACTTACCTAGCCCATTGGTTATGTCGTCCCATTCACATGCAGTAGTGAATAGCTTTAAATTATGCAGCTTTTAGTTAGCCAGCGTAGATGTGTCGCTCCGTCCAGTTCTCCAGTCACCACTGACGTATTTATAGCCCATATGTCGTCAGAGATAGTTTTGTATTTTTACGTCGGTAAGTGCGGCCCGTCACACCAGGGGGCAGTTATGCATATGGCAACTCTGTCTGGGTAAGGGTGATACCGCTCTTCTTACGGGGCTCAAACTATTTCCTAGTGCGCAGGTTTGTGGGTTGTAAGCGCTTGCCGGGCTCACCATCGAGGTCGGCAATATTTGTGCTTGGTTTGAAGGTCATTGCCTCTTGTCGTCTCAGGCTTTTTTACTTCGAGGACATTAGTTCGTCCATCGCTGCTTGTCATGCAAACTGTCCGGTACCACCTGTTTGTCGTATGTGGCACTTGTCAGCCTCGCCCTTATGCATCTACCGTGCTCGTATACGTCAGCCCAGCTTGGAACATCGTCGGAGTTTTAACTGCCAGTTAACTGAGGTAAGGGTGCATCGCTGTTGTCTGTCATTTTCCTTTATAGTCGGCACCCGCCGTTTGCCGGCTGTTCACCTACGTTGTTCCCAGTGGTATATGAGCAAGACACGCCGGACTTGAAATATGGTAGGCATTTCAGACGCCAGTGGCTTCATGTTGGTGTGCATAGCTGTTGTCTTATCTTTTCTTCCATTTCCTTTACCCTCTGTCCGCCCGTTTACTGCACGCGCCACTTGTCCGCCGCGCCATGAGGCCTGCGTGCAACGACAGCCCGAGTTACGCGATTGCGGTCCGACGTGCCCGACTCGCAGCCCTTGGTTGCATTGCAAATTTTAGCCTTTAGCAGCTATATACTTCCAGTAAGGGGTCATTGCTTTACTCCTACAAATCATCTCATAGCCTTCGCCTGCACGCAACCCGTCTCCCAATTCGTAACCGCACCCAGTTGACACCGGTTGGTGTAGGAGCAAAGTCCGCCATTTGTCATCACGCATTTATCTTTTCGGCGACATATACTTAGCGTAAGTACACTTGGCTCAAGTTATAACTATCATTTATAGACAGTATCCCGCCGACAACCCGTTTGCCGCTTACTTCCCTATACTAATGGCCTCCATGCTCCCCAAAACCTTCGTTTATGGCCACCAGTCACTTTCGGTGAATGGGCATGCCGTGACCCTTTCATTTAATTTTACTGACTAGGCCTGACGTTTAACCGTTTGCCACCTCTTAACCACACGCATTTGTCTTCCGCTGACATATCAGCAAAGTCAACCCTGTTTGGCCTTCGTGTTTTCTCAAATTCTCTTTCAAGGCACCTTTACATCACTTACGTAATTGCTCTCATTTCATATCTCAGCTTACCGTCAACCCGTTTACCGCCCTAATATCACACATGACTCACGTTCGTGTATGAGCAACGTCAGCCATGTGTGAGACTTCCTACGTGCGCACAGCTACACTTTCCTGGAATAAGTATTTACATCGCTGTTGTGAAGCATTTTCTTTCCTAGGTCGCCTATTGCGTCCACTGGTTTACCGCTTGTTTGATCTTTTTAGTTGTCGCAGATTGGCAGAGGAGCAACGTCCATTGGTGTCCATATGTCGTCTGTTCTTTCGACGCTTTTCAGTTACGGTTAGTGGACACCCCTTTCGTTTTACTTGCCATTTCACAGACTATACCCGCCTGTTCGCCGCATGCGCCAGCTGTGCGCCGGGCCGTGTAAGGCATGCCTTTACAGTGGCGCATTTTTCTTGTCTCCAGTGATTTCTTTTCGCCCTGCCCTATGCGCCGCCCATATTTAGCCTGAACTTATCTTCATGTAAGCATGGATATATTTGCTGCAATTCAAAAAGGCAATAAACCAAAAGCATACCAAGCTGTTCTACCCAGTTCAAAGGCTACAAACCAGAGAACGCAAAAACAGCCCTTCTTAGGGCCTACCACATGGGAACGCGAAAAGTGCCGTCATAAAGGCCCACCACTTTTAAGTGTGCACACATTGTGTTGTGTTTGCCTGTAGTTACCATCCCAACTAGGACGCGGAGAACAGAATTGTTGTAGAGGTCGAGCAGTTGCGCTTCCATGATTCCGCTGCATTTTTGTACGCACTAAAACAGCTACCACCTCACCTACATTTTATAGTCTTTCACAAGTAAGTTCAGAAGTCAAGAAGGGCAAACGTTGACGTCTGATAGTCAACATTTTTCCGTCCTTCCTGTTCATAACTAATTGCTATGGTAATATGTCACATGCCTTCCGTTGTTTAGGCGAAAACACCCGCACCTTACAATGCACCTATACTCATTACTCAGTGATTCGGTTTGTTGACATGACACATTACATCCGTTTTTTGGCACACGTGTGCACTTTGACTGAGCTTTAGCAGTCTACCGTTTATATGCTATTGCCTCCTTGTCCCAAAGCCCTATGCAAATTAAATTCGTTGGGTTTGTATCCTAGTGTCATATAACCCGGTGCGCTGGGAGCACGAAAATCCCCCAGTGCCCTTATCCATACGATATCAGCAAACCACTGTTATCGCCTATCAATGATACTGAGATATCCGTGCTCACCAATTATTTACCTTTCCCCGGTGTTGCACTTGTTGGCGTCCACCTAATGACGCTCTATAACGTAACCAATATTATTTTTCGTGATTTCAACAACTTCCCCTTTTCCAAGGGCCCTTGACAGTTCCCCCGGTGTACACCGTTATGCATTAATTCGCGGAAGGAGGATTTCCAGCAAGCTTGCAATTCCAAGCGAAATCACCCTATCCTCCAGCATGAGATAGCCGCTGCCTATTTTCCGCGTGCAACACCTCTTCAAGCCTACCACGGAAAAGAGCGCATGTCCCCAGGCACCCCACGGTAATTTGGCCAGCAGGCAACATGTGATAAGTAGAAAATTCGCACGTCGTTCAAAACAACTCCACCTACGCGAGTGGTTAACGAATATCCCCAACAAAACGCAAGCAACCTGTGCGTTATTGAAACCACATTCCGAAAAGCAAAACCACAAACGTCCAGTTGAATAAAAAGAATGCAAAGTTTAATATGTTGTCGTATGTCCATCTTTTAGCATATGTTTTAAGAAGAAACGTAAGCGATGCGCTAAAAGCGAACAATTGTTTTCGATTTATTCAGCATCAGGCCTGGTACAGAAATATATGTTAAGTAGAGGAGTTCATACGGGGAAAACAGAGAGTAACTATTGATTGAGCAAAACATTTTACGTGCTTAACGTAACGTGTCATTTGGTCAAATGACTGAAGGCATGTGATAACACTGAGTGAGGTCCGATCCAGCTTTATTACTGGCTGGCCAGGGTGGTTGTAATGTTTGTACATGTTGCTTCTGAATGCATAGGTTTGGTTTTGTCAACCTGATGCATACTGCCTCAGCAGTAGCGAGTAGTTTAGCTCCTGACCGATGGTGTAGCTGTGATGGAACTCGATAGAGGCTATCAAAGGACTTGCGCTTGTCAATCAGATGATTGGTGCAGATCAGATGATTGGTTATGGCACTCAACTGAGTTTTGTCTAGTTGGAAGGCGAGCGACTTTGGTAAATGTTCCTTGTTTCGCTTTTCCAAGTGTCTAGTCGTGCCCTAAATGTACCTAGCCCCACAGCAGCAGGTGAACCGGTAGACTACCATTAATTGGCGTTGATCAGGCATCTTGTCTTTGAACCTAGGAACATAGAGCGGACGGCCTGTAAAAACCACACTCAGTTGAGCTGCATTAAAGGTCTTTCGGCAAGTCTGTATCAGTAGTGGTGTGCATATTTCAGCCGGTTTGGCACATTTAAATGGGATTTGGTGGAATAGCTGTTTATTTTCCACGGTTTGTACGGTTGACCTTGGGCTACTCGACTTTGTATGAACGTCAATGAATGATTCTGGATAACCGTCTTCGCGAAGTGTTTGCCTGAGTTGCTTCATCTCTTCTTCAAGTGCGTCCGCATTACAGTTTTCCCCTGCACGAGTGGCTAGTGTATGTACCGGTGTACTTTTTCGGCTCATTGGCACAAAACTTCGGAAGGGTGTGTATTAGTCTGTCCAATACGGCTTTCTATAGGTTCTTATCTGAATTGATCCATCCTCTCGTCGCTTTAAGTTTGCATCTAAGAAGGGCATTTGGTTGCCAATTTCCTCTTCAACTGTGAATGTGGCGTCGGGATGTGCTTTGTTAAAACAATCGACGACATTTAGCAAGTTGTTCGTCCGTTCAGTTATGCAGAATATGTCATCAACATAACGATGGTAGAAGCGTAGGCCCGAGATAACCGATTTTAATGGGCAATCCTCTAACATTCCCATATAACTATTAGCCAATCGCGGGCCGAGAGGTGATACAATTGTTACCCCAGTTACTTTTCTGTACAATTCATTGCTGAATTGAAGTTGGATGTTATAAATGCATCTGAGTAATAGCTGCTTTAGGTGGACAGTTGGTATTTCGATCTTTCTCTTGTGCTGCTCAATGTCAGTACAAAGAAATTTAATTGTTTCTATAAGTGGGACTTTTGTGAACAGGGATACAAAGTCCAAGGAAAACATTCCATAGCCTAAGATGCTCATAGCTTTAACGTTTTCCACTAATTGAAAAGTATCCGTAATTTCTAGACTCTACACTATCCCAAAAACACACAAGCCAAGTGCATCATTGCGACCGATATTGCATATGAGGAACTCACCATACCACAACATCGCGAAATGGTTAACGTCCATTTTGGATCCTATTGGGAAGTGAATAACCTCTAATCAACTTAGTGACATTTTTTAATTTGCGAAAACGTTAAAGCTATGAGCATCTTAGGCTATGGAATGTTTTCCTTGGACTTTGTATCCCTGTTCACAAATGTCCCACTTATAGAAACAATTAAATTTCTTTGTACTGACATTGAGCAGCACAAGAGAAAGATCGAAATACCAACTGTCCACCTAAAGCAGCTATTACTCAGATGCATTTATAACATCCAACTTCAATTCAGCAATGATTTGTACAGAAAAGTAACTGGGGTAACAATTGTATCACCTCTCGGCCCGCGATTGGCTAATAGTTATATGGGAATATTAGAGGATTGCCCATTAAAATCGGTTATCTCGAGCCTACGCTTCTACCATCGTTATGTTGATGACATATTCTGCATAACTGAACGGACGAACAACTTGCTAAATGTCGTCGATTGTTTTAACAAAGCACATCCCGACGCCACATTCACAGTTGAAGAGGAAATTGGCAACCAAATGCCCTTCTTAGATGCAAACTTAAAGCGACGAGAGGATGGATCAATTCAGATAAGAACCTATAGAAAGCCGTATTGGACAGACTAATACACACCCTTCCGAAGTTTTGTGCCAATGAGCCGAAAAAGTACACCGGTACATACACTAGCCACTCGTGCAGGGGAAAACTGTAATGCGGACGCACTTGAAGAAGAGATGAAGCAACTCAGGCAAACACTTCGCGAAGACGGTTATCCAGAATCATTCATTGACGTTCATACAAAGTCGAGTAGCCCAAGGTCAACCGTACAAACCGTGGAAAATAAACAGCTATTCCACCAAATCCCATTTAAATGTGCCAAACCGGCTGAAATATGCACACCACTACTGATACAGACTTGCCGAAAGACCTTTAATGCAGCTCAACTGAGTGTGGTTTTTACAGGCCGTCCGCTCTATGTTCCTAGGTTCAAAGACAAGATGCCTGATCAACGCCAATCAATGGTAGTCTACCGGTTCACCTGCTGCTGTGGGGCTAGGTACATTTAGGGCACGACTAGACACTTGGAAAAGCGAAACAAGGAACATTTACCAAAGTCGCTTGTCTTCCATCTAGACAAAACTCAGTTGAGTGCCATAACCAATCATCTGATCTGCACCAATCATCTGATTGACAAGCGCAAGTCCTTTGATAGCCTCTATCGAGTTCCATCACAGCTACACCATCGGTCAGGAGCTAAACTACTCGCTACTGCTGAGGCAGTATGCATCAGGTTGACAAAACCAAACCTATGCATTCAGAAGCAACATGTACAAACATTACAACCACCCTGGCCAGCCAGTAATAAAGCTGGATCGGACCTCACTCAGTGTTATCACATGCCTTCAGTCATTTGACCAAATGACACGTTACGTTAAGCACGTAAAATGTTTTGCTCAATCAATAGTTACTCTCTGTTTTCCCCGTATGAACTCCTCTACTTAACATATATTTCTGTACCAGGCCTGATGCTGAATAAATCGAAAACAATTGTTCGCTTTTAGCGCATCGCTTACGTTTCCTCTTAGAATATATACTAAAAGGTATGCAGCTTAAAATCCACACTTGATATCTAGCTTGCTTTCGACTCACCGCTGTGAGGAAACATACTGAATGCAACGTCTATGTGAGCCTAAAGTTGCATAAATCTATATTTATGTCGCCGTATGAACGTAATCACATGTTGCAATATATATATCGTATACAATTATACCTATATATTTATACATCTACTGAGCGATTAACATATAAACATCGGTGCTCTGTTATGTGGACACCTCTATGCTTACTTAAATCAGTATGAATATAACATAGCAAAATATTTTGCCGATACATATATTACTGCACAAATATGAGTAGCTATTTGGTATGTGCATACTTTTACATAACCCTAGTCGTTTTTATACGCACCTGTTAACTTTGGCTGTTATATACCTGACTCTGAAATAACAACTCACAGCAAGCGGTACTAGTTATTATAACCGTTCCTTTGGCCTGTCAATTAACTGAAACATTCATCACTCCATCATATGACCGTAATTCTCTACCTTCACCGGTACAAACAAACAGAAACGCGGAAATTCAACCCATTGGACAATGCAGCATTTCTATGGAATCATGCCATTTAACGTCCAATGACCCGTGGTATGCAAATTCCAGATTTTTTAACTGCTGCATTACGAATAAATATCTTTGGCAAACCACTGTTCCTTCTTCGAAAGCGACTTCCCATAAATACAACAAATACAACCATCACTGGAAAATGTAGGATCATAGGTTTCTAGTCCCGCGAGTTCCATTAATTGTTTGCTGTAATTTGCTACAAGGTTGGTATACGGATAGAAACCGCAACCGCACTTTTGGCTCCTTAACAGCTGGTAGCACACGTCACTAGTACTTCAGCGGGAAGTTTGAATCAACATGACGCGCGAAAATAAGTTGCTGGTAGCCGAATCTGTAAATATATCATGAAAGATTTGCTGGGTTGAACAAATGTTATGGCATCAGGAAAGCAGTGTATGTAAATAAATGCTAATTTAACACGCATTTTTGTTTTTGAGATTGCATAAGCTTTGGTTTTAATGAGTGTTTATGTAAGGGCAAATAATGAGCGTAATTGAGATACGTGCATGCTCTAATCGGGGCTAGTGTAGCTGCCGGTAATGGCAGACTCAATGACTAGGATATTTAAAGGGTATTTTCTTGTAGTAAAAGTTGCTGTGCTAATACCGTAGCACGAGGCGATGTCAAAAAAGCATGAGTAGGCAAGGCCAAGGCAGGCGTTAGAAAATCCGTGATTTTCTTGAAATGTTATGTGATATATTTTGCTTGAAGAAGCGAGTGTACGTGCACCGTTTGACTAAGGTAAATGTGCTGTTGAAAGAAATCCATTTGATAGCTATTCGCTAGTCTGTAAATTAGTATATTTATTATCAAAGTATTTTTGAATGGTTAACGTCGGAAGATTAAGAGATACCGAAGTGATTATGTGGTTCAGTATACGCAATGCATAAAACATCATTTATTATAACTTTCTTGACGTTTTTCCTGGGTAATGTATTTAATGGCACTGTTTGACCGTGAATTATGTTGACGGTAATGGGAAGAAGTGGGTACTCACTATATTATAATTTAGGTATCCGGAAAGTTAAGTTACAGGAAATGGGAGCAATTCATACCAGTGAAAAATAAGCTGCAATGATCTATGTAAAATGGCAGTAAATATTGCAGCGTGAACTGCTAGACAAGTGTTAATGTTGTTCCAAGATATGGCATAAGCATGTTACTTGATCGAAATTATTGGGGCTGTAAAACGTGATGGTTGAAGGAAAAGTCACGCAGCAACACCACTGGGTTGTGTTAGAAGATAAATACTTGACGCATACAGCCATGAGGAAAAAGTAGTGACCGTGTCTGTGTAACTTCTCCCAACAATACCATCAGATGCAAAAGAGGTGCCATCCCTTTTCTAAGAGGTCCGGAACTTGGGGATCTAAGGTTTGGACCGAGCAAGTATTTGCCAGCGACAGGACATAACCCACAAGGACCTACAAAGAACATGACTGCACAACAAATTGATACAAATGCACTCACCACCACGACCGTTGTCCAGTATGATAGCTGGACACGAGGCCTTCACACTCCTGAAAAGTATACATAAACCGTAACATCCAGACGCAAGGAACTGACATTTTGCTCACCTGGACACTCACAAAGACGGCTCTTCATGAAGCCTTCACACTCCATGGGCCTCAGCTATTATGGCGGCCTTGACCAAGCTACCTGCTCAACTAATAGAGGAAATTGGAAGTCAATTGACTGCGGATAATGAAGGGTGAAATCAGTCGGCAAGCGGCACTGCCGGTTTAACATTAGTGTCCAAAGGGATTTCTGACAGTGTTCCAGGATGTGGTGGGTATTCGCCTGGCAATCCGTCTCCCTATAAAAATCCACAAATGTCCGTTTAACAACACTGCGTCGTGGCGGGTGTGACTCGCCTCTGAATAAAGTCATTGCCGACAACTACCTAATGGCAAGTCGACTAGAATTAAAATTTAATATTTTCCTGACTCATTCAAGAATAAGCTACTCCCTGCCTATATGTATCGTTTTCACCACAAAGAGAACACCCATACTGTGTGCACTATGCCAGCTAGAACCCATCGTGACGACTTTACCCCTCATACTAATTTTTCAATTCCCAAAGCGTGCACAAAGCTCGGCTTACTGCCCATTATATACATAGCAACGTGTTTGTTGCGAAACATAATTGCATATAAATGTTGATCATGCCTGGTTTTGTGTGGCTCGACAAATTCTAGAATATACTACTTATTTGTTTATTTATTTATTTACAAACCGTGACTGTGAGTATTTGGAAGATGTGGCTGGCCCTATATGACGTGTCACAACAATAACTGGAAATGCAAAGTAACTCCCGGACCTAGCATAAGCCGGTGGTCAGTAAGTAAACGATGTTGCAGGCTCCAATTAATGCTGCACAACAATGCCGCCGCGTGTAATATTGCCAACTGACTTCTAACATAAGCTGGCGGCCGGTACTTATTAGATGTTCCCGGCTCCACTTAAGGTGTCACAGCCAGGCCACCCCGTGCAATAGAGCTAATCGACTACGCACATAACTTTGCCGCTAGTAACTAAACGTTGTTGTTGGCTCCACAGCATGTGTCCCATTGATGCTATCATATGCAATCCAGCTGACCGACTACTTAGATAAGCTGGCCGCTCTGATGGTCACACTGATGGTTATGCTCGCTTTTCGACCCAGGCTGACATACGTTTGCAACATGAAGTAAACCTTAAACAACGTTCGTACTCACCGTCCGCCACCTTTTCCTTTCCTTTTGCAATGGACACATTGACATTGTACCCAGTTATACCGCATCCGTTTGGGTAGCTTTTGACCTGTCCTATTCTTATTCGACACAGCGGTGAATACATCACCCTTGTAAAATTTTGTCGCCGTCTGAACTCGCAACTGCCGGAACTCTACCTTGAATTCATCAAACGCCTTATAATCTTTGCAAAATGTAGCGAGAAACTCAACCGGATCGTCCACAGTCATTGCAGCCATTGCAGCGAAACAACAAGAACGCTAAAACAAACGTCATCCAATACCTCGTAAACTACTGTACCACCATTCTCATTTCCTGTAAATCAAACTACATTTAATAAACGCTTCTCAAGCCTTAACAACGTATTTCAGAAATTCATCCATAGCAACCAGTACGGTACACAGTAACGCCCCCAAAATACGATCAGCTGTTTTCGGTTAATTCGATGCTCTCGTACTTCAGCAATTTCTGTATTCGAATAGGGTGTGACCTTCATCTAAACAGGTAGTTATCACTTTAATTTATCATAACCTACTTCCAGAAGCAATCCGATCTCCAATACCAATTTATTACCTATCCTATAACACCACCATGAATAACAATAAAGGATGTAGCAATTGAAACGTTCTTTGATGTCACCACATACCATGCTTACGAAACCCTTTCCTGCCTTTACAAAATCAGCCCTTCCCGTCGGTAGCGGGGAATCCTTCCACCGCGCGAATTTTATAAAGTCCAGCTGGCCCTAGAAAAGGCGGGTATTTAAAAGTGTAAAAATTGTCTACCATCGGGTTTAGGGTAAGGGAAATCTCAATGGGCGATTTGATGCCGTACATGGCAATAATTTCCACTAGAAAGCCTACGTACTCAAAGCCGCGAAGTAACACTAGATACTTAAAAGATACCTACTCCAGATGAGCCTTTAAGTTTAACCGAGTGTACATCGGAAATGCTGTCTCTAAATGGGAAGCTGTCAACGCAACATAATGCGGCACCGGCTATGAATGCAGCGTGTAAAGCGATTTTGCAAAAAGGTATCCTTGTGGCTTTATAGCACTTTTAACCCAAGACTCAAACGGAGCTGTATTTTCCTCTCAAAGGACGTGGTTCCTGGCAAAGATAAGCTTGTAAATGCAACAGGAGCTTCCTGACATATGCACAAGGTTATGGTGACGCACCTATATGCTGCTGGAAATAGGGTAACTACTGAATGGTCTTTGAAACCTTGTAACCTAACGATACATAGTGTGGACCATAGACGGAGTTACCGTGGTTCGTGAAGCAATTTACAACCGCTATTCTAATGGCATACATCAGCGTAGGCACTTCATTAACAGTTCCCACCGGTAAGTGAACGTGACTTTGCTTGCTAGCTCCATCCTGAATGTTGTACCATGGGATATAGATTCAAATGGCCCGACACAACCGTTATATAGCTGGTCTATATCAGCCAAGCCATCATTTAGTAGCTCCATTCTTAAGCCTCTAAGATGATACATAGTTTCACGAAGCTTGCTGCTACCATAGTGTACATTGTCCATCGCAGCCAAGCCATCGCTTGGTCAAGGCTTATGGCCTGGGGAGTCCTCCGTTGCACTTGTTGAGGTCATACATAACCGGACGTACGCCGTCAGTGAAAAAGTCACCAGTTGAAGCCGCCCGTGCCAAGCTCGAGCGGTGCCATACATGGAAGTGGTTTAGGTCTAATGCTCCTTCTTATTTCTTTTAACGCTTACAGCGCGGTCGCCCGTTTATACCCGCTGATGATATAAAAACCGCCAAGGTCTGCCCAAAGGTACAAACACATATTCACTTAACAGAAGCCGAAAAGAATTAAGGGCCCTATAATCATGGTGTCGGAAATGGTTAAGGCCTTTCTCCGCTGATAAACCGGGTGCGGCGAGGTATAACTGAATAGTAACTGATTGGGCGCACATACTTAATGGCCTCCTTGTTCAGCTCCATGCATTAGTAAAGGACCTTGGCCTGCGTTACTTTACGCGTCTCAACGTTTCGGAGCAGGTGCACTTTCATTTTGCCAAAATTCGACATTTAAACTTCCACCTAAGCCACCAGATAGGCACTGTCCAAACACCCATGGCACTATACCAGAGTTCCGTGCGCCCGAAATTGAACTACTGTGCCTTCATATGTAGCAGCTTGCGCATGTCGGACGGCATTTGCTTGAGACAGCCCAACGGCGGTTCACTAAACTGCTCGTAGCAAAATGCCAAGCTTTTACTTGCGAACAGCGGGGCGGTCAGCGCAGACGTTAACCTCTATGGCTGCGACGTATTTTCCCTAACATTTGCTTCCGGCTCAAGATATTATATAGGTTTGTACGTAGTCGCACATCCAGCCTTAACCTGAGAGACGGAACAGAAAGTTTTCTAGGAATCAGACGTAGTAAGGTTACTCCGCTGCGAGTGAGGAAGAAACTACGCTCACGTTTCCTGTTAGGTGCATATATAGAATATTTAGAGCACTACCAACAAGGATGCGAAGAATCCAGGACACGCTGGCTTTCAAAATAGAGGTGCAAAATTTCCTATGCCTGGATAATGCAAATCGGCTGTTTACCGGTTGTGACTCGGACGATGGCCTTTTTGAGACCGGGCTGGATAGAGCATAAACAATCCAGTGTATCCCGGTGTAACGCTGCGCGTTAGCCAGATGAAACAACAGTTACTTTGGTGTCAGACTTCTGTCATCCTTATATTAATTTCTGTCATTCTCCCTTCTGAGCTTTCGCCTGCTTCAATTGCATAATAAGAGTAGGAGCTTAGGCTGCAAACGGGAGCATATGACTTACTTCCTTTGTTTTTATTCCCGCTGGACATGCTATTTTACTTTCAGGCATACCAGTCCTAGGGACTTACTTGGCAGAGGTACGTGCAGCTGCGAGTACGGTCTATTACGCACAAGTAGTAGCTACCTATACTGATGCCTACCTAGCTTGCTAGCTTATTACGCCGCAACTAAGGCGATAACTGACACAGCAGACCTAGACAGAGTATCAACTGCGCATGTGCAGTGAATTTGACCTTTCCGCTGTCAGCGGTTCATTTACCAGCCATCCCTTATTCAACCCATCTTAATGTGGCTCTAAGGCGTACTACGCAGAAATGGTAACCTTAACCTTTAAAGCTTACTTCCACGCCATGTGTTTAGCTTCAACCCATGGCTTTCAACCGCCCTCAACTAGTTAACCTGAGAAGGAAGCGGCAGTCGGTTTTATACTGGACGGTCGCACATCTCCCGCAAGTAGCAGCTTGAGCCACAACCAGTAGTTCCTTATCCTCTAGTGCGCTATCTGAAAGGTCACCAGTTACAACACCATCCGTTATCTTCGCCTTTGTTATGCTTTACAGCCAGCGACCTATGTAGGTCAAGGTTTTCCAAGACTTAGATGGGTTTTCAGGTTACTTACGATCCACACGTCTTTTATCTAGTATTTAGCTTTTCAATAAACGTTACTGCGCGCAATGGCAACACCTGATTTGACAGCTTGCATACCTATTCAATAATCGCCGACTTTTCCTTACCTTCAGCTTCATAAATAGTACCACAACTTAACCTTTTTGTGCTGGTGCTCCGCCTAAGTGGATCAAAGTTGGTAAACTCTTAGTTTTACGATACTTTCAGCGACTGAATCTAGTATACACACAAATGTGTTGATGGTCCGTGAAGCCCATTTCCCAAATGCTCTTATCAGATTCCAACCGACCCTGTTGGTATTACTCAACGCAACTAGGCTTTTAATCCCACAATTTTACCTAAGTGGGCGCTGTTTATCAACGTAGTGAAACCCCCTTTAGCCTTATCCTCCTAGTAGATGTTAGCATCGCAATCGCGCCGCTATTAGAAGCATAAATAGTTCCAACCTAAGGCACTCGGAAGAATGGACAAAACCAGTCTAACAGGAAGTTCTGAGTCAAAGTAACGCTATTCCCACCGTCAGTTGGGTCACGGTAGCCTAAAGCAGGCATTTTGCGCTCCAACTTATCGTCGCTTGGCCCCATATCTCTTAGCTTTTATCTGAGTTATACATTCGCCAAACGATAGTGAAAACACTGGTAGACTGGAGGCATGATGACCCAGATCCAGGTTTGATGGTCTTCATGCCAACTTCTCATTTAGATATCAAATTCTGTAACACTGACACGAAAGCTAGCCAGGTGACAGAGAACCCTGTTACCCAGGCTAGGCGGAACTCCAACCATTTGGCATCGGTTGCTTTACCTTGGTCAACAGTAAACTTTTAACTTTCACCTAGCTCCAATGCCCACGCTGCGTCATGCATAGAGGCGGGTGAAAATCCAGCTCCAACTTCCTAGTACTTTGTTGCTCTTGACTTAGCGATTACTCATTTCTGCTGTTTGTTGAACTAGTATAGCTCTCACTAGAACCTACATCCACATGCTAGCTTGTGGGACATTAACCTCGTGGTTCGCATCGAGGGCACCTCTACTGAAACTACAAAAGTAGACATAAAGCCCATAAAGAGAAAACAGATGCACAGTAGAGCGTTACAATACATGGGGCACGGTAACTCTTTACGCCTGGAAAGCCATAACCATAGAAAACAACCTTCCTGTGGCCTACCTATGCACGCTCTAGCAAACTACATCTTTAGATGCTTTTTGCCAATCTCTATAACGGTCGATTCTGTATTCTTGACGATGGACGTAGGTGGATTATTGGCTTAGGTGGTCGAGGTATTGAGATGCACAAAATGAGATAAAAATTTTAAATCATGCGGGACTTATCTAAAATACTTTTGCGGTTTACTGGCTCTACTGCGCCAAGCGGTCGCTGATCTGTCCTGGCTTTCCATGTAGACCAGACTCACGTGGTCTCTGGATACCATTCACAACCTTTTACTATTAAATCATGTTGGAGCTCTCACGTATACACTAGTATCTACGACCAAATAGCCTCGAAAACTACGCACGGTGGTCATTTGACCATGGTATAATTAACAAGTGGCACGTAACTTCGCGTAAGCAGTGCGTGCTACATTACCTTACCAGCACTTTTGTATATCTTTTTCACATGTTCGTCCAGGTTTCCTTACGTACGCATGGAAGTGCGTATTGCGGCTAATTCGTCGGACCTCGTAAGTACTGCTTGAAGCTTTATTGGACATTTCAAAATACTAGCCCTATTGATATACGCCAACAATGAACCACCTTTATAAGCTATTTTATTCTGATCATATATGCTAAAAATGTTATACGGCATTGGTCGCAATATTTTGGCTTTGGTATTAACTGTCGCTCAAGAACACCGAAGTATTGCAAGTATTGCTGTACGTTTGCGCTTAACGCGTACGGCGGTCAGGCGTTATTCTGACTAAGATGCATAGTTTATAGTTTTTTATTTACCATACAGAGCTGGTTCTAATTTCGGCCGCGACGAAAGCCGTTTTGGTTTTGCGTTCCAGGTAATCTGTTTATCAGCTACTTTTGATTTATTCTATATTTATGCTTTCCAGCTAATTACGCAGACGTGCCAACCGCTCTTAGAAGATATTTATTTTAAACTTTTGTTTATTAGTTAATTTTACCGTAATGCATTACATCTCCCTTGCTTGCCATTTATGAGCCCAACGATTTTCTTCTCACTTTCCATGAGCTCATTAATTTTCGGAACCGTACTTTAACGATAATGGCTGATAGAGTTGAACTGCTTATTGTTGAGAGGCGGTTCCTACAACGTCGGCGTAGTCGTTGCCCCCAAAGATTGCGTAAACATAACTCCATTATTATCCATGCAAGGGCATGTGGTTACTGTATATTATGCGCTGACTCCTCGAGGGCGCAGCTTCCAGCTAAGTCTAAAAATATACCTTTGTGCATACAAAGTGTCAAAATGGTAGCAATGCTTCGAGGTAATGTGAACCTTGCACAAGGTCAGTCGAGCTGTTGTATACGTTTTCAGAATTCTGCATGAATTCAGAGAGAAGTAGGCCGACACGGTGAGAGGGGATTATTTAGCGCCCTAGAAATATAATCTACGATAAAGGTGGGAAATGGGCGATACCAATAAAAGGTGAACAAGTCTTGATAACTCACAGGGTAAGACAGGGCATTTAATAAATTAACAAAGGTTGAGCAGCCCTAGCAGGCTCTCTCGGCGGGAAAACATTGCATTGAGTCAGCAGAGCCTAGCCCGTTAGCGGCTTCGTAGTTTTGAAAGAAGTCAGAGAAATTGACTGATCAGTAGATCCTGGGTCTAAACAGGTTACTAAGGTTAAGCTTTCTATTGGAAGAAGAATGAAGACAGAGGACGCAGGATGGAAAGGAGAGGGGCTGGATGGAAAAGCTGAACATATTAGGAGTGAAAAGCCAACGTGGCTCTCGAGTGAATGTAAACAGAGCGTTTGGTCTTCTCAGCGTTTGCCGGTAACCGCAAAGTAGACTGAATGAAGTCAGAAAGCGGGAGACTAATCAGACTAAACTGTATTACTCGATGTAGTGAGATATAGTCGTACGCTTAAAGTGGGAAGACCAACAGCGATGGAGAAAGAAATGAATATGTCAGTTATGAAAGAGGTTATATTAAATTGCTGTGAGTAAAAGCCTAGGAGGCTTGCGAGTTAAGGGAAATAGTGCTTCGGTCGTGCAGAGCCTATACCGTTTAAAATTCGGTAAGCTTTATGCAGTTAGAAAGCTGGAGACCACTCAGGTTAGATCAGGTCTGCGCACAATCATACAAGATGGTTTACCGAAAAGTTGCGGGATATTTAACTTTTCTCTCGAGTTAAGGGGACGGAGCTTTCAGTCTCCCGGACAATGCTCAACACCGTCACGATATTCAGTGGGTCAGATGAAATGGTAAGGTTATCGATGAAACTGGCTATATTAATAAAAGGTCTGAGAGACCACTAAGCTATCTGGATGAGGGGCATACCTTTGGGCGTTTGGAGTCATGGTAGTATACATTTCGGTAGCTTGGATGAAGCCAGCACCAGACTGGGTAACGGAGGCTATGCCGGATAAGGGCGTCGACAGTAGGCAGTCCGATAGAAAAGAAACTTAAGCAATAAGAAGAGGACAGGGTCCGTTTTTTGGAGGTTTATTTGTGCTTAATGAATATGCTTACAAGGCTTTCACCGCATTGGGCTTATTCCGCACACTTAAGACATTTTGGCACTTGATACTATATATGATCACGGCTCTTCTTCCGGAGCTTGCACTCAGGGTGGCTGGTGCCTAGGATGTCTGCTACGTTTGGGAAACTTAGTAGCCTATGTACGGCCGTGGAGCAGTGAGTGATATTATATGACGCTATATGGTATTTAATAGCTTAAATTGCTCAACTATTCCGTATAAACAGCCTTGTGAATTGATTCTTGATGAATTCCATACATGGACTGGAAATCTTAACCACGAACGAAGCCGCTGCAAAACATTTACCTGGCCTGCCTACAATTGGGCTGGTGCTAGTTCAACCCAAGTTGCGTTTGGCGACTGCAACGCTCATAGGATAGTTATTAAACGCACTGCAAAAGCCTCATCCTAATGGAAAGGACGAACTCTAACCGCACAATGTTTACCTGCATTGGACACGCAAAACATTTGCAGAACGGACGATGGTGGTATACTAGCGATGCACTTCGTTGAAACTATACACTATCAAGCAGCATTAAACGAGTTATGGCACAGTTCTTACCCTTGATGCGATACTAATATAATACTGCACACTATTGTCCAAACACTCCCTGTCAACAGTTGCTTTCTACTACTTTATTTGATCATTTTCCAGCGGCAGGTAAATGAGGCGTCCATGAGTTGTATATTGAAATTATGTGTACACGCATGTGCACAATTTAACCAGCAATGTTCCCAACTACATTATTCGGCTTCTTGTGCTCACAACAGATTGTTAAAAGCCTTTCTGTTTCCTCAGTTTGCAAATATATGCTGTACTGTTTGTTAGGACATGGACAATGATCAGGTATACACACGGTGGCTTTAAAGAAATCAGCGTAAATGTTGTGCATTTATATATATATGGTGGTTAGACTTGGTTTTAATGAGTGTTGTGACATTAAAAACCATACAGAGTGAGCTCTCCCGTTTGGGCAATAACGCCGTAGAAATCTGTTGGGCGTATTCTTTAATGCAGGCGGCTGTTGTTCAGACCATATGTAGACATCTCCAATGAATACACGAATTGAGGAACTAATTTACATACAAATAAATAACAGCTAAACATCGTTGCTGGGTATGTAGGCGGCACCAACCTCCAGGCAACCCAGTCGGCTATTGCAAATCACGACGCGTCCTGCACAATTGTGCAAATTTACAGGCCTATTTATCCGCATGAAAAAAATCATGCATCAGTTACCCTTGTCGTCAACTTCAAGTTGGAGCCAGCCTAGTTTAAACGTCACAGCAGCTATTTGCGTGCAAATAAGCCCTCCAGGTGGCAGTAACGTCAAAGATTTTTCCAAAGATAACACCCACATTGCTGTTGAGAATAAGCAGGACCTTACCCATACAGAACGGCGTCGGATGTTACGTTGCCGATCAGCGTGCTAGTTCTTTATTTTCCGAACGTGAACACAATGTTGCGAAGAGTACCATTTCGATAAATCTCCTCAAGCACTTACAATTATAAAATGGAAAGGCACAAAGCATATGGCTGATGAATCAAAAGTGGTGGGAATAGTGGAATCACGACAACTAGAAACTCTAAAGTATTGATCAATAAAATCCATTAACAACACGTGTCAGTTGATCGGTGGAATGCCAAGCGCATCATCCGACCACTGTAGGTGCCTGGAGTGGTAAAATTAGCGAGCTAACAGGGCCAGGGTAGAAGAAGCCCTTGCAGCAAGACCTGCTGTTTACATAATTCCGGTTGCAATAATCTACTCGCAATCGCTTCGGTCGTCCGTAAGATTTGCTTTCTAAGCCCTTTAGTGTACCGTGGTTGTATTGCATAAAGTACTTGGAAGGCATCAGCCGTCCTAATTCAGTGTCCGCTTTCCACCAGATGTTCCAGGATGGAACTGTTGAGGCGACCGACGATGCCTTTCCGCGGTGTCAAGTAGTGGCAACCATAGAACTGCAACAAAAGTGGGCTGTAAACAAATAAGTTGCATCAATTTTACAGCTTAAAATACGACTATGTCTGGTATTTTCAAAAAACGGCTGATATCTCTGCACGTGAGTTTAGTTGCTACTTTAAGTGAGGTCTAACGAAAAAGGTCGTATTTGGCTGTTATTTCGCATTGCAAACATAGAGGCTGACTTCAGGGGCACCTTTGTTCCATATTCGTTTCATAGCTTTGATGAATTCTGTTCGCTGTTTACGTCATTTATGCATCTGAACAACGTTAATTTTGTTTGCTGTAGCAGCAAAAGTAGCAAGTATCATAGCGTGAAGTATGATCGAATCGTTTATAAATGCGTGCGCTGTAAGCGCCACAAAACAAGGAGCAAAGGAATACGGCGAGTCTAGTATGTGGTTTATAATGTTGTTAACCGTCCAAAATGGTTTTTGTGGGTTTGGGCGTAACGAAACGTTCACATCGTTAGTAAAATTATTTGGTTTATTTCGTGAGGCAATGGGCCATGACTTCTCCGTACGAACTTTCGTTATGGATAAAATAGCTGTTCAAATGCGCGCACCACAAGCAGTATTCCAGCGTGAAATTCTGCTTTGCTACTTTCATATTCGCGATGCCGTTCAAAAGCACGTGAGTTCAGCGAATTGTTTTATTCCGATCTGTAGACCAATAGCTTTCGCTCACTTTATTTATTTCATCGGATGGCTACAATTGATACGGAGAACGAGTATGCTACTTTTCCGACATGGACACTGGTCTAGGTTCCCGCAGGATGTTAGCCTACTTCAGAGGACGGATCCTCAGTTTGTACGGTATTTAACCTCCCACGCCATGTTCATCAAGCGGTCGTGGGCAGGATTGGTGCATTTTGGGAACACCACGAACAACCGTGTCGAGAATGCCAATCTTAGATTAAAGAAAATAACCACGCTTCCGACTGCCTTGCCGTGGCTGTGAGTAAAGTGTGGAAGCTGTCTGAGGTTCTACTGAAAGAATTTCAGATGCAGTGTACATACTTCTGTGACAGACACCAGGTGTTTAAAGATGAAGGCAACGCCTACGTGCAGATGCTGACAGGCCGTCTAACAACGTACGCTTGTACCCTGGTTATGCGTCATCTGGCAATACCGAAGTTAGGTGCGGTTTACTCAGATATTGGAGCGGGACTGGTATACCCACTTGTATGTTTCTACTTTTACCGTTTGCTGTTCAAGATCAACACCATCGATATGACATCGACTGCGCAAATGGCACATGCACTTGCGCATTTTACGGGCACATATGGCTACCGTGCGTCCATTTACTGATGTTATATAAGGAGAACCAACATCCGGCTGGTAAAACAGCGATTATGTTTCATTCTCTTTTTAGAAAGCATACCTATCCGTAGTCGGTGGTTAGCAAATTACAACATGCCGGAGGATTCCATGTTGCTTCGAACTCTGAAGGTAGCCACCTCAAGGTAGCCCAATTCCAACGTAGCAAAACTGCTTGCTCGGCTAAAGTGCCTGGAAGACTTGAACCCCAGTGCAGTATCCGGGTTCATCGATAGCCTCATTCAACAAACTGATGAGCTTATAGACGTAGCACCAGGTGGGCCGTCGTAAGTGATAAGCCACACTGACAACCATCGAGTAAGCAACCGCGGTGGCACAAAGCCGTTACGTTGACTACATTTTGCTTCGCTTGCGGTGAACCGGTTGCAGGTACGGGCGTTCCTTGCGTGCACAACCGGCTACTGTACCACCGTAAATGCTTGATGGAGAACAAAACCGACGGTTGCAAAGTTTGCTGCAGCGACCTAGCAGCAGTTACATTTCCCAAAAAGCCGTCAATTGCAGTAACATACGTGAGTTGGAATCAAGTAATTTAGTTACAGCTTCGCGCCGTACACCATCTTCGAATATAACGATATCTGCCCCATCTACTTCCCCGGCGTATGAAGGCAAGCGCTTTTGGATAGCTTTTCACTTCCGCTCAGACCCTTCGGATGGTTGTGACGCGGTACCCTGTTGAAGCTATGCATATGTGCCACATAGTACGGACAACCCATCCGTTATGCCTATGTGCTTACAAAATGAGACGAACACTTCGGCGGAGCTGCAGCCTATCTGCAAACCTGCGTTTGAGCATGTCATAATATATTGTTACCTGCATCCGCCTCAGTGTAGATCTGGATTCCACTACGAATGAACCCATTGCTGGAAAGACAACCGTTTTAAGAAGCTCTTTCATGATCTGCTTGCCAGACAGTAAGTTCTGTGCCATTGCCATTAAACCACTGCAGCCGATGGTTACGACTTTGCTTAACTGCCTAAAGGCCAGCCTGTGAGAACGCAAACTTGGCCGTTTTTAGGGCCACCTCCTGTTTCGTTTCCGTGTGCTTCCCTCTTGCCAACATGACGCAACTGCTCGGTTGACGACATTGATTGGAACATTGGTAAATAAATAGGACGGTGGCTCTGTAATCCTCGCAGGAATGGCCCAATTGCTGTTATACTGGGCCTCCAAGCCCATGCATTCCTTGGTAACCACGCTTTCCT
>OX104065.1:26273747-26310654 GCA_944474145.2 Dicrocoelium dendriticum | reverse complement strand
AAAAACTCCTGTCGAAAAGCATGCCTGGCGTAATTCGCAATATTGGAATTTAGGTACCAAAATGTTGAAGGCTAAGTGCAACTTCTAATACTTTTTGAATACGTTCATGGTAGGTGAGGATACAACTGAGTCTGGGTGTGCGTTCCAGGTTTGGCAAACCCAAAGGGAAAAATAATTCCGTCGACTCTCTAGACGGCTTCATTGTTCCTTCAACTTTAAGTATCTAAACCCGAGCTACGTGTTGTGGAAAAGTTTCAGCAAATGGCTGCATCCGTGGTTGAAGTCAGTCAGTATCTGTTACGCTAATGTGAGATCGCCGCGCAGTCTTTGATAGCGCCCGCTGAAAATTCCCAGCAACTTCAGCTTTCGGTGGTAATAGTGATAGCGCAGGCCTGTTGCCCGTTGTTGCTCTTCGTTTTGGTGCATGGGTGGCTTCTAGGTCGCGCTTTCAACCAAGGTTTCCAAACTTAGATATCGTATGCAACGTGCGGGCGTACGTAGGCCCTGTGCAGCATTGGGAAGATGGATGGGTCGCACCTCCCGAATACCCTCCGCAGCCTGTCGACGTGCTGGTTGCAGATTTTCTCAGCTATCACAGCCTGTTTTGAACAGTTGTGGTCCCTCCGTATGATCAAACCAAGGGCACGTTCCTGCGAGCTAAGCTGCAATCCGTATGTCCTAATTAATTAGGCGAAACTGTGTCCAAGACGTAATTGTACGACGTGACATTTGTCTACGTTGAATGGTAGGGCATCTGGAACTGAGCCGTTCGACACTGTGTTAAGATCGCAATGGAGCCGTGCATGGTCGTCCGGTCGTCTGATCCTTCGCCAAAACTTGATAGCATCATCGAAAAATAGAAATCGGAAGTAAAGGATTCCGTTAGCTCGTTAATGATCACCAAGCGTAGACAAGGTTCAAGACCCGAGCGTTTTGGAAACCTACAAACCACACCGATTGCATCAGACAATGATTTTCGAACTCTCACCACTAGCCGTAGTTCTTGTAAAAAACTGCAAATGCAACTCAGGATTAGGTCGCCAATGCAGCAATTCCGAAACTTCTGAAAGAGAATGCGATGGCCTAAGCTATCAAAAGCTTTTGAAAAATCCAGGTAGATGACCACGACTCCTATTCCAACATTAACAGCTTCAGTCCAGCTATTACGCGCAACGAATTAGTTAGCATTGCACGAATGCTTTTGACGAAAGCCATGTTGCTCTGGGGCTATTAACCTGTGGCTTTCCGCGTATTGCATCAGCGCATCTGCGATGATTGTTTCAAGCAAGTTGGATAGTATGGGAATTAGGGCTTCTGGACGGTATTTGGCATGATCAGTGCGGCTACCTCTTTTATGGATAGGAGTGATGAACCCTCGATTCCGTACTGGTGGAATACCGTTCTCTTTTAGTTATCGTCAAAAGAAAACAGCCAGTGGTTCTGCTAGAACACCAGCTACCGCCTTTAGAGCCTTTGGTCGGATGTTTTCAGCTCCGGGAGAACTGCGGATACGCAAGGACAACAACTGATGCAACACAGCTTCCGAAGTGAAGGTGATGTTTTCTAAACCAGATGGTGGAGACTTAGAGATAATTAGAAGGTTTGGGAACGTTATCCGCTGGTATGTTTGGGAGCATTGAAGCCGTAAGTGAGTAGCTGCTTCCATTGCTGATCGCGTGCACCCATCAGCCGTGACGAGCGCTGGAATCCCACGCTTTACCTTTCGAAGGCCGTTAACGTGCCTGTAGAGGAGTTGGCGGTTAGTGCAGAATCGCTTCATTAACTTCTGCTGATGAGTGCCCTTGTCTTCGCGGATCAGTTTCACCAGAAGTTAGATGGGTCAAGTATGCAGTCCAGGTTTCGGCGTTCTGACAGTCCTGTTGATCTTGCCATGCCAAATCCCTCCGGGATATACGTTTACGTGTTCTGCATCTCAGAAATGACCTGCGCTTGTTTTGGGTTGCCAGGACTTCTGTTCTGAGGCGTGCGTTACCATTGTACTAATGGTCCTTATAAATGTTTCCCAGGAAACATCGGGGGCAGTCGGTTAAGAAAGTCCAAGACTTATCCTTAACAAGCTTAGATAACACAGTGTTGCGTGACAGTATGAACTTTACCCTCATCCTTTTCAGGATACTCCGCATAAACAATATAGACAAAGAGTAGCGTAAGATGATCACTACGACCCAGTGGTGTACTTGTAACTATCCCGTCAACCATGAGTTCGTCGTTAGTTAGAACCAAATGCAGCACCGTCTGCTGGTTATCAGTTCGAAATTTGTGAGGGAGGTTACGTGGTTGTACAGAGAGTAGCTAGCAATTAGCTGCGTACTTGTAGCCCTGATTCTGCTTTTTTCTTGCTTACTGACAACCACCGTCCCAATAGTCCAAACCGGCATCAAACCACAAGATGTGGAACGACTCACACCAACCCAAGGACAGGAAACGCCCTAAAAGATAGCGAAAAAAGGCGGCTTGTTACAGAAACAACGCAGATTCTCATATTCCCTGCACAGAAGCATTGAAGCGCATATCCCCGCAGCTATCAGCTCCATTTATGCATGTAGTAACGCCCAACGCACCTACTCACCCCGCAAACCTTATCTGCCTGAAAAGCCCGATGCGGCGGTGCAGTCACATAATGACAACAAAGGATCCAAGCGTTGTACCTGGCTTCCAAAGCAAAATAGCTTGAACTGGTTGCGCCAATATGTCAACAGAAGAGTCACAAGGCACACTTATCAAAGCCACTGATGTAGCATAACAACGCCGGATCCTATCATTACAGTGCAGATAAACATGCATGCAGATAGCTACAGGTAACACCTTCATATATGAGTGTAACATCGCTTCAACTCATATACACACATCGCAAACCTTATCTACTTGAAAAGCTACATATTACAAGGCTGAAGCGCGGCCGCAACCATACCAGCGTAAGCAGCACATCTTTACTATATCGCGCTACCGGTGTACATACACCAAGCACGCCACCAAAATGCTTGCTAAATAAGTCATTTCTAGTCGCAACACCGCTTACATGCGAGCACATGAACTCCATAGATCGCTGACGAAGTGTATTTGGACTTAGCCCAATAGTTTTTATAATAAAGCGAGTCACCTACTTGCAGCACTCTTGCGTCCGCAAGATGATCGTACAAAATAGACCAAATGCTCACCTCATCCAATACAGTTTGCCTTGGCGCCAACGACTTCTATCCTTTTTTATGGGCAATGCAAGACACGGGATGACTTATACAAGAATTATATAAATAAATGTACATTTATTCGCGGCTATGACAAGCCTTTCCGCGAGAGCTTGATCAAATAAGTGCAATTAAACAGACTCGTCATAAAAATTATAACAGTGACACTAAGAGAGTGGTCAGACGCTCATATTTGAAACTGTACAAATAAAGCAAAGTAAAAACGAAGAAAGTCCATTGTCGTGGCCTCGGGAACATGCGTATAAGCACAGTCGGTCTGCCACTGGCTAGCTGGAGCACCAGAAACTTTCCATCACCACTTTTCTTATCTTGGCCGTCCGTGTGTCATTTCTCTTTTAGCTGGCTCCAAAGCCTACCATGCGCTATGCGTAATGGCGGGTGAACGACCAGCTCCCACTGGTTTTTGTTACTATTCTACTCCTGATTTACCTTATCGCTCTTTGCTTAGGGTGCTAGAACAGCTCTTGCCAAGAAAATCACAAAAGAAATAGTCGGTGTGACATTAGAGTACCAGTTAACATTGCCAACTGGATGAACACCGCCGGCACTATCTTCGGAACTTAAAAATGGAGAGATATAAAGCGAAGTTCATCAAAGAGCTGCACAATAGTGTGCATCTACACATGAGGCACAACAATACCTCAAGTATGAGCAAGCTCAACCACCAGAAGTAGAGTTGTTAAAGCCCAACCAATGTAGACCAAAGCGGATTTCACGCCCAAATGCAATTAGCTAAATTTTACTAAAATTTCCCATCCTTATTTCTTTATTATTGGTGGCAGGCTCCTATAGCTCACTGACGTTAGAGACAGAGCCTCATGAATATAGAAAATCGGCTCTAAGGGATAAATCTTGTGATGTTTAGCTAAGTAATGTGTGTCTTTTGTAGGCCGAAATCTGTCAACGGATCTGAAAGATCCCCTGGGTTACTCAGGTAGACCTGGCTCATGCGGGCTTGTTGTAAGCTTTAGAAAAGCTTAGAGGCTTAAAAAATGCTAAACTCTATTTTACTGGTTGTTTATGTGGCTCAGTATCCACTGAAAATGGTATGCTGTGGCCCTCTAGCCGTGAGTTAATTACAAGCTCCCCTGAATTCCCATGTAGATATAATATTCCTTGCTGGATTTCTAGCGTTTTCGCGCAAGCTCATCCCTTATCTGCATATCTTTGTCATGTATGCCTGCAAAGTTTACTTTTCGGCCACCTGCGCAGTCCGTAGTTGTCGCAGCGTATTACGGGCTAATTAAAGCATTACTGGATAGCTATGCCTATCTAGAACATACGCCGCTTCCCTACTTTTTATATTTTCTTTTCTTTTTCCTGCTATTTGCTTGCAAAGCAGAAAGCCATTTTTAGCGAAAAATAAAAATGGCCTTATTCGTAGACCATCATTTAATTGCGAATAACTCGCAAACTATTGCACGTATTGTGTTGCTTTTACGTTCAACGTATTCAGGCGCTAAAGCTGGTCCAGACTAGTGTAATTTTGTGCCACTTTAAGCGGTATTCTAACTGTAGAAAGGCTTTTTCTTTTATCTGAGAATAACTCAGGTTGAAATTTTGCGCCGGAGAGCAATATCAGCGTATGAAAAGTAGGGCTGTATTTTTTGTTAATTGGTATTTTTCGACTGAAACACGCAGCTTTATTTTCTCTCTTAACAAATTGTTTCTATTTTTGTCCGCATTTATCGGAATTGTTTTCAACTTTTCGTATGCCTTATAATCCCTTCACTCATTTCTTCCATGTGCGCACAATTGGGGCAACTGAGTGGCCAATTAATGTGCGATCAATTTAAAGTGCACTTCGGCGAATTGGATTCTGTTCCAAGGAGAAAAGGCACAACTACACCTCCGCGAAGTTTTCACAAAAGAACAAGGAGTTCAATATCACCCGCAGGAACCAGAAACATGTCAAGGTGGGCGCCTGCGACCCAGTAGCTGTATATCAAACAATGCCAATGCATTTGTAACTGCTGACGATGAACATATACTTATATTTTACCTACTTCCGTGCAAGAGCATCGGATTTATGTAAGCATTGATCTGAACCCTTTAGGGTGCAGCCTCTAGCAGGTCTAGAAATATACCTATTTATTTATTTATTTATTTATTAAGTGCAGTAACAATTCAGGGCAGGAACAGATCAAGAACTAAAACTTGGCAAATAGAAAAGTGCTGATGCAGAACACGCTCAATAGTGCTTACTCGATACGCCGGGTTCATATGCGTGTAGCCTAATGAACCACGGTACAGGCGCAGAAAAAGACGTGGCGCCGAAATATGCAGACAAGTAATTGGCAGGGCAAATCAAGCATGGTAGTGTGCCGTGCTGGTCAGCTTGTTAGTTCAAACTTATTGGCTGTGACTTTATTCAGTGGCGAGTCACCCTAGCCACGTCGCAGTGTTGTTAAACGGACATTTGTGGATTCTTATAGGGAGAACGCCTGTCAGCTGGAAGCCCATCACGTCCTGAAACACTGCCATCGATGCATTAGAGCGTCAAGCTGAAACTACCAATGCTTCTTATTGACCGATTATTGGTGCTGTTAGTCGCAGTCAGGACACACCCATAATTTTTGCTGGCTGACGGCTGACGGGCGCGGGAATATATCATCCATGGAACCTGTCACGGCCTGACGGCATGGCACCGCCCATGCGGTAAATAAATAAATAAATAAATAGTATATTCTCGAATTTCCGAGACACACCTGACCAGGCATGATCAACGTTTACAAGCAATTTATGTTTCGCAACAAACACGTTGCTATGTATGTAATCGGCAGTAAGCCGAAAGTTGTCCAAGCTTTGGAAATTGTAAAATTAATCTTGAGGTATAAATTCGTCAAAACATGACAAGTTGGGTTCTAATGGGCGTAGTGTAAACAGGCTGTGCATTCAGTTTGTAGAGAAAACTTGTCAGGAAAATATTTCATTAGGATTCAGGTCGGCTTGCCAGTATGTAGTTGTAGGCAGTGACTTTATTCAGTGGCGAGTCACATCCGCCACGTCGCAGTGTTGTTAAGCGGACATTTGTGGCTTTTTATAGGGAAAACGCTTGCCAGGCGAAAACCCACCACGTCCTGAAACACTGTCAGAAATCCGTTTGTACACTAATGTAAAACTGGCAGAGCAGCTCGTCGACTGATTTAACCCTCGGTTAACCGCCGTCAATTGCCTTCTAATTTCCTCTGTTAGCTGAACAGGTTATTTTTGGTCGGGGCGGCCATAATGGCTGAGGCCTATGGAGGGTTAGACCTTCGTCATCTTCGTGTCCAGGTGAGCAAAACTTCCGTTTCTTGCTTCTAGAATTTACAGGATTATGTATACTTCGCAGGAGTATAAAGGCGTCATGTCCAGCTACCATTACTGGACGACGGTCGTGGTAGTGAGTGCATTTTTATCCACTTGTTGTACAGCCGTGTTCTATGTAGGTCCTTGGGGGTTTCTATGTCCTGTCCCAGGCACAAGCTCTTTCACATTCCGATCCCAGATCCCCAAGAAGTTCCAGACCTCGGAGAAAGGGAAGGTGAGAGACAAACAGGGCCGCAAAGAACAGACGTGGAAACAAGCATTATTTATATCCTATGGTCTAACATTTAGAGGAAACATATGATGTACAATGTGTAACAATGATTATGCTAAAAGTGTCTTTTGAATATTCATCGGAAGCAAAGCCCTATAGGTTGGTTGCTACCGTATACCTTGGATGCAGAGCGTTGCGCCGTTAAGCAAATAAAACACAGGATCCGTTTGCTATGATGCAACTGTTGCGTGGGAAGATTCGCTGGGGAGCGTAGAATATGCTGACCCAGGGAAAGCCAGTGAGTCTTTTGGACTCATACATGGGTAAGTTTCGCAAAAATAGCAGCGAATAATTGAGGAATGAACACCTGTAAATGAGAAGCTAAGGGCGTCTCTGTACTGACCAGGTGAGAGAGTGCCGAATTAAAAAGCTAAGAAGGGCTAATTGACGGAAGGACCGCGAATAGCCAGAATATATGCGTACATTCAGGTTGCTGTGGACATCAGAACCTGAGACCTAACCGCAGCATCCAGAGTGCTAGGGTAATAGTGCCAAGCTGGATAGAGGCATGGACTGCTAGCCCGAGACTTGGAGTATTGCAGGTAAAAAATGCCTAAGACAATACAGCAAGTAGTGGGTAGATAAAGGTCTAGAAATGTGTGGCAGAAGAGCGGCTTATGCTGAATACCTGGATATGTTTGCACGACAGAAGAAAGCTAAGGGAGGTTTCGTGATAGAATGGCAGCAGACAAGTAAAGCGCAAGCATACAAAGAGGTTGTTAGATAGTTAGAGCATAATAGACTACGACGCATCAACGTGCAGCTAATCAAATCATGCGGTGGTGTTAATGGAGTATAATTAAGGAGGCCTGAGCCGGGAGAAGCCCGTGAGAGAGCTGTACTACGGCCAATTAGGTGTCGCGGATGAGCAATGGCATTTAGGTGTGGCCTTATAATTGCTAGTGGACACCTGATTAGGGCAACAGACAGCAAGTGTATGTGATGCACGCAGTCCCAGGGATTAAAGCTTGGAGGGAAAAAGTGTGGACCTTGGCAGCTCAGTATATGCACAAAGATGATAGGTAAACAATAAATTGAACAATATGGAATCTTTTCTATTTTCTTCTGTAGAAGTGCGTAATGTCTCCGAGGGGTATTCAGTAATTTGACGTTGAACAATTTAGTAGAGAAAGGAGGATGGAAAAGCGTAATTGTTTAGACCCGAACAAGCTGCATTTTCCAACCCGTTTCATACGGGGCTCGCCGGGACGCGGTCTGTCACGTCACATTCACCAAGCACACACCCGCCAGTGCCCCTCTGCAGCCTGTTAAACATGTTAGCTTACTCTTTATACAAGTGACACCAGTAAATGCAGCGGCAGCGCCCTACGTATTCAGCCGGAAACTGAGCTAATGCTGCCGTGAAGCGCCTCCATCCCTGTCTTTTTCCAACACTACTGCATATTTGGGCGATCCGTGAACTGGAAGCTGGGAATACCACCAGTTTCTTTTTCTTCCTTCTCATTTTACTACCAAATAAAATAAAGTGCACCTTTAGGACCCTTCCTTCTTTTTTCAAACAAGCATATGGTGCTGATAACAGGAACATGGTACTCGGCTGATGCATCTTGCACACTACTATTCATTTCAGCGAACACCACTTGCTGTAATGGACGTGCCAATAGACGTGATAGCAGATGCCTCATATACATCCAGAAGGAGTAATACGCGCCACGTTTCCAAACGATACACCTTGGCTTTGTTGAAGACTCATTGTGAATTCAGGCTGTTGGAGGTCATCTTGACCTCCTGCTGGACTTTTATCCAACACATGGCACTCCACTTGTGCTAGAACTGACAAAATTTTAAGACTCTCACAGAAAGCCTTATTGCTTCCTGCACTCTATGAGGCCATTGCAGGAGACATTAATAAGCCACATGTTTCGTGGCCTAGACAGTCAGCCCCACCCAAGTATAGGGCTCTTGTTGACACTATTTTCGTGCATGAGTGAAGAGCGCAAGTAAATGTACCGACTAGAAAATCTAACATGCTGGGCCGTACATTCACTAAGGGTATTTCCTATGCATGCGCATGTTTGACCACCTACCGGGCAGCGACCATAAGGAGGTGAAGCTGTCTTTTGCCCTCAGTAAATTTCCTCAACCTTCACGCACACACTATGATGCTTTTCGGTCCCTTCTGCATTTCAAGAGAGAAATCATCTCCCCGCTTTTGCGTGTCTCACCCTATGGTGGCCACTTATACGAAAGTATAGATACTGCGAATAACGTCCTTTATAAAAAGCTAAATAACTATATAAACTTTAACTAAATAACTAAATAGCATATTCTGCAATTTGTCGAGATAAATCAAACCACGCATGATCAACATTTACATGCAATTATGTTCCGCGACAAACACGTTGCTTGTATGTAATCGGCAGTAAGCCTAAAGTTGTACAGGCTTTGGAGCTTGTAAAATTAATCATAAGGGAATAATGTCTTCAATGCATAACGACACGTTGGGTTCTAGCGTGCGTAGTGTAAACAGTCTGGGCAGTACATGTGTAGTGAAAAGGATACACGTAGGCAGGGAGTATCTTACTCTTGAAGGTATCAAGAAAATATTTAATTATGATTCTAATCTACTTGCCAGTATGTCGTGGTGGGCAGTGGTTTTCTTTAGTGGCGAGTCACGTCCGCCAAGTCTTGGCCTTCTTAAGCGGACATTTGTAGATTTTTATAGGGAGAACGCTTGCCAGGCGCAAACCCACCACCTCCTAGTACGCTGTCAGAAATCCTTTTGTACACTAACGTGAATCTGGCAGAGCAGCTTACCGACTGATTGCACCCTAGATTATCCGCAGCCAATTGGCTTCCATTGTCCTCTGTTATCTGAGCAGGTATCTTTGGTCGGGGCGGCCATAATGGCTGAGGCACATGGAGGGTGAGACCTTCACGAAGAGTCATCTTTGTGAGTGTGCAGGTTAGTAAAACGTGTTCTCGCGTCTGGCTTTTTCAAGTTTATTTATACTCCACGGGAGTGGGAAGGTCTCGTTTCCAGCTATCATTACTGGACAGCGGTCGTGGTAGTGAGTGCATTTGTATCAATTTGTTGTACAGCCATGTTCTTTGTAGGTTCTTGTGGGTTATGTTCTGTCCTGGGCAAAAACACTTTCTCGATCCAATTCCAGATCCCCAAGAATTTCCGGACCTCGGAGAAAAGGGAAGTTGAAGGACAAACTAGGCCGCAAAGGACGGGTGTGAGAACAAACATGGTTTAAGTCCTATGGTATAACTTTTAGTAGAAACAAATGATGTACAATGTGCAACAATGATTGGGATGATAGCGTCTTTAAAGCTGCGAAAGCAATGGCCATATAGGTTGCTTGCTACTATCTACATGGGATACAGAGCGTTGCGCCATTGAGCAAAATATGCAGTATCGGTTTGAAATGATGCAGCTATTGCGTGGGAAGACAGAAAACAGAATTTAATGGCCAACAAGTATACAACCTACTTTGATAGGAAGCGCAGAAGAATTAAGTGAAGGTGTAAGTGGCTTGCGGTAAAATAGCTTCAAATGTCAACTGGTGGTAAGTCAGTGGATAGATAGGCTTCGAGGGCTGAGTAAAATGCTTTTAGGGATCATGCCAGAAAGACGACAGACTGTGTTAAGAGTATAGTGCTATGGCTATGTTTCCTGTGTTGAGCCAGACCCGTCAACAAGGCATGCTCATCCAGGCTCAAACAAATCTGTAACTGGCAAATGGGATCAAATTTGTTTTGCCATTGGAAAGCGTAAAATTGATATAAGGCTGGGATAACCGTTCGACCTCACAGGCTGTTATTGCAAAGGTTAAAATTGTTGTTAATCACATTAAGTGTTCCTGGAATTAATTCAAAGTAAACGTTTTTGGCCTGTAGCAGGCCTTGTGTGCTGTTACTCGCGGTCAGCTTTCCTCTGCCTCCTATCCTGAGACGTACGGTGGGTATTGGGGTCGCTTTGTGCTTCAGCCTTGATCACTCAAGCGCTGTGGTCTCTGCGAGGGCATTTATCCGAGTTGCTAACTATGAACCATTCAGTTATTGAAGGCTTGTTACGGACCAGCGGAAGTGGCTATGTGAACTTGGAAAGAGACGCAACTGCTTAGGCGTCTGTACGTTGCGACAGAGCAAATTCAAAAAGCTGTAGAGGCTTGATGATGTTTTCACAAGCAAACTGACCAGCGAGCGTAAGAAAATCCGCTTCTGCTAAATCAAGAACAAAAGGTTTCATTTACTCATCCGTATGAACGAAGTAATAGCTGATGGGAAAGGTTCACAAAAGATATTGCGCGGACCTTAGTAGAGCACGCAGCGCTTTGCGCTAAACACGCAAAAAGGTTTCGTATTCGTCTAACAAGGCGGCGGGGTGGTAGCAGGTGCTTCCTGCTAAAAAGTAGCCACGGGTACGGTCGATCTCCGCCAGTTCCTTAACACACATATCTGTGACTCCTTCATTGGCACAGAGTTGTCATCGCCATATACCCTCTCCAAGTCCACTGAAGCACAAATTCACACTATTGCCATTTACTTAAAGAAAATCAGGCGAGCATGGCTCGTTGAAACTGTTACACTATCCGGTTCCTGATGGTGTCCATTCTTCCTTATTAATACTCGAATGTCCGGATTTACTATTCCTACGCCTCATGTCTTCCCCATCTCAAAGAAGAGCGGCCTCTACCAGTCCAACTGAAATCACGAAACCGTCATACCACGAAACATACGAGGCTGTCGCCAGAAAAGGGACAGTTATTATCCTAGTCGTCACACAGCCAGTTCGTCTCGACTCATGAAACGGGTAAGAATGGATAAGTAATAGATAATAAGAATCGCAGTGTACCGACGAAGCAAGTCTCGGCTGTTCAGTCTCCTCCTCATTGACATCTGTGACGTTGCGGGTTCATGCTCGAAGGCTGTTCGCTCTGTCCCCATTACCTCAAAATCCATGCTAACTTTCACATTTCGCATGTTTAAACCATTTGTACCACGACCCTGTCCTGTCCTTATCGCGCCCTCTGTCTTTGTTGTCTCCCCAACCGGAGATAGCTTTCTCAGTGCCCTGCCAGTAGCTACACTTTGACTACTTTCGGACTGTTGCAACGTAAACATTTTAGGCTCTGCATAACAAACCCACTACTTCCCTCATATCGCAAGCCTGCTGGATTTCCTTACCCGCCTGTAACCAAAGTCACTGCCCAATGATTACCCAACTGACCACACTCCCATAATGGACTTCACCCAAGCTTTTTCACACTATCCACGTGATCAAGCGCAATTGCGCTGGCACGTATACAAACTCGTATAACAGATAGACACAAGCAAGCTCATATACAGGTATGTACTTAGATCCAAAGTCCATGGTTAACTTGCACCATCATTTATGCCTTCCCCGATATTTATTTGTAAATTCACCATAAGCGTGCCTACCTAGGCCTGTCGCACGCTGTACGGGAATAAGGAGTGTTTTATATTTTTATTTTTATAAATATGGCCTCTTCCATCCCTAATCTGTCTAGCTCTACTGATCACCTTACTTTGTCTTCCTCCCTTAACTGTACCCCTTAAAGTTTATGCCTCGAATAATCCAGACACCTCTGATGAGCCTCCCACCCTTGGATTCCAGTGGCGTTACCGGCAGGTGTTCGGAAGACCCAGCGCTCTCTCTTCATTACCTCCTGAGCCCCATTAACTTTTCCACATTTTACAAGCATACCCCTTTCTTGCCCGACCCTTCGCCTATCGTTATGGCTCTCACTGCTTTCCTTTCTTCTTTAACCGGACAGCCAACTCATAGCGCACTGTCCTGACCTAGTGTTATCTGACCTCTCTAGACCCAATGGATATACACGGTCTAGGCTCTGTAGACTCAAACATACGTCTCTTGCACAGCGACGGCATGCGGGATATACTCACCTTTTATTAATATAGTTACTTCCACCTCTAACCTGTCCATTTATTGACCCACACCATTTATCTTCAGAAATTAGCTGAGTGACTTAACCTCCTAGCACCGACTACTCCCGTCTCGTCTAACCTGCTCTCTACTTTCTGACGCGTCAGGCTACCAACACATTCCCGGCCATTGTTTTGATGACTGAACGCACTCGGTTTAATACTTATTCAAGTAAAAAGCCAATTCTTAGTTAGGGACCCTAACTTAGTCTCATCTGATCAGTCTGCTGCTCGTTGACTTCTTCCAGCCTACCGGGATATTAACGGGCTAAGCTTTGTAAACTCAATGCTATGTCTCCCTTGTCTCGACAGCCTGCTGGACTTGCTCACCCTTAATTAATATAGGTACTTTCACCTCTGACCTTTTCATTGCTTCTGACTCGCTCCATTTAACTTCGCAACTCAACTGTAGGACTCAACCTCAATGCGCGGACTAATCCGGGCTAGCCTGCTCAGTCTCAGTCTCCCGGAAGATTGTGATCTTACCGCCCATTATTCTGAGGACGGAACGCCCTGTCCACATTTATCTGGGAGCCACGGCGACTTCCCCATCCCTTGCCAATAAATCCTTTCTGTCCAGACTCCGTCCTCTCCTTAGCGCGCTTGCTGGCTTTATTTCTAAATCGGCAAGCCAGCTAGCAGTGCCCTGCCCTAGTATATACTGACCAGTCTGCTTCTGTTTGCATCCTTCGATGTTACCGAGATTTAAGCAATACAGGCTCCGTAGACTCAAAACTGTACCTCCCTCACTACGACAGCTTGCTGGGCTCGTTCAACATTTAATAGTATAGCCACTCTCTTCTTTAGCCATTCCAATTCCTGACCAGCACCACGTGTCTTAAAGTGAGGTGTGAAAGTAAATCTCAGTCCGCCGACCACACCAGTCTTGTTTGATTGGTCTCCTGCTCTCCGACTTCTCTCAGACTACCGTGACCTTGCCGGCCATGGCTTGGAAGACTAAACGCTTTAAACTTCTTCACACCTGAACCTATCTTGTTTCTTCATACTTTAGTAGTAAACAATATGGCTTCACGACTCGGTCGATTTCCAGCTGCGCTTACTCTTTTCAATCCTTCCTCAATCGGAAGGCCAACTCTCAGTACCTTGCCCAAATCCAATCTCACATGACCAGCCTGCTTCACGTTGAGTTCTTCCAGATTACTGCGATGTTAACGGCCAGGACGCTTCGGACTAAGTGCTACTCTTTTACCGCTTTGAGAGTCCGCTGGACCTACCCATCCATTGGTAATACAGCTTTTTTCCTCCTGTGTATCTGTTTCTGCTGCTCCTCTAACTTCTTTCCCTCTTAACATTACGAGTTAAGCTCAATGCACTGACTAATCGCGTGTCGTCTGATCGGTCATCTTTTCTTCGAAGGGATTGCTAGACTTTATCACCGCAACAAAACAAGGCCAGTGATATTTAACCTGAATATTTACCCAGGCCCCCAAGTATTGGTTCTTAACACAATTGTATGCTCCAGCCTCGGTGGGCCGTCTAAACAATTTTTTAGCTGAAACGTCTTCTGCCGTCCTCCTACCCCTAGGCATCCACGCCATTTCCGATCATGGTTAGCCAGCGGTTGTGCTCTCTTCCAAATACCACGCGAGGCCTGTTGCTCTTATTTTCCCATATCCATGACGATATCTGTTATTGCGCGCCGTCTTTATTCCTACATCTATTGTACGGCTTGCTCTCATTGGATTGCACTACTTCATTCCCGTGCGTATTTTTCCTCCTCGCCGACTTTGTTTCTGCTTTCTGGAGGTACTGGGACCACTGTTATATGTTTCTCGACTACCACTCATATTAGTATCCTCACTTTATCTCTCTTCTTTTGCATCAGCTCTTTATATTTCTTTCGAGTTCCTTTATCAGTCTGACCGCACCCAGGCTAACGACTTCCAATACATGGAAATTTTGTTCCCCTGGGACCTTCTGACCTAGGTTCTGCCCATGGCAATAGAAGCGCTTCAGCGTAATTAGTCTCACTAACTACTCTGCGCACTGCCGACCGCATTCATCTAATTCCCGCCAAATCTCTGTAATTCCTTCTTCTTTTAGAACGGGGTTTTAACTAATTACTGCTCCGCTTTCGGGCGCAAACTAGTTGGCCTTAGTTTCACCTAAGCTGCCTCTCGCCTTCGCGTGGCTTCATCAACAGCAGTTCAGCCATGTAGTTTCGCTTTTTTAAATCAATCATTTGATCCTTTGCGTGCACAAACTACTTCCTGTGATGTAGTTACAGTCTGAGCTACACTAGTGAATCGGTGTACAGAAGGCGCTCACAAACTATGTACACTTAGATATATTACATAGGTTTTACCGTATCTTAGGCACGGTTGCATGCAATGAGTTTTCCGACAGCACTGCTTGATTCATTGCCCATTTAGGTGGGCGGTCCCCTTGTTCGTTGCTCGTTATACCTAGCCTTCCACTGTTACGTTGGCCGACACAACTAGGGTTATCCTCTGGGACTGTCTGAGCCATCATCAATAGCCAGCTGGATTAACTACTCGATCCTTTCTAGGGGATATGAGGAGCCCGTACTATTTTCCAAATGCAGTTCTTTTTGCAGTTCTAGTAATGCTACTTTTACGTCGTCTAAACAAATGTGTTTAGCTCGCCTCGTACGCACAGCATCACAGGGCACTTACCAAGAATAAGAAGTTTGCATAATCCCCTGCTCCACAACGGAAGACAGCGTATTCGGTTGTGATTATATTTAGTGCCACGGACATCTTTGCTTATTCTCGCTGACATGCAAGCAATTGGTTTTGGTGCATTACATATCCTGACGAGCATTCTGTCTCCGTTCCACTAGAGCTTTTTCGATGTCACTTCCTAAGCAGCTTTGCTTCTCCTAAATGACGCTGGAACGGATGGTCACCCGCTGGTTTTCTGACGGCATTTCATGAAGTGTTCACTTGACCATGGAGAAACTTTTGACTAATTATTCCTCACAGTTGAGGGAATTCTGATCTCATTTTACAGACTGAGAAGTTCGTACCCATCTCACATTGGATAGAGAAATGGCAATTTTTCCTTTTATGGACGTATACAGTCACAAGGATTAACTGCGCTCATCATCCCCTTGATATGTCCTCCTTGGTTAACTGGACAACATCTGCACAATCTAGATAAGCATACCAGAGAAAAAGCCAGCCTCTATGAAGGATAATTTTACTCACCTGCACCACTCATCACTCGACTCTAAGACTTCTTTGCATCTTTGACCAGTTTCAACGACTACTGCCGGAGCAGTAAAAAGACAGTCTGTCAAACAACAAAGTAGTTTAGCCGTGAATCGACTTCAGCTAACAACGTGCAACCTCGCGCTGTACGGTGCATCGACGGATTTCATTCCTGTCCAAAATAACCTACGGCAGTGTTCCAAGTGGGGGGTTTTCGTCTAGCACGCGCGCTTCCTAGAAAATGCCGTAAGTGTCCGAACAACAACAACAACGGCGGACGTTACTCGCTATTGTATAAAGTCACAGCTGAAGGTTCCTCACTGGCGCCGGCAGCAGCATTTTACATATTACATATGCAAGCAATTTTGCTATAGAAAACGCTTTGATAGAGCAGCGAACAATCCGAGCTTTTACTGGCCAACGGTAGCACCGAACTCTTACTTCGGCTCCTGTGCTCATGCATTGTTACACGGCGTAGTCACGCCGAACTCGCATTTTGACACTTATGTTAGGCCAAACTTTTAGGCGCCCAACATATTCTAATCTACACGTACACAGGCCTTGCATTCCCACCTGCGGATAACGAACATATACTGTCACTTTTCCCGCTCACCATGCAATCGTGTCGTGATTTGCATAACTGTTAATCCGATTGCTTGCAGACACAGCATCTGGCAAGTAAATAAATAAATAAATAAATAAATACTTTATTCTGGAATATGCGAGGCACGCCCATGGAGGCATGATCAGTATAGAAATATACATTTAGTTATTTATTTAACGCGAAAATATATGGTTGACAACACCATGCCTTGGCGGATATGACTCGCCAGCAACTATATCATTGCTTGCCGTACCGAAAATATTACCCAGTTCGCGAACAAACCATTTTAACCGTTTTATCTGCACCCTTCCTACGTTGATGAATTCAAGTAACAACCTCACTACTTTGCTATAATATTAACCAATTCACTCAACACGAGGACTCACACAAGCATAGTACGCGTACAGTACGCACAATTATGCAATATATATTGGGTAATTTCTAAGCTTCCTGTACCATTACTGATGGTACGGTATTCTATTACCAGGCTGGTGCCAGTCAAGTCGTGTCCCAACCCGTCAAAAAATGAATAATTCACTTCTTTAATAACGGCTAAAAGTCAACAAACTGCTTTCAAAACCAATAAGCGATGCGTAACCGCGGATAACCTTGAAAGCCATCGTTTAAGATGCAGCCCCACCAATAACATATAACCCGTCGGCAGTGTACCAGGACGTGGTTTTGCCTGGTAAGCTTCCTACAAAAAATAAGTAAGGTCAACTTAAAACATTGCAACATAACGGATAGCACTCACCTCTTAATAAAGTCACTACCACAGCCAGGCATTGGAAACTTAACCAATACCTCATTTCACACCTTCTGTGCATAAACCCGCTCTCATTCAACTGCATGTACGCGCGCGATCAGTAGCATACCACATAGCTCAAAATATTCTTGCATTTTTTCTTGTAATTCACTCACCTGACAGTCACGTTGTACGCAAGGTCATCGGACTATTTTCTCAACAAAACATACGCCACTCCATGTTCTCTGTAATTAGTAAGTTTACCTCCCGTACTCTGTGACCCACTTCGCTTATTATTTCTTATTATGCGCGCAGACTATATGCCGATGGCTTAACACAGGTGGAAAGCTGCTACACTAAGTTTTGCATTATGTACGTTTATAATGCAGCATTCGTAGCAGAATCGGTCTGATCTTTGCTGCCTCTATGTTTCCTAACCTTGTCGTTCCGCATGGACTGAAAAGCACTAATGGATGCCTGTATCGTAAAGAGCAAGCCAAGTTGCGAAGAAATTGTAGTTGTTCTGACCAAGTTTTCAGCTTATTTCAGGGGTTGGAACATCATGACATATATTGACGACCAACATTCGTCGTTTACATCAAGCTCAAATGCTTTGGGTTCGTTTGACTAGCCTTCGCCCTGGGACTGTTAAGTTGTGCGAGAATGCACGGGGAATTCTCAGATAAAAGGGCAGGTGGATAGGGCGTTGGTTACACTGAATGTTCGTTGCACTTCGATAGCATCCGAGTGAATTCGTCACCTCTGTTTTGATTTCGCTATTTACGAATGTCTGGCAACTGTACAACTTATGCTGGGTGCAGTTGCTCCCAGGAGCTTAACTTCTTGGCTCGAGGTATGCCGACGATATTGTTCTAACTTTCACAGCACATATACGTACCAGGCAGTGAACAGCTTAGCAAAGGGTGCCGGAGGCTTGAGCTTTTATTTTTGCCTGGAGAATACAATGGTTTTCCCAAGCTTTGCGTGGCCAACCCTGCTTATATTTTGACATTTTGGACAAAACGAAACCTATGAGCAGACGGATTTCAATATGCTTCAAGTTGGTTCACCGCAATTTGAATCCAAGCCGTATAGGTTAGCTACCAATTCGAAAAAGCACCGGACAAACATTTCACTCTATTGGGGCTGGTCACTGATGCTCATCCATCGGTCCCCTACTGGGGGATCGAAGCCCTGACAGCGCGATGTTACACCAACTAACAAGCAACGTAAGGCACTGAAGTATAGAGGTTGACAGCCGACCGTTACTAATTGATACCTAACTGCGATATAACACGCCCTATCATCCACTGCCGTGCAAGTTAGGGCCCATGCAGAGGACGGTGTTGCTTTAATTTCTACTGGTCGTCTGTCTTCCCCCATGGCTCAGTGGCATAACCTGCTGGTTATTTGGCGTTAGCCGGTACCAGTCATTGGTTCGATGGGTGCCCGCCAATGACGAGCTATAATAGGACGAAAAGCGCGTCCGGTGCTTTTCCGGGTTGGTAGCTTACCCATGCGGTATAGAAACTAATTGAGATGAACCCACTTAAATCGAAACCTCACTTTCAGATGGTGCGGGCTTGTATTTCCCTAGCCTGCTGTCTTTTTGAGATAGCGCTTTCTAACTACAGGTATAAAACGGAATTTCATAGGGTGCCCGTCCAAAAAATATTTTCTTTTAACTTAATAAATGTATATTTCTAGTCTTAGCTAGAAGCCGTGCCATCTACCGATCGCATGATAATGCACAGGATCCAATTGCACTTGCGGAAGTAATATTTGATTTTAGCTTATGTACTCCTTGTGCGCAAGTACTGCACCGACGCCATAGGAGCAGTCTCTCATTGATAGCGATTTCATCCCCATCGGCCAATTTTGTTAAAGTACGATCCCGAACATTGATGGGATCATGAGAAAAGGAAAGAAAGATGTCAGCAAAAATGTTAAAAACTAGACTTGTAATGCTTTCCAGTAAAACAAATGAAAATGTCTAAACAAGTACCTTTCAAAGGCGGAAGGCGTTTCGGTATAAATAGCTAGAAATCATAAAAGTGGAATATTACAAACACCTTCGATTAATGGTTGCCCACGAGCGCCGAACTCAAGTGGCTTTAATGGCAGCCAAGGTTAAAAATTAGTACGGTAGGGTATATTTCTGAACTTGCAATTTATCTATCTTAGGCAAAACGACGCGTGGTCTTTGTAAACGAGAAGTTCAAAAGTATCGCTCCTTGCAGTATTCTCAGAGTTCTGAAGCGACCGCCAATGCCGGAGCCAAACTCTCGCGACCCATGCCGTATAAATGCTGCAACACCTACGGTGAAAATAAAAAAATTATAAGAGGTGCTTCATTGTTGGAGGTCCAAATAGGGCTGTATATATAGAAAAGTACCATATAGTTCCGAAAAGCAATACTTACAAGGTCAGACGCATTGACCGCAAAACACACTTTTAAAGCGTACGTAAGGAAGCTTGAACGAATATGTAAAAATGATACACAGAAGTGCTTACATGGCGATATAGAACCTTTTTCTTGGGAGAAATTAGAAGACCCTGTACTTAAGCCATCATCAGAAGACCCCTTCGTGGCATTTTTGGAGGCTAGTTGGTCGAAGAAACCAGTGGATATGGCAAAGCTGCAAAATGCTTTAACTTTATATGGTGGTAAACGGTATCCGGAGACCACGTTTGCCTTGTCTCCATGGATTATTAGGGACGGATCAGCGTACTGCATGCCCCACAATTACGTAGACAAATCCCGCATGGTTTATCTATTTTACTCATGTTATGCACCTCAATACATGGACAACCAATGCCAAAAAGCCACCTACGTCCTTCGTCAAGAGTACAGAAATGACCGTTAGAGAAATTGGCAAAAGGCTTCTAAAGGTGTAATTCGCTAGAGCATGCATAGGTAAGGCCTCAGAAATGTTGTTTTCAATAGTTTTGGCTTTCCAGGCGTGAAGCTTTACTGTACCTCATGTGTTGGGACGCACTACTGTGTAACTGTATTCTCTTAATGTGCTTTCTCCCCACTTTTGTTTTTTCAGTATAGGTGTCCTCGATGCAAACCACGAGTTTAATGTCCCACAAGCTAGCTTGTGGGGTAGGTTCTGGTTAGAGCCATCAGTGTTCACCAAACAGCAGTAATGATTAATATCATAAGTCAGGAGGAGCAAAGTTCGCAGGGCCTTGGAGCTGGTTGGCCACCCACCTCTATGCATGATGCAGAGGGGCAATGGAGCCAGGTGAAAGTTAAACTTGCTGATGACCACGGTAAGACATGTGGCGCTAAATAGCTGGAGTTCCGGCTAGCCGATGTGACAGCGGTCTCTGGTACACGGCCGGCGGCATGGAAAGAAATATTTTATTTTTGACAAAGCAAGGCACTTCTTTTGAGCACGATTAGTATAGTGCAATGTTGCACATGATAGCCTGCTGCGCAGCATCGAGAGCGGAAGTAGTACAGATGTAATCAGTAATGTGGGCCCACATATCCTAAAGTGCGTATGAAGTCTATCCTCACAGAAGGCGGGGTTTGGAGATAAGCATTAGATCATTAATGTGGAGTATGCTGGTGAGGAAGTAGTCCGATGAGGTTGTGTAAGCAGTATGGGTCAGGATGGTAAAGTATGATAAAAAGCCTTAAAACCATTTAGAGGATTGTTGCATGCCACTGATGACATATGTAGGTGTATTCCTACGGAAGCAGATATATGCACAGTCTTTGAATTTTTGTATCTGTCACCTTGCAGTGGCGTTGTTGGAGAAGGGACTTTATTGAATGGCCTGTCACGTCCACCACGTTGCAGTTTTGGTAAACAGAAATTTGTGGCCTTTTGTATGGCGAATGCTTGCTAGGCCAACTCCAACCAGGTCTTAGTAGCTTATTTACCGGCGTTATGACACTGACGAGGTTTCATCTGATCGACTGTCCTCGCGGTTATTCGCAGTCACGCTATGCTATTGTGTTTTCTCTATCTGTATGGTTGTCTTCTTTAGAGTCGACAGCCAGTGAGTGGAGCTGTTGAAGTCGGACGACTCAGCGGACTTGTATACATTTGCTTTGTTTTCCTTGTTACGTTGATGTCACTAATGCAAAGTGCGACTACTTTCCTTTTTCGGTGTTGATTCAGTGGCCAACTCAGCGTCGCAGGTATGAACTTAAAGGTGTTCCGAGCATATACTGCATCCTTTAGAATAAGGGCGAATATAAAAGCGGACGGGGAAGACTGCCAGGAAAGTTAAACAGGAAGATGATAATGCATAAATACAAATTGTTGGTAACGTTGTGGTTGTTAAAAGCACTGGATTAATCGAACTTGTTCTACAGCAGTCCTGTTGTTTTGCATGCAAGTAGGATACCCGATTTCGTTGAAGTTGAGAGACAACTGCTGTCCCCATTGGCTTAGACTATTCAACAGTTGTCCTGTGTGAAATCCGAGGTATCAGACTCGGTTTACCGGCGAACGGTTTGGGGGTGCCAGCAGAGCATCATAAAATAGTAGGACATGCGATTAAGTTGTAGTTTGAACGGTCGGCTGACTGTGATAACTCTTCTAGTTCGAACAGGCATGCGCACCAGGAGAGTTGTTACTTCGGGTTAGATACCAAGGAAAATAATAACCCAACCTGTTCAGTAATCGGACACTAGAGGAGCAGCTGGCTGCTAATGTAAGCCGGAGTGTCAGAGAAATTGCTACAAGAATAGAATGGACTATAGGCCACAGTTGTATGGAGAATACGGTCTAAAAGCCAGCGATGAATGGGACTTGGAATAGCGAAATACGTTAAATAACTACACAAATATTTTATTCCCGCCAAAGCGAGGCACGCCTTTTGGGTATGATCAGCATATTGCAAAATCGTACACAATGGCATGATTAGCAGTACCGAGAACGCGCCTAGTACAGATGGAGTCAGTAGTGTCGGCTTACACAACCTAGGTTTTACGAGGTCTAAGTCTACAGAATTCGAGACGTAGAGCTAAGAATTGCATCGCTAATGTCGAGTATGTTAAAGGGGAAGTAGTCTGATGAGATCGTGTGAACGGGGCTAGTCAGTTGCACGAACCATGAGGAAAACTGCAAAAATATTTAAGCCTCTAGCATTTAACCGATCAAATATGTAGGCGTGTTCGTACGAGAGCAGACTTATGCACAGAATTCGTAAAAGTGGTATCGGTCATCTTGCCAATGTGTGATTGGGGTGATGAATTTATTGAGTTGCGAGTCACATCCGCCACGTCGCAGTGTGGTTTAACAGAGATCTGTTGCTAGTTGTAGGGAAAACGCTTGCCAGACGATGACCTGCCACGTCCTGGAACACTGCCGATAGACAGACGCGCTAAGGTACAAGTGATCCACTCTTAGTTGGACTTCTACAGTACAGCATACAAGTTTAATAAACGACACGATAGAGCGATACTGGAAAGCGGCTTAACTATGCAGTGGCAACTGCCCACTGTCTTATGACGAGGCACGGACAGACATGTGTCCAACATTAAAACAGGAAAGAGAAGTGAATGCTTAACCGCTACGACTGTAGCGCGAAAATGATTGCATTGCTGGCTGTGAAAGGAACCAGTAACAGCAGGCTAGTGGTTGCAACGGCGCCAACAGATATTGCGGTGTTCCACTATAAGGTGTACATCCACGGTGGGACGTAACGTCAAGTAGTCGGCTGGGACGTGAGTTGCTGGCAGTGCAGTAGCGGCACGCTACTTTAAGCTCAAGCTTGAATTAATAGGTAGGCAGCATTTAAGGTTGGAGGGAGAGCAGACAACCCCACTTACAACAGCCGCATCAAGGAAAATGTTTAGCGCCTGCTCCAGAAGTAACCACAGGTAAGGGAATAACACAGGAAGCACCGATAAAAGATGTTAAATATCTCACTTCAAGTTTTGCTTCTTTTGTGACCAAAAACTCAAAAAGGTAAGCAGAAGAGCGTAAACGTGTCCACCGGATAAGTTGTAATGGAGAGCCGTGCGCTATCATGAGATATGGCAGGTACTAATAGGTATTCTATGTTGAAACCAAGGGCGATAATAGACCGGACTACGTACTAAGGCAATGGCAGAAGAACAGTCGCAGAGCGTGTTCTGAATCGGGCCTGGTGCAACGGAATAGTTTGGGCAACAGCGTCAAAATATACTAGGTGTTCCGCTAAATGGTGGACTTCTACGGTAAAGCATACAAGTCAAATAGACGGTTGAGAAAGGTCGGGGTGTCTGCCGGGTTACTTGAGAAGCAGAAGTCGCTCGTTATCTGAAGAAGCGGAACATACTGTGAGGTATTTAATTTTGACAACGGAGCGTGAGAGGAGACAGAATATACTATAGCTGTAGGGAGGAAAAGGTTATATTGACAGCTCTGAAAGGGACGTGGGGTAGCAATATTATATAGGCTGCGTTGCCAAAAGACACTTGGTGTTCCCCTCCAGGTTGGCTACAAAAGTGAAAAATACAAGTGAAACTGACGACAGAGAACAGTGGTGGTGGAAGCTGGATTTGTTGTACACCAGGAGCCAGAACCTATGGTAAGATGAGGCATGAACTAATAGGCTATCATATTTAAGCACCAGGATGAGAAGTAAGGCGATTGCATACTACCCTTTTAGTTAGAATACGGTTGCAGACGCAACTTTGTGCAGGACCATAAGTTGCCGTATAAGATATGCATCGGAGTCAAAATTTACCAAATGTTCCAGCTCGAGGTGGTCTTATACAGTGCAACGTACTGGTCATCTAGATAGCAGAGAACAGTGTAGTGGGGTCGCTTTGACTGTGAATTAGGAGCCGCTAGATACCCTAATTTAAGGTACGGATTAATGGTCGCACAATATTAGGAACAGGAGCCAGAATGAAAGGGGCTATATTCTACAATTTTGGACGGTTATAAGACCATAACTGAAAGTGAATAGTGGTGCCGGGTCAAGCTGGGCAGCTGCGCCAAACAATACTATGTGTTCTACTCTATGGTGCACATCTAGTGTGCAATATTCATATCAAATAAACAGAGGAGAAATGTAATATTGCCAGCCGCGTAATTGTGAAGCAGGAGTGGCTCGCTATCGTAAGCTGTGACACATATTAATAAACATTCGATGTTGAAATTAGAGTGAGAGCAGACGGGACTGCATAATAGAGCTGTATCGGGCGAACGGTTGAAGGCGTAGCTCTGTAGCGAACGTAGGGTAGCAGAATGCCATAGGCTGCCTTGACAAAAGATACTAATTGTTCCACTCCACGGTGGGCTACAACAGTAAAATATGCAAGTCAGGCAGACAGCAGAGAGGAGTGGTATCTGAGCCGGATTAGCTATGAAACAGGAGCCGCATACTATCTTACAATAAGACACGGACAAATAGCAGTTTAATGTTGAAAACAAGGTGAGCGGAGACCGTGCATATTCTCCAGCTGTAGCGAAAATACAGGGGCGGTGCCAGCGCTACATGGTACTCAGGCTATCGGAGAGATCAGGGATGCGGCGCGAAACGATAGTTATTGCTCTTCCAAAGTGGACTTCTTCAGCCCAACGCATAAGCCTACCAGACGGCCGAGAAGAGTTGGGGTGGGCGCCGGATGTACTGAGAAGCAGGAGCCAAAAGTTATCGTCAGACACAGCATGGACTAATAGGTTAGTAAAGTTGAGAACTTGAGCGAGAATGGAAGTGCGTGCATACTACAGTTATAGTGAGAAAACCGTTGTGGTCGCAGCGCTAAGCAGGACCAGAGGTAGCAGGAGGGATTAGCAATAGCGCCAAAATTTACTGTGTTCTACTCCTGGGTGGACTGCGGAAGTGCAACATTTGTCAGCTAGACGGTACAGAGGACTGTTGGTGCGTACCGGGTTTCTTGTGGAGCAACCGTTATTTTCCATCGTAATATAAGGCACGGGCGGATAGCCGGTTAATGTTAAGTGCAGGGGCACGAAGATATGGGCTTACCTACTACAAGCGTAACAAGCATACGGTTGTAGAGCCAGCTGGAAATGGGATGTGGGGTAGCAAAAACAAATGGGTTGCAGCGCCAAAGGTTACTAAGTGTTACAACGCAAGGTAGATTTCTACTTTAAAACATGCAATTAAACTAGACGACAGCAAACGAGAATGAGGTAAATCGAGAAAACGTTTGCCGCGCTATCTCTGAAAGGGACCAGTGGTAGCGGATTAAGCTGGGCAGCGGCGCCAAATATAATTTTCATAAAGGTGGATTTCTACAGTAAAATAGTAGCCAGTGATGGGAACTTTACATTAGCCGTCGTGTAGGTGGTACTTCGAGGCGATTCAGTGATATGAGAGCCAAACAAATGGAGATGAGAAGCACCGGAAAACGACATTGGCAAGCCGAAGGGGATAGTTTCATAAAGGTACACTGGAGATACCAACAAGCTTGACACGAAAACATGAAAATTGCAGCTATTCATGTATTTGTGATTTATGCGGCATCGCAATGCAAATGTTAGTCTGTTAAGAGGAAAAGGGGGTGGTCCAAAAGCTAGTTGGCTCTACGAGGCCTATCAGTCATACTATGGTTAAACAGGCTACAGGAAGCAAGACATCGACACGAGGCAGCCGAACTTTGATAATAGTGGAAATGTACGGCCGCAGAAGCCTCAAACATAAGAGGAAATAAGGAAGCTGTTGGGGATTTCAATGGTTGTGAGCGATGCGGCATCAGTATACAAGTGAAAGCTTGTAAATCTGTAGGACCGTTCAGTTTAAGGCCAAATACAGCTTAATTCTCTAGGTTAGAAGTGGCTCCCAGTTGGAAGCCAGGAGTAAGTAAGCTTTAGAGTTTAAGGTTACCATTTCTGTGCAGTACCCCTTAGGGCTAAGGGCGGTGGAGTAAATAATTGATGCCCGATTAATGAACCGCAGTAAACAGAACGGTCACCCTCACCGGACATGAGGAGTTGCCACTGTGCTCAAGAACTGTATGCCAAGTGTCGCCTTATCTGCACAGTAGTAAAGTGGCAAGTGAGGTAGACAGTCGTTGAATTAAAACTACTACTTGCACTTAATAGGTCGTCCTCGCAGCTGCACTAACCACTCCCACCTGGGTACTTAGAACCTGTGTGAATACGTACGAGCTACAAATGGGTCAAGCAGCAACGGATATAGGTGAATTGTGTCAGTTAATCGGATTCGCAGTCTAAGCTCCTAGTTTAACCAAAGAATTAATCCAGGCTGTCTCAGAAGTCGGAAAGGCAGGTATTTAGTAAAGGATGATAGGTGATGATGATAGGTGACCGTGGTGACCTTGAAACGGTTCGTTTTTGCTACGTATTGTCCCGCTGTTCTTTGAACTGTATATCGCTACGTTCTGGTTCGGTCTGTGTTACTCCAAAGTAACACATATTAACTGTTACCTCTGTCTTGCTGTTTTTGGATCTCCGTCCAAGCCGTTTTCCAAAAGTCGTTTCTTCGCGTCGCGTGTTCACCGTTTTACTCCACCCTTTTACTCCAGTTTTTACTGATTATTCTTATCATGGTGAAAAAACGTATGTCACCCAAACCTGACAAAAAGAAGACACTGGAACAAGCCGCCCGTGACGTCAGTGTGGCAGGCCCATCTCAAATACGAGATTGCAAATTAGTGCTCCTAGATCCGCTAGCAGAAGCTCTGCACAAAGTCCGTGTTCTCGAAAGTCAGGTAAACTCACTGAAAGAAGAGTTTACATCTCTTGCGACGCTACTAAATAAGGTCATGCCTTTGGTCAACCTGGGCAACCTCCAAACTTTGGCTAGCCAACCTGATATGCTAGCTGCAGGTGAAATATTGAATAGCGTTACGTACGAGGTCAGCGAACGCATTCGTCGTGCCAATAACGCGGTTGTATTCAACGTACCTGACAAGATACCGCTTAAAAAGGTGTTGCGTACTCTTCTCAATGATTGTAGACTACCACACGATTGCTGTTCAGCTACCCGCCTACGTAAGATCCCTGGCCGATCTTGCCCAATAGTCCTGAAATTTAGCAGCCCCGTGCTGGCTAAACGATTCCTTGACGCCCGATATGTTTTGAATCAGCACTCGAATCTCGGGCGTATTCTGATTAAACCGGACAGAACCCCGCTGCAAAGATCAAATTTGCCTACTAGTTCAGTTTCTCAGAAGAAAGAAACTCGAGCGACATCATTCACAGAACCCCAACTCACAAATGCGCGAAAAAATCCAACCTATACGGCCACTTCCTCGACCCTTTGTGAAGTGGACCTTGATTCCTCACAGCGACTAACTTACCGCGATGCAAAAATGCCCTCAGAGGAAAAAAAATCAGCCAAAAGGTACCGTTGCGAAGTCCGTAACATCAGCTGCAAACTCGACTGTTGCTGTAGACACGACTGAATACAGTACTCAGGCTGTTGATATGTCTGGCTTGTGCGACATGGAATCTGAACTAGAGAGTGTGGGCTTTCTATCAGTATACACTCCATTAGCCAGCGTTGCCGATGACCCCACACAACTCTCTATTGACACGACGCCAGCGACCAACAGCTCAAAACAACGGTGTTCCACAGCTCTCCCTCATCGTCTCCCATCGAATCCCTATCAGTACAACAAAAGCACTATACCCAGACGTCCCGATATGGCTAAAGGATACTCACTTCCAGTACCAGTAATACCACGCCACCAGATGGCTCGACAGCATACAACAGAACCTCCAATTACCCATTCTGGACCGAAGTCCATTGTCAACCAAGCACAGTCTCATCGTCGGAACTACCTACTTAACACCCCAAACCCAATAAAGCACTTCCAAATTCGCAACAAACCCCGTTACACTACCCACCGTGTCAAACCAATACCCAAGCAACTACAACCGGTGCCTATTACTCCTTCTGCTCTGGTTTACCAAGCGTTACCCTTGGTTGCTGCTCCGACAAGATCTAGCCATTCATTCAGAAAACCATATTTACTCGAATCAACAAATCACATTGCTCAAACTCCAACTTATCAACATCAGTTCAAAACACACGGATATCCGGCGCCTAACCGAAGACAACAGTGTGCTGCTATTGACAACTCGACATTCAACATGAACACCACAGCTCCATCAACTTCGACCAACCGCTCTCACACATCAGGACTCCTGCAGAATGTCTGGTCGCCGAGAAGTGCTACACCTACTGCTGCCCCTTTTTTATGGAGTCCTTCAGGGTGTGGTCCACCAAGCCAAGTTCTCCAAGAGCTCGCCCCTGCACTGCATCATCTACAGAGACTCATTTATACACTGCAGTCAACCCAAAACGGTTGGCTCCAGCCCTACGCGTAACCCCCTTGGACCTCAAACTGACAAGTGACCCGTCAGCGGCTGACTGCCTCCAGCGTAACAATCCGCCGCCCCCGGCACACATATCCGCTGCACTTAACTCACCTATTCCAAGCGCTTCCAAACTACCCGGTTGCGACACCACTGCAGAAGCTGCCGACCAGACGACAGGACGCTATGCTTACAACAAGTATACACTCTTCCTCCTCAATGCACGATCGATCAAAAATAAAATGCACCTCATAGGCCCCCTCATTCTTCTATCACGCCCGCATCTGGTGCTGGTCACAGAAACATGGCATTCGGCCGATGAATCTGACACACCACTACACATCCCAGGGTACACTATTTTCTGTAGTGGACGCGCCAACCACCGAGGTGGCGGATGTCTCATATACGTCAAAAACGAGTTTCATGCAACATCTTTCCAAACCGTATCCCTTGGTAATTCCGAAGACTCAGTATGGATTCAGGCCGCTGGAGGTCCATTTGACCTCTTGATAGGCTGTTTATACAACCCACCGCACTCCTCTTGTGTTAGCGTTGACAAAATGCTCAAGCTCTTCCAGGAAGTCACATTTCTTCCTGCACGCTATAAAATTATTGCTGGAGATTTTAATATGCCTCATGTCTCGTGGCTTAATCAGACAGCCCCACCCAAATATAGAGCCCTGGTAGACACTATTTTCACACATGACTGGACTCAGCATGTGAACACACCGACTAGACAATCTAACATACTGGACCTAATTTTCACCAACGGCATTTCCCATGCATGCGCCAGCGTGTTAGACAAAATACCGGGCAGCGACCACAACGTGGTGAAGCTCTCTTTTGCACTGCCTAAATTCCCTTACCAGGAAGATAACAAGTATGAGGTATCACGCCCCCTCCAGCGCATCAACTGGGTAACATTTTCTTCCCTTCTCCGAGCATCACCCTGGGACGATTTCTTCCTCTCAGATAATATAGATACTGCGATCAGGGAGCTTTACAATAACCTCACTAACTGCTTAGACGTCCTTGCCCCCCAAAAGAGGAAGCCAAGAAGGCGGCAGACTCTTGATGATGCTTCTACACGCAAACTAGCTACTAGGCTTAAGAAAATGCGCTGCCGCTACAGCAAGACTAAAGACTTTTATCTAATCGTCCGAATGAATGAGTTACTAATCGCCTGGAGAACTATACAAAGCAATGCTCGCACATTAGCTGAGCACGCAGCGCTTTGCACTGATAACAAGGCAAAATCTCTTATTCGACTAATGAAGCAGCGGGGTGGCAGCAGAGATATAACGATCACTACCCTTCTACTTCCTGATAAAACTATAGTTACTGATGCGGTCGAGCTCTGCGACCGCATTAACACGCACTTCTGTAACTCCTTCACCAGCAATGACTTGGCATCGCCAACTAGGATTCACAAGTTCACTGAAGACCAAATACATACCATTGACTTTGAGTTAAACAACATCAAGCGAGCACTTTGCTCCTTGAAAATGTCCCACTTTCCAGGTCCGGATGGTGTACCTTCTTCCGTATTAATACTTGGTGGATCGGATATTCCAGTCCTTCTCCTCAATATCTTCACCCTCTCTATGAAGAGTGGACAATACCCGTCTATGTGGAAACACGCAACCATCATACCAAGACACAAAGGAGGCTGCCGACAAAATATTGACAATTACCGTCCTATTAGCCACTCACCCATTGCGTCGAGACTCATGGAAAAAATAATAAAGGACGGGATGCTTCGTTTTCTGCTGCAACGCAACCTCATTAATAGGTCCCAACACGGATTTCTGCCTTCTAAATCTTGTCAAACTTGCCAGTTTGAATTCTTAAACAACGTTACACACGCCATAGACCTGGGTCGAGCGCTGGTCATCATCTTCCTTGATATGAAAAAAGCATTTGACCGGGTTCCACACAATGGTTTGTTAATAAAATTAGCTGCATTCGGTGTTTCCGGCCGTCTCCATGCTTGGTTCTCTTCTTACCTTTCTAGCCGAACGCAGTCAGTGCTGCTGGGCGATGTCTTGTCTAAGAAGGCTTCCGTAACCAGCGGAGTGTTCCAAGGCAGCGTCCTAGGTCCTTTGCTGTTTTTACTCTACATCAATGATGTATTCCAGATCTTCCAATATGGCACTCCCTACCTCTTTGCTGACGATATAAAAGTGGTATTCTCATTTGATCCTAGCTGCCTACGCGATGGCCTCTCCAGCATTCAAAGAGATCTCGGCGCTCTTGAAGCATGGTGTGACCTGTGGAAACTAGAGTTCTCACCAACCAAATGTAACGTCCTTTCCTACCGGTGCTCTATACCGCCCAATATATTAACTCTTAACGGAATACCACTAGATAACAGCGTTACCGTGCGCGATCTCGCTGTGCACTACTCAAGCTCACTAAATTTTGCGGAACAAGCGAGTTATAGCTCTGCAAAAGCCAGGTCTATCGTTGGCTATATACTGAAGTCAATGAGCCTGTTAGAGTCGCGACTCACGCTCTACAAGTTGTGTGCCCGACCTATTGTAGAGTACTGCTCCATAGTGGTTACTAATTCACGCAAAAGTGATAGGATGGTCATCGAGAAAGTGCAGCGTTCGTTCACTAAGCGCCTTCTAGGATCAACAACGCTCAGTTATCAAAGCCGCTGCAAGCAGCTTGGTCTGGATCCACTTTGGCTGCGGAGACTTAAAGCCAACCTAGTTTTTCTATATAAGTTAATCAAAGCATCGGACTCAAGTATTGAAAGATATTTTCAACCGCTGGGCGACACACGCTATCCTCTACGCAAAAAGCCATACTCATTCTCACTGCCCAAATCCCGTTGCTCCATACGCTTTAACTTCTTTCTCTATAGATATGCACATGTATGGAATAAGTTACCAGAAACCATCAGAGCATCTAATAGTATCCTGCAATTCTCCGCGGCCATAAATAGATTACTAAATGTCCCCACGGTAGCAGACATCTTGGGCACCTGCATCCCTGAGGACGAGCTATGGGAGAACGGCCCTGATCACATATAGAATTCCATACAAAGCGCTAACTGTGTGGAATAATCTCAACGCGCCAAGAGCTTGCTGCTCTACACACGCAGCACCAATAAGGTTCCTTACAAAATGACCCTGTCCTCTCCTTATTATGCACTTCGCTCTTAATTCTTCTTCTATCGGACGGTCACTTGTCCGTGCCCTGCTCTGCCCTAGTCTCATTTGACTGTCCTGCCTCTCTTTGACTTACTCCAGACTACGGTTACGACTTTGTAGACATCTGGTTATGCCCCCTCTTCACGAGAGCCTGCTGGCCCTGCTCATTCCTTTCTAACACAGCCACCTCTATCTCTAATCTGTTCAGTTCTGCTGACCCTCTCGTAATATTGTGACGGTACCGGTCATTGATCTGAAGACGGAACACTGTTCCCCTCCCTAGTTGCTCCCCTCACTCTATCAGGAACCCTGAGCTGTGTGCTAACCTAGTTTCCTCTGTCCAGTCTCCTACTTTCTGACTACCTACAGAGTACTGAGCCGTCAACGGTATAGGCTCCGCACAATCAAACCTTATTTCTCCCACCCCTAGTGCTTATATCTAACTAACCAATTCAAACTCTTCTACATCTAACATGTCCATTTCTGCTGACGCTCTCTAGTTTTCTTCCCAACTTAACTTCACTATTAAATCGCAATACTCCGACTAATACAGCCTCGTGTATTTCGGCTCATGTTTTCTGACCTCTGACTATTGTGCCGTTACCGGCCAATATTAAGATGATTAAATACACTGACCACATTACCTTACAGAGCCTCGTTGGCTTCGCTACGCCTAATCAGTAAATCTTTCCCCACTGACCCCGTTGTTGCCTTACTTCGCTGTCTTCATTCCGTCTTCCATCGGATTGCATTTCTTTAACTAGACAGTCAGCTCTGTCCCTTACATTAATCTAATCTCATCTGACCAGTCGCTTGCTTTCTGACTGCATGCATACTACCGAGAACTAACTGATCCAGGCACTACATATCCAATCAACCGATTCCCTTAACCCAAGAAGCTACTGGGAGACCAAACTACTAGTGACCAAACTGCCTAATGGAAAGGTTACATCTGACCACCGAAAGTTTCCGTAGCGCAATTTTCTGTCCATCCTCTTAACCTCGGAGCTACTAGGAGACATTTCTCGTTTCCTCATCCTGTAATCTGTCATGAATGTCTGTATCACTTACCTTCGCTGGTTGGTTGATGTATTCTCAAACACTGTAGGAATCCACCTGTGACCAAAGTGTCTAATGGAATGGCTACATCAGGCCACTGAAAGTTTCTCGTAGCGCCATTTTCTGTCGATCCTCTTAACTTCAGCACTTCTACTTAGTAGCAACTAGTGGTCGTAGGCTCCACGTATCTCTCTGCATATCCGGAGCTTGCTAAGTGCCACCCTCTTTCATCCCCAACCTTCATTCTTCTTGACTGTCTGCGTCACATTCATTTGCAGTCCGTTGACTTATCCTGGGACACTTAAGGTATCCACTAGCCACTAGAAGGCTTCACCCCAATGCCATTGCTAGTTGCGGATACTCTCTATCTCACCTTGTATCATTATCAGTTCTTCGCGTTACCTACGTCACCACTTTCCAGCTGCAGCTAGTCATTGCAGGTAGCATACATATCTACGCTAGGAGCCACTCTGCATCTCTCCAACTTACTCTCTTGAATTGTTAGCATAACATACCTTCACTGGTTTGTTGACTTCTTCTGTCACTGTAAGTATCTAATAAAAAAACTAAAAGGCTCAATGGAATTCCGTTGCTGCCCACTGGTTCTCTCTCTTAGCACAATTATCCTTCGTTCTTCTTATCTTCATTACGTTTACTGCAGTGATTCATTGTAGGCTCCATATATCTTTGCGCTTATCCGGAGCTACTAGAATACATTCTTCGTTTTTTCATCCTGTAATCTCTCAGAATGTCTGTATCACTTACCTTCGCTGGCTTGTTGATGTGTTCTGTGACACTGTAGGAATCCACTTGTGACCAAAATGTCTAATGGAATGGCTACTTCTGGCCACCGAATATTTCTCGTAGTGCCAGTTTCTGTCGATCCTCTTCACCTCAGCACTTCTACTTAGTAGCAACTAGTGGTCGTAGGCTCTATGCATCTCTGCACAAATCCGGAGCCTGCCAAGTGTAACCCTCTTTCATCCCCAACCTTCATTCTTTGTGACTGTCTGCGTCACATTCATTTGCTGACTGTTGACTTATTCTGGGACACTTTAGGTATCCACTAGCCACTAGAAGGCCACACCCCAATGCCATTGCTAGTTGCGGATACTCCCTATCTCGCTTTATATTAATAGCAGTTCTTCGTATTACTTATGTCACCACTTTTAGCTGCAGCCAGTCATAGTAGTTAGCATACATATCTACGCTAGTAGCCACTCTGTATCTCTCCCACTTACTCTCCTGAATTTTTAGCACCACATACCTTTACTGGTTTATTGACTTCTTCTGTCACTGCATCTAATAAATAACTAGAAGGTTCAATGGAATTCAGATGCTGTCCGCCGGTTCTCTCTCTTAGCACAATAATCCTTCGTTCTTCTTATCTTCATTACGTTTATTGCAGAGATTCATTGTAGGCTCCACACATCTTTGCGCCTATCCGGAGCTACTAGAATATATTCTTCGTTTCTCCATTCTGTAATCTCCCAGATTGTCTGTATCACTTACGTTCGCTGGCTTGTTGATGTGTTCTGTGACACTGTATCAATCCACTTGTAACCAAATAGCCTAATGGACTGGCTACATCAGGCCACCGAAAGTTTCTCGCAGCTCCATTTTCTGTCGATCCTCTTAAACCTAAGCACTTCTGCTTAGCAGCAACTAGTGGTCGTAGGCTCCACGCATTTCCGGAGCTTGCTAAGAGCCGCTCTCTTCCATCTCGAACATTTTTTGTGACTGTCTGCGTCACATGCATCCGCATTTTGCTTATTTGTTATGGGTAATTGTGGGCATACACTAGCAACTAAAAGGCTTCATGCAAATTCCATTGCTTATCACTGATACTCACACTTACAGCGACCCTATGTGTTCCTCGGCTTACCTCTGGCACCCGTGTTTAGCAGCAGCCCTTCTTCATAAGCTACTATCATCTTTGCGCATATACTAAGCTGCTAAGCACCACACTTTATCCCTCCAAGCTTTAATCCCTGGGACTGCGTGCGTCGCATACAATTGCTGTCTGTTGCCCTAATCAGGTGTCCACTAGCAATTATAAGGCCACACCTAAATGCCATTGCTCATCCGCGACACCTAATTGGCCGTAGTACAGCTCTCTCACTGCCTTATCCCGGCTCAGGCCTCCTTAATTATACTCCATTAGCACCACCGCATGATTTGATTAGCTGCACGTCGATGCGTCGTAGTCTATTATGCTCTAACTATCTAACAACCTCTTTGTATGCTTGCGCTTTACTTCTCCGCTGTCATTCCATCACGAAACCTCCCTTAGCTTTCTTCTGTCGTGCAAACATATCCAGGTATTCAGCATAAGCCGCTCTTCTGCCTCACATTTCTCGACCTTCATCTACCCATTACTTGCTGTATTGTCTTGGGCATTTTTTAGCTGCAATACTCCAGGTCTCGGGCTAGCAGTCCATGGCTCTATCCAGCTTGGCACAATTACCCTAGCACCCTGGATGCTGCGGTTAGGCCTCAGGTTCTGATATCCTCAGCAACCTTAATGTACGCATGTAATCTGGCTATTCGCGGTCCTTCCGTCAATTAGCCCTTCTTAGCTTTTTAATTCGGCACTCTCTCACCTGGTCAGTACAGAGACGCCCCTTAGCTTCTCATTTACAGGTGTTCATTCCTCAATTATTCGCTGCTATGATTTCAGAAGGTTTTGTATACAAATCGGTTTTGGTAGGGTTTTATTGTGGCAACGTTTCGCCCTTGACACAAAAGCTTCTTCAGGCCAGGCCTGAAGAAGCTTTTGTGTCAAGGGCGAAACGTTGCCACAATAAAACCCTACCAAAACCGATTTGTATACAAAACCTTCTGAAATCACGAATTCACAGTCGGTTCCAAACATATTCCAATATATTCGCTGCTATGTTTGCGAAACTTACCCATGTATGAGTCCAACAGACTCACTGGCTTTCCATGGGTCAGCATATTCTACGCTCCCCAGCGAATCTTCCCACGCAACAGTTGCATCATAGCAAACCGATCCTGTGTTTTCTTTGCTCAACGGCGCAACGCTCTATATCCAAGGTATACGGTAGCAACCAACCTATAAGGCTTTGCTTTCGATGAATATTCAAAAGACACTTTTAGCATAATCATTGTTACACATTGTACATCATATGTTTCCACTAAATGTTAGACCATAGGACACAAAAATAATGCTTGTTCCCACGTCTGTTCTTTGCGGCCCTGTTTGTCTCTCACCTTCCCTTTCTCCGAGGTCTGGAACTTCTTGGGGATCTGGGATCGGACCATGAAAGTGCTTGTGCCTGGGACAGGACATGGAAAGCCCCAAGGGCCTACATAGAACACGGCTGTACAACAAGTAGATAAAAATGCACTCACTGCCGTGACCGTCGTCCAGTAATGGTAGCTGGACATGACGCCTTCATACTCCTGCGAAGTATACATAATCCTGAGAAATCTAGACGCAAGAATCGGAAGTTTTGCTCACCTGGACACGAAGATGACAAAGGTCTAACCCTCCGTAGGCCTCAACCATTATGGCCGCTTCGACCAAAAATAATCTGTCCAGCTAACAGAGGAAATTAGAAGGCAATTGACGGTGGTTAACCGAGGGTTAAATCAGTCGACGAGCTGCTCTACCAGTTTTACATTAGTGTACAAACGGATTTTTGGCAGTGTTTCAGGACGTGGTGGGTTTTCGCCTGGCAAGCGTTCTCCCTATAAAAGCCACAAATGTCCGCTTGACAACACTGCGACTTGGCGGATGTGACTCGCCACTGAATAAAGTCACTGCCCACAACTACATACTGGCAAGCCGACCAGAATCCTAACGTAATATTTTCCTGACAAGTTTTCTCTACAAACGGAATGCCCAGCCTGTTTACACTGCGCACACTAGAACCCAACTTGTCGTCATGCATTGACGAATATATACCTCAAGATTAATTTTACACTTTCCAAAGCCTGCACAACTTTCGGCTTACTGCCGATTACATACATAGCAAGGCGTTTGTTGTGAAACAAAATTGCTGTAAACCTTGATCATGCCTGGTCTGGTGTGTCTCGGAAATTCGAGAATATACTATTTATTTATTTAAATAACTCGCACCTAGTTATCTGCTAATTCATCT
>OX104065.1:26090627-26273248 GCA_944474145.2 Dicrocoelium dendriticum | reverse complement strand
TGTCCTGGATCGCTTCTAGTCGCGACAAAACATACCCGTCGCGAGCCCGAGGAGCGCGCCGCCCGCGGCCCGACCCTCGCGCCAACGCCGCCCACCCCCCCCCACCCCCGCACCCGCCCCTCCGCGCCCGCCGCCTCCCCCCTCCCCCCCCCCGCCCGGCGCCTCCCGCCCCCCCCCGCCCCCCGCCCGCCCCGCCCGCCGCCCGCGCCCCGTCGCCGCCCCCCCCCACCGCCCGCCCCCGCCCCCCCGCCCCCGCACGCCCGCCTCCCCCGCCCCCCCACCCCCGCCCGCCCAGCCCCCCCCGCCTCCCGCGCTCCCGCCCCCGCCCCCGCCCCCCCGCCCCGCCCGCCGCGCCCGCCGCCCCACGGCCCCCCGCCCCCCCCCGCCCCCCCCCCCGCGCCCCCCCCCCCCCCCCCCCCCCCCCCCCCGCCCCCCCCCCCCCCCCCCCCCGCCCCCCCCCCCCCCCCCCCCGCCCCCCCCCCCCCCCCCGCCCCCCCCGCCCCCCCCCCCCCCCCCCCCCCCCCCCCCCGCCCGCCCCCCCCCCCCCCCCCCCCCCCCCCCCGCCCCCCCCCCCCCCCCGCCGCCCCCCCGGCCCCCCCGCCCCCCGCCCCCCCCCCCGCCCCCCCCCCCCCCCCCCCCCCGCCCCCCCCCCCCCCCCCCGCCCCCCCCCGCCCCCCCCCCCCCCCCCCCCCCCCGCCCCCCCCCCCCCCCCCCGCCCCCCCCCCCCCCCCCCCCCCCGCCCCCCCCCCCCCCCCCCCCCCGCCCCCCCCCCCCCCCCCCCCCCCCCCCCCCCCCCCCCCCCGCCCCCCCCGCCCCCCCCCCCCGCCCCCCCCCCCCCCCCCCCCCCCCCCCACCCGCCCCCCCCCCCCCCCCCCCCCCCCCCCCCCCCCCGCCCCCCCCCCCCCCCCCCCGGCCTCAGCCAAGGTTGCCAAAATTGGATATGGTATACAACATGCTGGCGTCCGTAGGCTTTGTGCATCCTTGGGAAGATTGATGGGTCACACCTCCCGAATACACTCCGTAGCCTGCCGACGTGCTGGTTGCAGCTTTTCTCAGCTATCGCAGCCTGTTTTAAACAGTCGTGGGCCCTCTGTACGATCAAACCAAGGGCACGTTCCTGGGAGCCAAGCTGCAGTCCGTATGTCCCAATTAATTAGGCGTAGCTGTGTCCATGATGTAATGGCACGACGCGGCATTTGTCTACGTTAAATGGTAGGGCAGCTGGTACCGAGACCTTCGACACCGTGTTAAGGTCGCACTGAAGTCGTTCATGGTCGTCCGGTCCTCTGATCCTTCGCCACAACGTGATAGCATCAGCGATAAATAGAAAGCGGAAGTATAGGATCCCGTTAGTTCGTTAATGATTACCAAGGATAGACAGGGTTCAAGACCCGAGCCTTTTGGTAACCCACAAACCACACCGATTGCATCAGACAATGATTTTCAAACTCTCACCGCTAGCCGTAGCTCTTGTAAAAAGAAACTGCAAATCCAACTCAGGATTAGGTCAACAATGCAGAAAATCCAAAACTTCTGAAAGAGAATGCGATGGTCTAAGCTGTCACAAGCTTTTGAAAAGTCCAGGTAGATGACCACGACGCCTATTCCATCATTAACGGCTTCAGTCCAGCTATTACGTGCAAGTAATAAGTTAGTACTGCACGAATGCTTTTGAAAAAAACCATGTTGCTCTGGGGCTATTAACTTGTGACTTTCCAGGTATTGCATCAGCGCATCTGCGATGATCGTTTCAAGCAAGTTGGATAGTATGGGAAGTGGAACTTCTGGAAGGTATTTGGCAGGATCAGCGCGGCTACCTCTTTTGTGGATAGAAGTGATGAACCGTCGATTCCGTATTGGTGGAATACGGTTCTCTTCTAGGTATCGTCGACAGAAAACAGCCAGTGGTTCTGCTAGATCACAAGCTACCGCCTGTAGAGCCTTTGGTCCGAGGTTGCCGGCTCCGGGAGAACTGTGGATACGCAAGGACAACAACTGATGCAACACAGCTTCCGAAGTGAAGGTGATGTTTTCTAGACCAGATGGTGGAGTAATAGAAATAAGCCGAATGTTCGGGCTCGTTACCCGCTGGTATGTTTAAGAGCAATGAAGCCGTAGGAGATCAGCCGCTTCCATTGCTGATCGCGTGCACCCATCAGCCGTGACTAGCGCTGGAATCCCTCGCTTTACCTTTCGAAGGCCGTTAACGTGCCCATACAGGAATTTGCGGTTAGTGCAGAATCGCTTCATTAACTTTTGCTGATGAGTGCCCTTGTCTTCGCGGATCAGTTTCACCAGAAGTTACGATGTGTCACATATGCAGTCCAGGTTTCGGCGTTGGGGCAGTCTTGGCCATCAAGCTATGCCCAATCCCTCCGGGATATACGTTTACGTGCTCTGCATCTCAGAAATGACCTGCGCTTGTTTTTGGTTGCCAGGACTTCTGTTCGGATGCTTGCGTTGCCACTATGCTAAAGGGTCTTATAAATGTTTCCCCGGGCAACATCGGGGGGCAGTCGGTTAAGAAAGTCCAAGACTTATCCTTAACAAGCTTAGATATCACGGTGTAGTGCGTGACAGTACGCACTTTACCCTCATCCTTTTCAGGATACTCCACATAAACAATATAGACAAAGAGTAGCGTAAGATAATCACTACGACCCAGGGGTGTTCTTGTAACTATCCCGTCAGCCGTGAGTTCGTGGTTAGTTAGCACCTAATGCAGCACCGACAGCTGGTTATCAGTTCGAAATTTGTGAGGGAGGTTACGTGGTTGTACAGAGAGTAGCTAGCAGTTAGCTGCATACTTGTAGTCCTGATTCTGTTGTTTTCTTGCTTACTGACAACCACCGTCCCAATAGTCCAAACCGGCATTAAATCACAAGATTTGGAACGACTCACACCAATCCAACGACAGGAAACGCCCCAAAACATAGCAAGCAAAGCCGGCTTGTTACAGAAAAAACGCAGCTTCCCATATTCCCTGCACAGAAGCATTGAAGCGCATATACCCGCAGCTATCAGCTCCATTGATGCATGTAATAACGCCCAACGCACCTACTCACCCCGTGAACCTTATCTGCCTGAAAAGCCCCATGCGGCGGTGCAGTCACTAAATGACAACAACGGATCCAAGCGTTGTACTTAGCTTCCAAAGCAAAGCAGCTTGAACAAGTTGCGCCAACAAGTCAAAAGAAGAGACACAAAGCACAGTTATCAAAGCCACTAATGTACCATAACAACGCCGGATCCTATCATTACAGTGCAGATAAACATGCTTGCAGATAGCTCACGGTAACACCTTCATAAATGAGTGTAACTTTGCCTCAACTCATTTAAGCACATTGTAAAAGGATTCTTGATGCTTTGTGTTCAACTCAGCCATCTGTCTACAATCGAGAGTGGACTACTCCGAGTGCCATTATCTTCCCTTACCTTCGCCATTATCACTGCACTTTTACTCAATTATCGCGTTCTCAACACGATCTTCACCTCAATTATCCGCGTTATCAATACGACCTTCACCTCAAATATCTCCGCACGTGCCCCCGATACAGGTGTTTACATGCATTCTCGCACTGATTATGAGCAATGTACTTATCAGCCCCTCACACTCTCATTTCACGTTATCCGGCCACCATCCGGTCTGTGTTTGACCAATCGCATGGACTTCACTTGTCCTATATAACCAGTGTTCTGTTTTCCGTATCGCATTGACGATCTGAACCCTTTCTTGTTGGTCTCGGGCCGGATTGTATTCCTTTGAAACTGCGTTGAGTGGAAGCGCAACTATTGAGGTTTGTATTATATTTGTTTCCTGATTGTCTGTTAATAATACCGTCATCTTGTCCAGTGTTCTTGTTCTTTGACTGGCTGGATACGCGTTGGCTCAAGGCCCTTCAAAGCGAATTGTCGCTTACAGTACTCAATACTGCTTCCTCGTTTGGAGTGAAGTTTGAAGTTTTGAGTGCCGTACTCAACAGCATTTCGTTGGATTTCTAATGGATTCACGATATTTGACGGTTCTTTACGTCTTGAAGTGAATTGGAACTCACTCAACCACATCGGACAATGTCTTCAAGGAATTTTACCTCTGAAAGTGCCATGGATGATGCAGAACAATTTACTCACCTGGAAGAATATATGTACATGGATCCCCCGTTCCACAATCGAAGACAAACAACTCTGGCGTGATTACCTTCACTGCCTCAAACATTCCTATTCGCCAGTCACCTGGAGCTATTCTGATGTCAGTTCACGGACAGCGTTGCGCACGTATACGTGGCCATTCCGATGGTTTTCCATGGAATTTTCACTTGGCTACGGAAACAGTTACACTTCTTACATTTGCAGGAACCCCAAATCCAATTTGGGGATAATGGCGTTTTTACCTATTAAGGACATATTCAGCCACAAGAAACAACTTCACTCACCGACCCCATGACAAGTCCAGCGAGGATAGCTGGACATGGTTTGCGAGCCGAACATGAATATAATAGAAGAGCCGGCATCTATTAACAATGTGTTTACTCACCTGCATCATTATCATTCGACTCTTCGAATCTTGCATCATTGACCAGCTTCAACGACTGCTGCCGTATCAGAACTAAGCCATTCGGCCAACCAACGAAGAAATATGGCTGTCAACCGACTGCGAATAGTAGAATGCAAAATCGGTCTATACGATGCATAACCGACTTGCACTACTGTTCAACGAAAGCTACGGCCGTGTTCCAGGACGTGGTGGGTTTTCGCCTGGCAAGCGTTCTCCCTATAAAATGCCACAAATGTCCGCTTAAGAACACTGCAACGTGGCGGATGTGACTCGCCAAAAAATAAAGTCACAGCTAAGCATTTCACACTGACGCAGTCCTCAACCTTCTACATCGAAGCTGTGCAACTAATTCTGCTTTGAAGAGTGCCTTGTTGGAGCACAGATCATCTCTATCTCGTAATGGTTATTGGTTGCAAAAAGCCTTGTTTAGGCTCCTGTGATCACGAATCACTACCTGGCGAAATTACCCCCAACTTGTGCTTTGACGGATTTTTGCGCGCCACAGCGCCGTAATGTCCCTGGGTCTGACCATTACCTGACAGTATGCTCGCTCATACGGACAACATCTTTTCTTTTATAACTTTTATTAAAACGAAATGTTTTAACATTCCACAGAAGCTATGCTTGTATGCATATTGAATCACGCCTTTACAGGTGTGTCTCGTTTTACCGAGAATATACTATTTATTTATTTATTTAATGAATATCATGATGGTGCCTTATGCTCTGGTTCACATGTAAGCCATAAGATTGAGCATAGCATTGTTTTCCGTCGTTCCTCCACTGTAATGACCATAGCCGAGTTAAGAAAAAGACAGTCAGATTTGGATAAGCGGAAGCGTTTATTAGACCTTGAATTAGAAATGGCCAAGCTTCGAGTAGAATTGAAAGAAGGCAATGTCCATTCTAATCTTAAAATAATATCGGCCCCTAGTTGTGGTGAGAATAATCGGCGTACAGGCGCTTTTGTTGATCAGTGTCAGTTATTTGTATCTGCGGCGTACAATCACAGAGCCAATCGGGGTAGTTTAGCGTTACAGCAGTGCCTGGCTGGCTAGCCGAACAACCTCCTCGTGGTGCCAGCTGGGTGGTTCGGGTTTGACCCGTTCCAGCAAATAGTTCGGCGGCAGTGTTCCAGGACGTGGTAGGTTTTCGCCTGGCAAGCGTTCTCCCTATAAAAAGCCACAAATGTCTGCTTAACAACACTGTGACGTGGCGGTCGTGACTCGCCACAAAATAAAGTCACTGCCCCGTGGGTATCCGAATAATCCTTTCCAACGCACGGACATCCATCTTCTACTCGAGCATTTCCGACGATATGAGAGTGAAAATTAGAGCAGCACAGTTACAAACAGGAACCTCACAGTTACACACACACACAGCTACATAATTACATACCCCCTACATAAACATACACTGGTACGGCAAACATAACGTATTCTTGCACATTCTTGACCGCGCATTGTTGTCATAATGATCATGCCTGTAAAGGCGTGCCTCGCCTTGTCGAGAATAAAAACTTTATTTATTTATTTAAAGCTAGATCTGCCAAAGGGTGAACTAGAATATTTCGATGGTAATCCTGCTAAGTATTGGAAATTTGTAAAGCAGTTCGAATGTTACATCGAAAGCCGCGTGTTTTACAGTGGCCAGCGACTGCTTTATTTGATTCATTATTGTCGTGGCTATGCCATGGACGCAATCAGTGATTGTGTGATGTTGCCTCCCTCTGTGGCCTACGATAGAGCTAGAAAGATTCTTTGTGAACTCTTTGGAGAAAGCTATGTTGTAGCCAGATCGTTCATTGATGGTCTTATGACTGGCTTGAGGCCACTCTCTGCCAATCCAGAAAAATTGTCTAAATTGTTCTTGAAAATAAAAAATTGCTACATCGCTCTGTTGCAGATGAATTTTACTGCGGACTTCATTTCCATCGCAATAATTGAATGAGTAGTGCTTGTTTTACTGAGCAGCCTTCAGGCCCGTTGGGCAAGAGTAGCAGGTTCAATCACGCATGATGGGCGGGAGGTAGATTTTAAGGACTTGGCTGATTTCGTTGCCGCGGAATCTCGAGTTGCGCGTAGTAGATTCGGCCAAATCGCTTCCTCAAATGCATCTGGACAGCATTTAGATGCCTGACCACCGCATGTAGAGAACAGACGAAACGATCGTAACCTCTTCCTCTACACCCGGTCAGGTGCCTCTCCTAAAACAGCGTGTTTGACTTGTGGTGGTGAACATGCCACGGCCTCGTGCCGTAGTTTTCTGTCTTTGGACGTTCCTAGCAGGTGGAGGCTCATGAAGTCCAGAGGTGGATGCTTCAGGTGTCTGAAAACAGGTCACAGATCTGCAACTTGTCAAAATAGCAAAGAATGTAATATGTCTGACTGCAGAGGGCGTCAGCACCCACTGCTTCACTCAGAGTCCAGACAACTGACTTCACCGACCGTAGCAAACACTTGCACTGCCACCTTCACTGCACAGCAGCAGGTGTGTTTGGGAGTGCTACCAGTGCGGATAGAATGCCAGAGAGGATTATTGAAAACATATGCCTTATTACATACAGGTTCGAACGTAACTTTTGTAGAAGAAGGACTTATGGAAGAAGCCGGCATCGGGGTCACTTTAACTCGTTTGGAATTTACGACGATTTCGGGCACATCCTCGATCGAAGCTGGTTGCGTAGACTTTGCTTTGTCATCCTTAGATGGCACTGGTTCGATCTCCATTAGGCATGCCTACTGCTTGCCAAGGCTGCCCTTGGAATCCATTCTAACCCGGAACGGGGAGTTGACGAGCCAGTGGCCACACATGGAGGCTATCGCATTTAAGGAAATCCGGGATAGTCGGATCCGAATACTCTTAGGTGCTAACGTGCCGGAGGCACACTGGCATTTAGAGCAACGTCTGGGGGATAGAAATCAACCTTTTGCTGGGAAAACCTTACTCAGTTGGACGTTGCTAGGCCCAGTTGGAGAAGGTAGAACTGTCATTGATTCCGTGCCTGATTGCCATATTAGTAGGCCGACAGTTGAAGAACAGTTAGGGTGATTTTGCAACAACGACTTTGCTCGTGTAGATACAGGCGATCAAGCACTTTCAGTGCAAGATAACGCCCCTTTGTCTATTGCGCAGAATTTGGTGCATTTGGTAAATGGTCATTTTGACATTTGTCTTCCTGGGAGAAATTCCCGGCCAGGGAGCCAAGTGGTATTGTATTACATAAATAAAATGTCCACTAGATTCAGCACGTTTGTCCCGACTCGGCTGTCGGCTATCCATGAAGTGCCATCACCAAATCCATGGGGCACTTAAAGTCGGAAGACAATACAGCCAACCTGTTGTCGCGAGATGTTTTTTCATGCCTTCGGCTGAAGTACTGGTTGGCTGGACCTGAATTCCTGTGGGGTTGCGAACTCCAGTGGCCTGCATCTATAAAATCTTTCAGTACACCAGGTAGTGTAGAAAATAAATGCACAATAGCCCACGTTGTTACAGTATCGGCAGAGCCCCCTCTGTTCCTCGCCAAAGTAGAGCTTATCATTAACAGTAGGCCTCCTAACCTGCTGACAACAATCGCGGTTGCTCAACCAGTTCTCACGCCTAATGAGCTGCTGATACTCAGACAGAATACAGAGGGAATAGCGCCAGCGAAGCTTTGTAACGGGTCTACACAATGGTGTAGGCAAAGTAACTACTTAGCCACACTAATTTGGAAACGGTGGAGCAAGGAGTATCTCACATTAATGCACCTGAAACAATGGTGGCCGAAATTACAACGCAACGTTAGACATAAGGACGTGGATTTAGTTAATTCGGATTCACACTGTCGGGAAAGTTGGCACTTGGCAATGGTTGAGAGTTGTAAGACCACCCAGGACGGCCAAGTAAGGACAACGTAGCTTAGAATAAAGGGGGTCTTGCGCGCCATGTTATAAAGATCTGCCTTATCGAAGGCAGGGAATGGGGCAAGGGGTCAGTCCCGGCTGTTGAATCACCGCAAGTGGGAGGTAGGTTTTCGGACCTGCTGCCTCAGGGAGGACCACCGTGAGTTCAACAGACCGAAGTGGAGAAGTTTAGGCGTACCGTTGTGAGCCCTACTCTTCTCCATAGTGGATGGAGCAGGTTGGGGTGAACCAGATACCTCAAGATCCCGAAAAAGAAATTTCGTCCGAAATTTGGCGGGAGTGTAGAAGGATTCTTGATACTTTGTGTTCAACTCAGCCATCTGTCTACAATCGAGAGTGGACTACTCCGAGTGCCATTATCTTCCCTTACCTTCGCCATTATCACTGCACTTTTACTCAATTATCGCGTTCTCAACACGATCTTCACCTCAATTATCCGCGTTATCAATACGACCTTCACCTCAAATATCTCCGCACGTGCCCCCGATACAGGTGTTTACATGCATTCTCGCACTGATTATGAGCAATGTACTTATCATCCCCTCACACTCTCATTTCACGTTATCCGGCCACCATCCGGTCTGTGTTTGACCAATCGCACGGACTTCACTTGTCCTATATAACCAGTGTTCTGTTTTCCGTATCGCATTGACGATCTGAACCCTTTCTTGTTGGTCTCGGGCCGGATTGTATTCCTTTGAAACTGCGTTGAGTGGAAGCGCAACTATTGAGGTTTGTATTATATTTGTTTCCTGATTGTCTGTTAATAATACCGTCATCTTGTCCAGTGTTCTTGTTCTTTGACTGGCTGGATACGCGTTGGCTCAAGGCCCTTCAAAGCGAATGGTCGCTTACACACATCGCAAACCTTATCTACTTGAAAAGCTTCATATTACACGGCTGAAGCGCGGCTGCAACCACACCAGTGTAAGCAGCACATCTTTACTATATCGCCCTACTGGTGTACATACACCAATCACGCCACCAAAATGCTTGCTAAATAAGTCATTTCTAGTCGCAACCCCGCTTACATGCAAGCACATGAACACCATAGATCTCTGACGAAGCGTAATCGGACTCAGTCTAATAGTTTATATAATAAAGCGGGTCACCTACTTGCAGCACTTTTTCGTCCGCAAGATGATCGTACAAAATAGACCAAACGCGCACCTCATCCAATACTTTTTGCCTTGGCGCCGACAACTTCTACCCTTTTTTATGGGCAATGCACGACACGGGATGACTTATACAAGAAATATATAAATAAATAAAGATTTATTCGCGGCTATGACTAGCATTTCCGCGAGAGCATGATCAACTAAGTGCAATTAAACAGACACGTCATAAAAATTATAACAGTGACACTACGAGAGTGGTCAGTCGCTCATATTTGAAACTGTACAAATAAGGCTAGTAAAAATGAAGAAAGCCCATTGTCGTGGCTTCGGGCACATGCGTATAGGCACAGTCGACCTGCCATTAAGTGCAGTAACAATTCAGGAAAGGAATAGTTCAAGAACTAGAACTGGGCAATTAGAAAAGAGCTGATGCAGAACGCGCTCAGTAGTGCTTACTCGATACGCTGGGTTCATATGAGTGTAGCCCAAATAACCACGGTACATGCGCAGAAAAAAACGTCGCGACGAAATATGCAGACATGAAAACGTCAGGGCTTATCAAGCATTGTAGTGTGCCATGCTGGTCAGCTTGTTAGTTCAAACTTATTGGCTGTGACTTTATTCAGTAACGAGTCACACCAGCCACGTCGCAGTGTTGTTAAGCGGACATTTGTGGATTTTTATAGGGAGAACACCTGTCAGGTGGAAGCCCATCACGTCCTGGAACACTGCCATCGATGCATTAGAGCGGCAATCTGCAACTGGCAATGCTTCTTATTGACCGATTATTGGTGCTGTTAGTCGCAGTCAGGATACACCCATAATTTTCGCTGGCTGATGGCTGACGGGCGCGGGACTGTATCATCCATGGAACCTGTCACGACCTGACGGCATGGCACGGCCCATGCGGTAGGTAACCAATAAATTGAAAAATTTGGAATCTTTTCTATTTTTCTTCCGTAGAAGTGCGTAATGTCTCCGAGGGTAGTCAGTAATATGAGGATGAACAATTTAGTACAGAAAGGAGGATGGAAAAGCGCAAATGTTTATACCCGAAAAAGCTGCGTGTTCCTACCCGTTTCATACGGGACTCTCTGGGACGCGGCCTGTCACGTCACATTCAACAAGCACACACCAGCCAGTGCCCCTCTGCAGCCTGTTAAACATGTTAGCTTACTCTTCACACATGTGGCACCAGTAAATGCAGCGGCAGCGCCCTACGTATTCAGCCGGAAAATGCAGCTAGTGGTGCCGTGAAGCGCCTCCATCCCTGTATTTTCCAACACTACTGCATATTTGGGCGATACGTGGACTGGAAGCTGGGAATACGACCAGTTTCTTTTTCTTCCTCCTCAATTTACTACCAAATAAAATAAAGTGCACATTTATGGCCCCTTCCTTCTTTTTCCAAGCCAGCATATGGTGCTGATAACAGGAACATGGTACTCGGCTGATGCACCCGGCACACTACTAATCATTCCAGCTTACACCACTTGCTGTAATGGACGAACCAATAAACGTGATAGCAGATGCCTCATATACATCCAGAAGGAGTTATACGCGCCACGTTTCCAAACGATACCCCTTGGCTATGCTGAAGACTCATTGTGAATTCAGGCTGTTGGAAGTCATCTTGACCTTCTGCTGGGCCTTTTATACAACACACCGCACTCCACTTGTGCTAGAACTGAAAAAGTTTAAGGCTCTCACAGGAGGTCTTATTGCTTCCTGTACTCTATGAGACCATAGCAGGAGACATTAATATGCCACATGTATCGTGGCCTAGACAGTCATCCCCACCTAAGTACAGGGCTCTTGTTGAGACTATTTTCGTGCATGCATGAAGAGCGCATGTAAATGTACCGACTACAAAATCTAACACGCTGGGCCGTACCTTCACTAAGGGTATTTTTCATGCATGCGCATGTTTAACCACATACCGGGAAGCGACCACAAGGTGGTGAAGCAGTATTTTGCCCTCAATAAAGTTCCTCTACCTTCACACTCTCTTGAATTGTTAGAATCACATACCTTCACTGTTTGGTTGACTTCTTCTGTCACTGTAAGTATCCAATGGATATGCTAGAACGCTTAATAGCAAATCGTTGCTGTCCACTGGTTCTCTCCATTAGCACAACTATCCTTCGTTCTTCTTATCTTCATTACGTTTACTGCAGAGACTCATTGTGGGCTCCATACATCTTTGAGCATATCCGGAGCTACTAGGGGATATTCCTTGTTTCTACATCCTGTAATCTCTCAGATTGTCTGTATCACTTACCTTCGCTGGCTTGTTGATGTGTTCTGTGACACTGCTAGGAATCTACTTGTGACCAAAGTGTCTAATGCAATGGCTACATCTGGCCACCGAATGTTTCTCGTAGTGCCAGTTTCTCTCGATCCTCTTAACCTCAGCACTTCTAGTTAGTAGCAACTAGTGGTCGTAGGCTCTATGCATCTCTGCACATATCCGGAGCCTGCCAAGTGTAACCCTCTTTCATCCCCAACCTTCATCCTTTGTGAGTGTCTGCGTCACATTCCTTTGCTGACCGTTGACTTATTCTGGGACACTTTAGGTATCCACTAGCCACTAGAGGGCTTAATCCCAATGCCATTGCTAGTTGCGGATACTCTATATCTCACCTTGTATCATTATCAGCTCTCCGTATTACTTATGTCACCACATTTTAGCTGCAGCCAGTCATAGTAGTTAGCATACATATCTACGCTAGTAGCCACTCTGTATCTATAAATAAATAAATAAATAAATTTTTATTCTCGACAACGCGAGGCACACCCTTACAGGCATGATCATATTTAGCGAACATAGTGTGATCAAATTGTACCAAAGGACATGTTTGGCATAACAGTGTATGTAAGTATATGGATGCATATACGTATGTAATTGTGTAGGAATGTAGCTTGTGGTTTTGAATGCGCCGCAGAATGTTTTACTGTTTGTTATCGTCAGAAATGTGAGAATATGCGACTGATTTTCGTGGGTTGGATAGCATTTTCCAAATATCCACGGGCCAGTGACTTTAGTCTGTGGCGAGTCACATCCGCCACGTCGCAGTGTTGTTAAGCAGACATTTGTGGCTTTTTATAGGGAGAACGCTTGCCAGGCGAAAACCCACCACGTCCTGGAACACTGCCGCCGAACTATTTGCTGGAACGGGTTAAACCCGAACCACCCAGCTGGTACCACGAGGAGGTTGTTCGGCTAGCCAGCCTCTCTCCCACTTACTCTCTTGAATTGTTTGCACCACATATCTTCACTGGTTGGTTGACTTCTTCTGTCACTGTATCTAATAAATAACTAGAAGGCTCAATGTGATTCAGATGCTGTCTGCCGGTTTTCTCTCTTAGTACAATTTTCCTTCGTTCTTCTTATCTTCATTAACTTTACTGCAGAGACTCATTGTGGGCTCCATACATCTTTGAGCATATCCGGAGCAACTAGGAGACATTCCTTGTTTCTACATCCTGTAATCTCTCAGACTGTCTGTATCACTTACCCTTGCTGGCCTGTTGGTGTGTTCTATGATACTGTAGGAAGCAACTTGTGACCAAAGTGTCTAATGCAATGGCTACATCTGGCCACCGAATGTTTCTCGTAGTGCCATTTTCTGTCGATCCTCTTTACCTCAGCAATTCCACTTAGTAACAATTAGTGGTCGTAGGCTTCACGTATCTCTCTGCATATCCGGAGCTTGCTAAGTGCCACCCTCTTTCATCCCCAACCTTCATTCTTTGTGACTGTCTGCGTCACATTCATTTGCAGTCCGTTGAATTATCCTGGGACAATTAGGGTATCCACCAGCCACTGGGAGGCTTCACCTTAATGCCATTGCTAGTTGCAGATACTCTCTATCTCACCTTGTATCATTATCACTTCTTCGCATTACGTACGTCATCACTTTCCAGCTGCAGCTAGGTATTGCAGGTAGCATACATATCTACGCTAGGAACCACTCTGCATCTCTACGACTTACTCTCTTGAATTGTTAGCATAACATACTTTCACTGGGTTGTTGACTCCTCCTTCACTGTACGTATCTAATAGATAACTAAAACGCTCAATGGAATTCCGTTGCCTCCCACTGGTTCTCTGCATTAGCACAATTACCCTTCGTTCTTCTTATCTTCATTACGTTTAATGCAGTGATTTATGGTAGGCTCCATATATCATTGCGCTTATCCGGAGCTACTAGAATACATTCTTCGTTTCTTCATCCTGTAATCTCCCAGAATGTCTGTATCACTTACCTTCGCTGGCTTGTTGATGTGTTCTGTGACACTGTAGCCATCCACTTGTAACCAAATAGCCTAATTGTCTGGCTACATCGGACCACCGAATGTTTCTCCTATCGCCATTTCCTGTCGATCCTCTTAAACCTAAGCACTTCTGCTTAGAAGCAACTAGTGGTCGTCGGCTCCACGCGTTTCTGGAGCTTGCTAAGAGCCGCTCTCTTCTATCTCGAACATTCTTTTTGACTGTCTGCTTCACATACATCCGCTTTTTGCTGTTTTATTATGGGTAATTATGGGCATACACTAGCAACTAAACGGCTTCATGCAAATTCCATTGCTGATCACTGATACTCACACTTACAGCGACCCTAACTGTTCCTCGTATTACCTCTGGCTCCCGTGTTTAGCAGCGGTCCTTCTTCATAAGCTACTATCATCTTTGCGCATATACTGAGCTGCTAAGGTCCACACTTTTATCCCCAAGCTTTAATCCCTGGGACTGCGTGCGTCACATACACTTGCTGTCCGTTGACCTAATCAGGTGTCCACTAGCAATTATAAGGCTGCACCTAAATGCCATTGCTCATCCGCGACACCTACTTGACTGTAGTACAGCTCTCTCACTGGCTTCTCCCGGCTCAAGCCTCCTTAATTATACTCCATTAGCACCACCGCATGATGTGAATAGCTGCGAGTCGATGCGTCGTAGTCTATGATGCTTTAACTATCTAACAACCTCTTTGTATGCTTGCGCTTTACTCGTCCGCTGTCATTCTACCGCGAAACCTATCTTAGCTTTCTTCTATCGTGCAAGCATATCCAGGTATTCAGCGTAAGCCGCTCTTCTGCCTCACATCTCTAGACCTTTATCTACCCATTACTTGCTGTACTGTCTAAGGCACTTTTTTACCTGCAATACTCCAAGTCTCGGGCTAGCAGTCCATGGCTCTATCCAGCTTGGCACTATTACCCTAGCACTCTGGCTGCTGGTTAGGCCTCAGGTTCTGATATCCTCAGCAACCTTAATTTACGCATGTATTCTGGCTATTCGCTGTCCTTCCGTCAATTAGCCCTACTTAGCTTTCTAATTCGGCACTCTCTCACCTGGTCAGTACAGAGACGACCCATAGCTTCTCATTTACAGGTGTTCATTCCTCAATTATTCGCTGCTAGGTTTGCGAAACTTACTTACGTACGAGTCCAAGAGACTCACTGGCTTTCCCTGGGTCAGCATATTCTATGCTCCCCAGCGAATCTTCCCTCGCAACAGTTGCATCATAGCAAACCGATCCTGTGTTTTCTTTGCTCAACGGCGCAACGCTCTGTATCCAAGGTATACGGTAGCAACCAACCTATAGAGCATTGCTTCCAATGAATATTCAAAAGACACCTTTAGCCTAATCATTGTTACACCTTGTACATCATATGTTTCCACTAAATGTTAGACCATAGGACATAAACAATGCTTGTTCCCACGTCTGTTCTTTGCGGCCCTGTTTTTCTCTCACCTTCCCTTTCTCCTAGGTCTGGAACTTCTTGGGGATCTGGGATCGGAACGTGACAAAGCTTGTGCCTGGGACAGGACATAGAAACCCCCATGGACCTACATAGAACACGGCTGTACAACAAGTGGATAAAAATGCACTCACTACCATGACCGTCGTCCAGTAATGGTAGCTGGACATGACGCCTTCATACTCCTGCGACGTATACATAATCCTGAGAAATCTAGACGCAAGAATCAGACGTTTTGCTCACCTGGACACGAAGATGACAAAGGTCTAACCCTCCATAGGCCTCAGCCACTATGGCCGCCCCGACCAAAAATAATCTGTTCAGCTAACAGAGGAAATTGGAAGGCAATTGACGGCGGTTAACCGAGGGTTAAATCAGTCGACGAGCTGCTCTGCCAGTTTTACATTAGTGTACAAACTGATTTCTGACAGTGTTTCAGGACGTGGTGGGTTTTCGCCTGGCAAGCGTTCTCCCTTTAAAAAGCCACAAATGTCCGCTTAACAACACTGCGACTTGATGGATGTGACTCGCCAATGAATAAAGTCACTGCCAACAATTACATACTGGCAAGCTGACCAGAATCCTAATGTAATATTTTCCTGACAAATTTTCTCCACAAACGGAATGCCCAGCCTGTTTACACTACGCACACTAGAACCCAACTTGTCGTCATGCATTGACGAATTTATACCTCAAGATTAATTTTACAATTTCCAAAGCTTGGACAACTTTCGGCTTACTGCCGATCACATACATAGCAACGTGTTTGTTGCGAAACATAATTGCTTGTAACCGTTGATCATGCCTGGTCTGATGTGTCCCGGAAATTCGAGAATATACTGTTTATTTATTTATTTTATTTATTTCGGTCCCTTCTGCACTTCAAGAGAGAAATCCCCTCCTCGCTTTTGCGTGTCTCGCCCTATGGTGACCACTTGTACGAAAACATAGATACGGCGAATAGCGTCCTTTATAACAAGCTAAATAAATATAAAAACCCTAACTAAATAACTAACTAGTATATTCTGCAATTTGTCGAGATACACCAAACCACGCATGATCAACATTCACATGCAATTAGGTTTCGCGACAAACATGTTGCTATGTATGTAATCGGCAGTAAGCCGGAAGTTGTACAGGCTTTGGAGTTTGCAAAATTAATCATAAGGGAATAATGTCGTCAATGCTTAACGACTCGTTGGGTTCTAGCGTGTGTAGTGAAAACAGTGTGGGCAGTACATGTGTAGTGAAAAGGATACATGGAGACCGGGAGTATCTTACTCTTGAAGGTATCAGGAAAATATAAATTTATGCTTCTGATCGACTTGCCAGTATTTCGTTGCGGTCAGTGACTTTCTTTAATGGCGTGTAACATCCGCCACGTCGTAGCGTTCTTAAGCGGACATTTGTGGATTTTTATAGGGAGAACGTTTGCCAGGCGAAAACCCACCACCTCCTAGAACACTGTCAGAAATCCATTTGTACACTAAAGTATACCTGGCAGAGCAGCTTACCGACTGATTGCACCCTCGATTATCCGCAGCCAATTGGCTTCCAATGTCCTCTGTTATCTGAGCAGGTATCTTTGGTCGGGGCGGCCATAATAACTGAGGCACATGGAGAGTGAGACCCACACGAAGAGTCATCTTTGTGAGTGTCCAGATGAGTAAAACGTAAGTTCTTGCGTCTGGATTTTTCAGGTTTATTTATACTGCTCAGGAGTGTGAAGATCTCGTCTCCAGCTATCATTACTGAACAGCGGTCGTGGTAGTGAGTGCATTTGTATCAATTTGTTGTACAGCCATATTCTTTGTAGGTCCTTGTGGGTAATGTTCTGTCCCGGGCAAAATTTCTTTATCGGTCCAATTCCAGATCCCCAAGATTTTCCGGACCTCCGAGAAAAGAGAAGGTGCGAGACAAACTGGTCCGCAAAGAACAGGCGTGGGAACAAACCTTGTTAAAGTCCTATGGTATAACTTTTAGTGGAAACAAATGATGTACAATATGCAACAATGATTGTGGTGATAGTGTCTTTGAATTTTCTGCAAAAGCCATGGCCATATAGGTTGCTTGCTACCATCTACATGGAATACAATGCGTTGCGCCGTTGAGCAAAATACGCAGTATCGGTTTGATATGATGCAACTATTGCGTGGGAAGACAGAAAGCAAAATTTGAAGGCCACCAAGTATCCAACCTATTTGGATAGGGAGCGCAGAATAATTAAGTGAAGGTATAAAGGGTTTGCGGTAAAATAGCATCAAAGGTCAACTCGTGGTAAGTCAGTGGATAGATGGGCTTCGAGGGCTCAGTAAAATGCTTCTATGGATCATGCCAGAAAGACGACACGACTGTATTAGATTATAGTGCTATGGCCATGTTCCCTGTGTTGAGCCAGACCCGTCAACAAGGCGTGCTCAACCAGGCTCAAACAAATCTGTAACTAGCAAATGGGATCAAATTTGATCTTGCCATTGGAAAGCGTAAAATTGACATAAGGCTGGGATAACCGTTCGACCTCACAGGCTGTTATTGCGAAGGTAAAAATGTTGTTAATCACATTAGGTGTTACTGGAATTAATTCCAAGTAAACGTTATGGCCTGAAGCAGGCATCGTGTGCTGTTACTCGCGGTCAGCTTTCCTCTGCCTTCTATCCTGAGGTGTACGGTGGGTATTGGGGTCGCTTTGTGCTTCAGCCTTGATCACTCAAGCGCTGTGGTCTCTGCGAGGGCGTTTAGCCGAGTTGCTTACTACGGACCATTCAGTTGTTGAAGGCTTGGTACAGACCAGCGGAAGTGGCTATGTGCTTGGAAAGAAACGCAACAGCTTAGACGTCCGTACGTTGCAACAGTGCAAATTCAAAAAGCTGTAGAGGCTTGATGATGTTTTCACAAGCATGCTGATCAGCAAGCGTAAGAAAATGCACCTGCTAAAACAAGAACAAAAGGTTTCATTTATTCATCCGTAAGAACGAAGTAATAGCTGATGGGAGGGGTGCACAAAAGATATTGTGCGTACCTTAGTAGTGCACGCAGCGCTTTGCGCTAAAAACAAAACAAATTTTCGTATTCGTCTAACGAAGCAGCAGGGTGGCAGCAGATATACCCGTTACTACCCAGGTGCTTCCTAATAAAGGTAGCCACTGGTACGGTCGATCTCTGCCAGTTCATTAACACACATATTTGTGACTCCTTCATTGGCAAAGAGTTGTCATCACCAAATACCCTCCCCAATTCCACTGAAGCTCAAATGCACACTATTGACATTTACTTAAAGAAAATCAGGCGAGCAAGACTCGTTGAAAATGTTACACTGTCCGGTTCCTGACGGTGTTCATTATTCCTTATTACTACTCGAATGTCCGGATATACTATTCCTACACCTCGATGTCTTCCCCATCTCAAAGAAGAGCGGTCACTACCAGCCCAACTGAAATCACTAAACCGTCATACCACGAAACATACGAGGCTGTCGCCAGAAAAGGGTCCGTTATTATCCTAGTCGTCACACAGCCCGTTCGTCTCGACTCATGGAACGGGTAAGAATGGATAAGTAATAGATAATAAGAATCGCAGTGTACCGAAGAAGCAAGTCTCGGCTAATCAGTCTCTTCCTCTTTGACCTCTGTGACGTTGCAGGTTCATGCTCGAAGGCTTTTCGCTCTGTCCCCATTACCTCAAAATCCACGCTAACTTTCACATTTCGCATGTTTAAACCATTTGCACCACGACCCGGTTCTGTCTTTATCGCGCCCTCTGTCTTTATTGCCTCCTCAGCCGGAGATAGCTTTCTCAGTGCCCTGCCAGTAGCTACACTTTGACTACTTGCGGACTATTGCAACGTAAACTTTTAGGCTCTGCATTACCAACCCACTACTTCCCTCACATCGCTAGCCTGCTGGACTTCCTTAACCGCCCCTAACCAATGTCACTGCCAAATGATTACCCAACTGACCACACTCCCATAATGGACTTCACTTAACCTTTCTCACACTATCCACGTGATCAAGCGCAATTGCGGTGGCACGTGTACAAACTCGTATAACAGATAGACACAAGCAAGCCCATATACATATATGTACTTAGATACAACTTCCATGGTTACCTTGCACCATCATTTACACCTTCCCCGATATTTGGTTGTAACTTCACCATGAGCATGCCTACATAGGCCTGTCGCACATTGCAAGGGAATAAAGAGTGTTTTATATTTTTATTTTTATAAATATAGCCTCTCCCTTACCTAACCTCTCTAGCTCTACTGATCACCTTTCTTTGTCTTCCTCCCCTAACTGTACCCCTTAAAGTTTATGCTCCCAATAATCCAGACACCTCATCTGAGCCGCCCAATCTTCGATTGCAGTGACGTCACCGGCAGGTGTTCGGAAGACCCAGCGCTCTCTCTTCATTACCGCCTGAGCCCCACTAACTTTTCCACACCTTACAAGTATACCTCTTCCTAGCCCGACCCTTCGCCTATCGCTATGGCACTCACTGCTTTCCTTTCTTCTCTAACCGGACAGCCAACTCGTAGCGCACTGTACTGACCTAGTGTTATCTGACCTCTCTAGACCCAATGGATATACACGGTCTAGGCTCTGTAGGCTCAAACCTACGTCTCTTGCACAGCGACGGCATGCGCGAAATGTCACCTTTTATTAATATAGTTACTTCCACCTCTAACCTGTCCATTTATTGACTCACACCATTTATCTTCCGAAATTAGCTGAGTGACTCAACCGCCTAGCACCGACTACTCCTGTCTCGTCTAACCTGCCCTCTGCTTTCTGACGCGTCAGACTGCCATGACATTCCCGGCCATTGTTTTGGTGACTGAACGCACTCGGTTCAATACTTATTAAAGTAAAAAGCCAATTCTTAGTGAGCGACCCTAACTTAGTCTCACCTGACCAGTCTGCTGCTCGTTGACTTCTTCCAGCCTACCGGGATATTAACGGGCCAAGCTTTGTAAACTCAAAGTTATATCACCCTCATCTCGACAGCCTACTGGACTCGCTCACCCTTAATTGGTATAGATACTTCCACCTCTGACCTTTTCATTTCTTCTGACTCGCTCCATTTAACTTCGCAACTCAACTGTAGGACTCAACCTCAATGCGCGGACTAATCCGGGCTAGTCTGATCAGTCTCAGTCTCTCCGATGATTGTGACCTCACCGGCCATTATTCGGAGGACGGAACGCCCTGTCCACAGTTATCTGGGAGCCACGACGACTTTCCCATCCCTTGCCAATAGATCCTTTCTGTCCAGACTCCGTCCTCTCCTTAGCTCGCTTGCTGGCTTTATTTTTAAATCGGCAAGCCAGCTAGCAGTGCCCTGCCCCAGTATATACTGACCAGTCTGCTTCTGTTTGCATTCTTCGAGGCTATCGAGATTTAAGCAATCCAGGCTCCGTAGACTCAAAACTGTACCTCCCTCACTACGACAGCCTGCTGGGCTCGTTCATCATTTATTAATATAGCCACCTTTCTTTAACCTTTCCAATTCCTGACCCGCACCACGTGTCTTAAAGTTAGGTGTGAAACTATATCTCAGTGCGCCGACCACACGTCTCGTTTGATCGGTCTCCTGCTCTCCGACTTCTCTCAGACTACCGTGACCTTGCCGGCCATGGCTTGGAAGATTAAACGCTCTAATCTTCTTCACATCTGAACCTATCTTGTTTCTTCATACTTTAGTGGTAAAATATATGGCTTCACGACTCGGTCGATTTCCTGCTGCGCTTACTCTTTTCAGTCCTTCCTCATTTGGAAGGCCAACTCTCAGTACCTTGCCCAAATCTGTCTAGGTCTGGGCGCCCTGGCAGTATCCCAGCCCACATAAAACCATGACATTTTCTTCAAACATAAACTTCATCCTGCATCGGCCGTCGCGCATATTATCAAGGGTCGCCTTATCTGCTGCATACAGCAGGGCGGATAAGCGAAAACATGCTACTGCTGGCGCCTCCCTTCTTTCTTTTCCACCTTTTTCTCCTACTCCCATCCCGGCCCCCATTACTAACCTTCCGTCTATAATTCCCAGCTTAATTGACAGCAACCGAAGTGCTACTGGAGTAGAACCATCTGCAGCCACCTTCCCACAGCACCTAGCGGACGCCTATCGGCAAAAGTCCCTTATAAGGCCACGTTATCCCGTTTCCATGGCGACATTCAACGTCCGCACTCTAAGACAAACAGGTCAGCAGGCTGCACTCGCACGCACCTTGGACACACTGGGTGTTGATGTGTGTTGTGTGTCCGAAACTAGGATTAATAACCCTAACGGGGTTATTGAATTAACTGCACCCGGCCTATCCTCTCGTTATTAGTTGCACGCATCCGGAGACGCCGATGCGGCACTCACCGGTCAAGCTGGTGTAGGTATCATTCTCAGCTCCAAGGCTGAGTTATCGTTGGTTGATTGGATTCCGGTGAACAGCCGTTTATGTGCAGCCCGTTTGACGACATCAGCTAAGGTGAATTCGCGAAGTAAAACAAAACGCTGTTTGTTTGTGATTTCTGCTTATGCTCCCACGGACTGCAGTTCTAATGCAGTCAAGGACACTTTCTATCACGAACTGAATGCCCTACTACACAGTGCTACTAGTTCAGATATTATGGTACTTGCAGGGGATATGAACGCACAAGTAATGCGTCTAAGCTCTTCAGTAGCTCAGCTGGGTGGTAAGTATGGACTTAACTCCGAACGGACTGACAACGGCGAGCGTCTGCTGAAACTGTGTGTGGAGCACCAGTTGTTTCTTAGTAGCACTGCTTTTAGACACAGTGAGCGCCGAAGTGCCACTTGGCGTCCACCTGTAGCTGGTCAGCGATGGACCCAAATTGACCACATAGCCATAAGTTACAGGTGGCGCGGTTCCGTTCTGGATTGCCGCTCGTACTGGAGTACCTGTGTCGACACTGACCATGCCTTAGTGCGCTGTCGTTTCTCCATGAACTTTCCCGGAAAGCGCACAAAGCGTCTCCCCCGATTGGCAACGGAGAAATTGTCCCAGCCCTCTGTCAGGCAAGCCTATCAAAAAGCACTGCGTAGCGAACTCTCGCTGTCTTGTCCTAATGATACTGAAGTTCAGTGAAATAGGATCGCGGCCACTATGCACGACGCAGGAGCATCTGTTTGTGGCACTATCAGTCGTCATCGCACCAGCCACTGGATATCCGAGAGGTCCGTGAACCTTTTGGAAGCTAGAAGGCACCTCCCGGCTGGTTCTGAACACAATGTGACCAGACGGGCTATTAAGCGTGAACTAAAGCGAAGCCTACGTGCTGACAAGGAAGCCTGGTGGACCATTCGGGCTGAAGAAATGGAGGAGGCAGGAGCAGTAGGCAATTACCGGAAGCTCTTCCAGCTAATACGCACGACTGGTCCGAGAAAACCAGGCGTCAGTGAGACAATCAGGGACAGCGCGGGTGCGCTAATACACAATAAGAAATGCCGTATGGCTCGTTGGGCTGAGCACGTTGAACATCAGTTCAGCTGGCCCCCTGCTCCCGGAACTTTTCCTACTCAGGTGATGCAGGACGAGCAATGGACGGTTAGTTTAGAGCCTCCGTCGAAGGCCGAAGTCCGAAACGCGATCACAGCCCTTACTCGTTTTCGTGCCGCTGGCCCGGATTCCCTACCACCTGCACTATTTAAGGATGGTGGTGAGGTCCTCTGCAAAGCACTGACCTCCCTATTCGAATGTATCTGGAACGAAGAGAGTGTGCCGGCTACTTGGAGCGAATCGATTATAGTGGAAATATACAAGAAGGGCAGTCGCACAGACTGTGCGATTCAGAGAGGTATCAGCCTAACGCCAGTTGTGACAAAATTACTGGCCTCGATTATCGTTCGCCGCCTCACTGCAGAACGGGAATCTTGGATTAGAGAAGAGCAGGCCGGTTTTCGCCCAGGACGTGGCTGTATAGACCATATATTTACTTTGCGGCAGGTGCTAGAGCAGCGCCACGCATACCGCAGACCGACAATAGCTGTGTTCCTCGATTTCAAGAGTGCGTTCGATTCAGTCGATCGATCGATTCTGTTCGAAATACTTGCGCGGAAAGGTGTTCCCACGAACTATGTGAACATTCTTCGTGCTCTATACTCGAACACTAGAGGTTGCGTCAGGGTCTATGGTGCCCTATTGGATAAATAAATAAATAGGTATATTTCTAGACCTGCTAGAGGCTGCACCCTAAAGGGTTCAGATCAATTCTTACATTTATCCGATGCTCTTGCATGGAAGTTGGCAAAATATATGTTCATCGTTAGCAATTGCAAATGCATTGGCACTGTTTAGTATACAGCTACTGGGTCGCAGGCGCCCACCTTGACATTTTTCTGGTTCCTTTGGGCGATATTGAGCTCCTTGTATTTTATTGTGAATACTTCGCGGAGGTGTAGTTTGCCTTTTCTCCTTGGAACAGAATCCAATTTGCCACAAGTTCACTTTAAATTGATCGCACAATAATTGGCCACTCAGTTGCCCCAATTGTTGTCGCGCACATGGAAGAAATGAATGAAGGAATTATAAGGCAAATGAGAAGTAAAAACAATTCCGAAAAATGCAGACATAAATAGAAGCAATTTGTTAGGAGAGAAAATAAATCTGCGTGCTTCAGTAGAAAAATACCCATTACCAAAAAAATATAGCCCTACTTTTATTACGCTGATATTGCTCTCCAGCGCAAAATTTCAACCTGAGTTATTCTCAGATAAAAGAAAAAGCCTTTCTAAAGTTAGAATACCGCCTAAAGTAGCACAAAATCACACTGGACTGGACCAGCTTTAGCGCCTGAATAGGATGAACTTAAAAGCAACACCATGCGTGCAGTAGTTTGCGAGTTATTCGCAATTAAACGTCGGTCTACGAATAGGGCCATTTTTATTTTTCGCTAAAATAGCTTTTCGATTACAAGTGGCATTCGACAGGGTTGCCCGATTTCCCCATTTTTGTTCAATTTCGTCGTGGATTCTATCATGGAGTGTTCCCTTGCGGAATCTCACGATGTAGGTGTTGAAGTACTGCCTGGTGAACGGTTAGTTGATCTAGATTATGCGGACTATATCGTCTTGCTTTTCGACAATGTTGAAGCGGCACCGTCAACCCTGAATAGTTTGTCCAGAGTGGTCCCATTATTTGGTATGCACTGCTCACCTTCAAAGTGCAAAGTGTTGCTGCAGGGCCGCCAGCCACTCGATGACCCCATTGACGCTTGCTAACGAGGAACTCGATGTGGTTGATCAATTCACTTATCTTGGCAGCTGCATCAGCAATGATGGGCACATAGAAACTGATGTGAGCTCACGCATTGCAAAGGCCAGAGCTGCCTTCTTGAACCTGCGTCATCTTTGGCGACAGGAGGGAGTTTCCCTCCGTCTGAAAGGCCGTGTATACAAGGCCACAGTGAGGGCCGTTCTGCTGTATGGTAGTGAAACTTGGCCCCTTCGGTCTGAAGATCTGAGACGCCTTCAAGTCTTTGACCATCGTTGTTTGCGAAGCATTGCTGGTGTCGGATGGCACCAGCATATACGCAAGGACGATGTGCGTAGGCGAGTACCAGGTGGTGATGATCATGCGAGTTCCCTAGATCAACAGATAGCACGGAATAAGTTCCGTTGGTTTGGGCACGTGCTACGCATGCCTGGTCACCGCTTACCTAGGAGGGCCTTGTTTAGTCTGCCAGGTGTCGGATGGCGCAAGGCTCGAGGTGGACAGAAGTTGACTTGGCAGCGGGAAATGAAGTCACTGACGACCAAACTGGGTGCCGTTGGTCCGTCTCGCCTTCCGGGTTGGAGTCCACGTGACTCACCTTGTGCTTGGCTCGAGACTTTACAGGACGTGGCTCGCAACCGACACCAGTGGCGAGCCTGCTGCCGTCTCCTAATCGGATTGTCTGTTTAAAGTGTGTTTGGTGCTGAGTTATCTGCGGGGTAATGGCTGATTATGACGCTTGGTAGTGAAAGCCGCAAGCAAGCTGTCTCGCCGATGCTGCCTTATCTTTGCACGATAGCCAGCTGTTTGTGACGGAATGTTGTCTACACAAGGTGTAGGCGCCTTGACCCTGAATGTTTGCTTAGGGCATTAAGGTTTTCAGGTAAATCCCCCTTCTCTCCCTCTTCTTATTCTTGTTTTCATAGGTCCTCATGGTTGTATGGCAGCGAAGCATCAGTTCAAATGGCTGATGTACTGCTGTTGATGATGATGACCTTGCCCAAATCCATTCTCAAGTGACCAGCCTGCTTCACGGTGAGTTCTTCCAGATTACTGCGATTTTAACGGCCAAGACGCTTCGGACTGAGTGCTACGCTTTTATCTTTTTGAGAGTCAGTTGGACCTACTCACCCATCAGTAATACAGCTTCTTTCCTCCTGCGTATCTGTTTCTGCCGTTCCTCAAACTTCTTTCCCTCTTAACTTTACTAGTTAATCTTAATGCACTGACTAATCGCGTGTCGTCTGATCGGTCATCCTTTCTTCGAAGGGATTGCTGGACTTAACCCCCGCAATAAAACAAGGCCAGTGATATTCAACCTGAATATTTTCCCGGAGCCTCCAAGCACTGGTTCTTAACACAATTGTATGCCCCAGCCTCAGTGGGCCGTCTAAAAGCTTTTTTAGCTGAAACGTCTTCTGCCGTCCTACTACCCTAGGCGTCCATGCCATTTCCCATCATGGTTGGCCAGCGGTTTTGCTTCTTCCAAATACCACGCGAGGCCTGTTGTTCATATTTCCCCATATCCATGACGGTATCTGTGATTGCGCGCCGTTTTTATCCCTACATCTATTGTACGGCTTGCTGTCATTGGGCCGCACTACTTTATTCCCCCCGTGTATTTTTCCTCTGCGCCGACTTTGTTCCTTCTTTCTGGCGGTACTGGGACCACTGTTATATGTTTCTCGACTACCAGGCATATTAGTATGCTCACTTTACCTCTCTTCTTTTGCATCAGCTCTTTATATTACTTTCGCGTTCGCCTATCAGTCTGACCGTACCCAGGCTAACGACTCCCAGTGCATGGAAGTTTTGTTCCCCGGGGAATTTTGACGTAGGTTCTGCCTATGGCAATGGGAGCGCTTCAGCGTAATTAGTCTCACTAACTACTCTGCGCACTGCCGACCGCATTCATCTAATTCTCGCCAAATCTCCGTAATTCCTTCTTCTTTTAGAACGGGATATTAAATAATGGCGGCTCCGCTTTCTGGCGTAAAATAGTTGGCCTTAGTTTCACCTAAGCTACCTCTCGCCTTCGAGTGGCTTCATCAACGGCAGTTGATCTATGTAATTTCGCTTTGTTATATCGGTCATTTGATCCTTTGCGTGCACAAACTACTTCCTGCGGTGTAGTTACAGTCTGAGTTACACTAGTGACTTGGTGTACAGAAGGCGATTACAAACCATGTATACTTAGATATATTACATAGATTTTACGATATCCTAGGCACGGTTGCATGCCATGAGTTTTCCAATAGAACAGATTGATTCATTGCCCGCTTAGATGGGCGGACCCTTTTTCGTTGCTCGTTTTCCCTAGCTTTCCACTGTTACATTGGCCGACACAACTAGGGTTATCCCCTGGGACTGTCTGACCCATTCTCAATAGCCAGCTGGATTAACTACTCGATCCTACCTAGGAGACATGAAGAGCCCATACCATTTTCCAAATGCAGTTCTTTTTGCAATTCTAGTAATGCTCCTTTTACGCCGTCTAAACAAATGAATTTAGCCTGCCTCGTACGCACAGCATCACAGGGTACTTATAAAGAATAAAATGTTTACATAATCCCCCGCTCCGCAACGGAAGACAGAGTATTCGGTTGTGATTATATTTAGTGCCACGAACATCTTTGCTTATTCTCCCTGACATGCAAGCAATTAGTTTTTGTGCATTACATATTCTGACGAGCATTCTGTCTCCGTTCCACCAGAGCTTTTACTAAGTCACTTCCTAAGCAGCTTTGCTTCGCCTAAATGGCGTACGAACAGATGGTCACCCGCTGGTTTTCTGACGGCATTTCATGAAGTGTTCACTTGACCATGGAGAAACTTGCCACTAATTATTACTCACAGTTGAGGGAATTCTGATCTCATTTTGCGGACTGAGAAGTTCGTACCCATCTCACATTGGATAGAGGAATGACAATATTTCCTTTTATGGACGTATACAGTCACAAGGATTAACTGTGCTCATCATCCCCTTGATTTGTCCTCTGTGGTTAACTTGATACCATCTGTACAATCCAGCTAGGCATACCAGAGAAAATGCCAGCCTCTATAAAGGATAATTTTACTCGCCTGCACCACTCATCACTCGACTCTAAGACTTCTTTGCATCTTTGACCAGTTTCAACGACCACTGCCGGAGCAGTAAAATGCCAGTCGGTCAAACAACGAAGTAATTTAGCCGTGAGTCCAATTCAGATAACAAAGTGCAACCTCGCGCTGTACGGTGCATCGCCGGCTTTCATTACTGTCCAAAATAACCTACGGCAGTGTTCCATGTGGGGGGTTTTCGTCCAGCACGCGCGCCTCCTATAAAATGCCGTAAGTGTCCGAACAACAACAACAACGGCGGACGTTACTCGCCATTGTATAAAGTCACAGCTGAAGGTTCCTCACTGGCGCCGGCATCAGCGTTCTACATATTACATATGCAAGCGATTTTGCTATAGAGTACGCTTTGATAGAGCAGCGAACAATCCGAGGTTTTATTGGACAACGGTTGCACCGAACTATTACTTCGGCTCCTGTGCTCGTGCATTGTTGCGCGGCGTAGTCATGCCGAACTTGCATTTTGACACTAAAGTTTTGCCAAAATTTTACGCGCCCACATTATTCTAATGTACACGTACACAGGCCTTGCATTCCTACCAGCGGACGACGAACATATACCGTTACTTTTCCCGCTCACCAAGCTATCGGGTCGTGATTTGCATAACTGTTAATCCGATTGCTTGCGGACCAGCATCTGGCAAGTCTAACAATATACTTTTAGTTATTTATTTAACGCGAAAATATATGCTTGACAACACTATGTTTTGGCCAGCAACTATATCATTGCTTGCCGTACCGAAAATATTACCCAGTTCGCGAACTAAACTATTTTAACCATTTTATCTGCACCCTTCCTACGTTGATGAATTCAATTAACAACCTCACTACTTTGCTATAATATTAACCAATTCACTCAACACAATGACTCACACAAACATAGTACGCGTACAGTACGCACAAGTATGCAATATATTGGGTAACTTCTAAGCTTCCTGTACCATTACTGTTGGTACGGTATTCTATTACCAGGATGGTGCCAGTCAAGTCGTGTCCCACACCGTCGAAAAATAAATAATTCACTTCTTCAGTAACAGCTAAAAGTCAACAAACTGCTAACCGAAACTAATAAGCGATGCGTAACCGCGGATAACCCCGAAATCCATCGTTTAAGATGCAGTCCCACCAATATCATATAACCCGTCGGCAGTGTACCAGGACGTGGTTTTGCCTGGTAAGCTTCCCTACAAAAAGTGAGTAATGTCAGCTTAAAACAGTGCAACTTAACGGATGTCACACATCTCTTAATAACGTCATTACCACAGCCAGGCATTGTAAACTTTACCGATACCTCATTTCACACCTGCGCATAAAGCCGCTCTCATTCAACTGCATTTACGCGCCTAATCAATAGCATACCACTTAGCTCAAAATATTCTTGCATTTGTTTCTTGTAATTCACTCACCTGACAGTCACAGTGTACGCAAGCTCATCGGAATATTTTCTCAACAAAAAATACGCCACTCCATGTTCTCTGTAATTAGTAACTTTACCTCTCGTACTCTATGACCCACTTCGCCTATTATTTCTTATTATGCACGCAGACTATATGCCGATGGCTTAACACAGGTGAGAAGCTGCTGAACTAATTTTTGCATTATTTACCGTTAGGATGCAGCATTCGTAGCAGAATCGGTCTGATCTTTCCTGCCTCTATGTTGTTTAACCATGTCGTTCCGCATAGACTGAAAAGCATTAATGTATGTCTGTTTCTTAAAGAGCAAGCCAAGTTGCGAAGAAATTGCAGTTGTTCTGACCAAGTTTTCAGCGTATTTCAGGGGTTGGAGCATCGCGATATATATTGACGACCAACACTCGTCGTTTAAATCAAGCTCAAATGCTTTGGGTTCTTTTGACTAGCCCTCGCCCTGGGACTGTTAAGTTGTGCGAGGGGTGCTCGGAGAATTCTTAGATAAAAGGGCAAGTGGATAGGGCGTTGGTTACGCTGAATGTTCGTTGCGCTTCGATAGCATCCGAGTGAATTCGTCACCTCTGTTTTCATTTCGCTCTTTACGAATGTCTGGCAACTGTACAACTTAGGCTGTGTGAAGTTGCTCCCAGGAGCTTAACTTCTTGGCTCGAGGTATGCCGACGATATTGTCCCAACTTTCACAGCACACATACGCACCAGGCAGTGAACAGCTTAGCAAAGGATGCCGGCTGCTTGAGCTTTTATTTTTGCCTGGAGAATACAACGGTTTCCCCAAGCTTTGCGGGGCCAACCCCTGCTTATGTTTTGACATTTTGGACAAAACGAAACCTATGAGTAGACGGATTTCAGTATGCTTCAAATTTGTTCATCGCAATTGGACTCCAAGCCGTATAGATTAGCTAGCAATCCGAAATAGCACCGGACACACGTTTCACTCTATAGGGGTTCGTCACTGATGCTCCTCCATCGGCCCCTACTGGGGGATCGAAGCCCTGACAACGCGATGCTAACACCAACTAACAAGCAGCGTATGGCACTGAAGTATAGAGGTTGACAGTCGACCGTTACTAATTGAAACCTAACTGCGATATAACACGCCTCATCATCCACTGTCGTGCAAGTTAGTGCCCATGCAGAGGACGGTTTTGCTTTAATTCCTACTGGTCGTCTGTCTTCCCCCATGGCTCAGTGGCGTAACCTGCTGGTTATTTGGCGTTAGCCGCTACCAGTCATTGGTTCGATGGGTGCCCGCCAGTGTCTAGCCCTAATAGGACGAAACGCGAGTCTGGTGCTTTTCCGGGTTGGTAGCTTATCTATGCGGTATAGAAACTAATTGGGATGAACCGACTTAAATCTAAACCTCACTTTCGGATGGTGCGGGCCTGTATTTCCCTAACCTGCTGTCTTTTTGAGATAGCGCTTTCTAGATACAGGTATGCAATGGAGTTTCATAGGGTGCCGGTCCAAAAAATGTTTTCTTTTAACTTAATAAAGGTATATTTCTAGAATTAGCTAGAAGCCGTGCAATCTACCGATCGGATCATAATGTACAGGATCCAAATGCACTTGCAGGAGTAATAATTGATTTTAGCTTATGTACTCCTTGTGCGCGAGTACTGCACCGACGCTATAGGAGCAGTCTTTCATTGATAGGGATTTCATCTCCATCGGCCATTTTTGTTAAAGTACGATCCCGAACATTGATGGTGTCATGAAAAAAGCAAAGAAAGATGTCAGCAAAAATGTTAAAAACTAGACTTGTAATGCTTTCCAGTAAAAAGAAGTGAAAATGTCCAAACAAATACCTTTCACACGCGGACGGCGCTTCGGTATAAATAGCCAGAAATCATAAACGTAGAGTATTACAAACACATTTGATTAATGGTTGCCCACGAGCGCCGAACTCAAGTGGCTTTAATCGCAGCCAAGATTAAAAGCTAGTACGGTAGGGTATATTTCTGAACTTGCAATTTATGTATCTTAGGCAAAACGACGCGTGATGGTTGTAAACGGAAAGTTCAAAAGTACCCCTCCTTGCAGTATTCTCAGAGTTCTGGAGCGACCGCCAATGCCGTAGCCAAACCCTCGCGACCCATGCCGTATAAAGGTGGCAGCACCTACGGTGAAAATAAAAATAACTTATAAGAGGTGCTTTATTGTTAGAGGTCTAAATAGGGCTGCATATATAGAAACGAACCACATAGGTCCAAAAAGCAATACTTACAATGTCAGACGCATTGGCCGCAAAACACACTTTTCAAGCGTACGTAAGGAAAGTTGGACGGATGTTTGAAACAGATACACAGAAACGCATACATGGCGATATAGAACCTTTTGCTTGCAAGAAATTAGAGGACCCTGTACTTAAGCCATCATCAGAAGACCCCTTCGTGGCATCTCTGGAGGCTAGTTGGTCGAAGAAATCAGTGGATAAGGCAAAGCTCCAAAATGATTTAACTTTATATGGTGGTAAACGGTATCCGACAGCGCGGGTGCGCTGATACACAATAAGAAATGCCGTATGGCTCCTTGGGCTGAGCACGTTGAACATCAGTTCAGCTGGCCCCCTGCTCCCGGACCTCTTCCTTCTCACGTGATGCAGGACGAGCAATGGACGGTTAGTTTAGAGCCTCCGTCGAAGGCCGAAGTCCGAAACGCGATCACAGCCCGTAAACGTTTTCGTGCCGCTGGCCCGGATTCCCTACCACCTGCACTATTTAAGGATGGTGGTGAGATCCTCTGCAAAGCACTGACCTCCCTATTCGAACGTATCTGGAACGAAAAGAGTGTGCCGGCTAATTGGAGCGAATCGACTATAGTGGCAATATACAAGAAGGGCAGTCGCACAGACTGTGCGAACCAGAGGGGTATTAGCCTAACGCCAGTTGTGACAAAATTACTGGCCTCGATTATCGTTCGTCACCTCACTGTGGAACAGGAATCTTGGATAAGGGAAGAGCAGGCCGGCATCTGCCCAGGACGTAGCTGTATAGACCATATATTCACCTTGCAGTAGGTGCTAGAGCAGCGCCACGCATACCGCAGACCGACAATAGCTGTGTTCGTCAATTTCAAGAGTGCGTTCGATTCAGTCGATCGATCGATTCTGTTCAAAATATTTGCGCGGAAATGTGTTCCCACGAACTATGTGAACATCCTTCGTGCTCTATACTCGAACACTAGAGGTTGCGTCAGGGTCTATGGTGCCCTATCGGATAGCTTTTCGACTACAAGTGGCGTTCGTCAGGGTTGTCCGATTTCCCCATTTTTGTTCAATTTCGTCGTGGATTCTATCATGGAGTGTTCCCTTGCGGAATCTCACGATGTAAGTGTTGAAGTACTGCCTGGTGAACGGTTAATTGATCTAGATTATGCGGACGATATCGTCTTGCTTTTCTACGATGTTGAGGCAGCACAATCAACCCTGAATAGCCTATCCAGAATGGTCCCATTATTTGGTATGCACTGCGCACCTTCAAAGTGCAAAGTGTTGCTGCAGGGCCACCAGCCACTCGATGACCCCGTGATATTTGCTAACAAGCACCTCGAGGTGGTTGATCATTTCACTTATCTTGGCAGCTGCATCAGCAATGATGGGCACATAGAAACTGATGTGAGCTCACGCATTGCAAAGGCCAGAGCTGCCTTCTTGAACCTGCGTCATCTTTGGCGACAGGAGGGAGTTCCCCCCGTCTGAAAGGCCGTGTATACAAGGCCACAGTGAGAACCGTTCCGCTGTATGGTAGTGAAACTTGGCCCCTTCGGTCTGAAGATCTGTGACACTCTCAAGTCTTTGACCATCGTTGTTTGCGAAGCATTGCTGGTGTCGGATGGCACCAGCATATCCGCAAGGACGATGTGCGTAGGCGAGTACTAGGTGGTGATGATCATGCTAGCTCCCTAGAACAACAGATAGCACTGAATAAGTTACGTTGGCTCGGGCACGTGCTACTCATGCCTGGTCACCGCTTACCTAGGAGGGCCTTGTTCAGTCTACCAGGTGTAGGATGGCGCAAGGCTCGAGGTGGACAGAAGTTGACTTGGCAGCGGGAAATGAAGTCACTGACGACCAAACTGGGTGCCGTTGGTCCGTCTCACCTTCCGGGTTGGAGTCCACGTGACTCACCTTGTGCTTGGCTCGAGACTTTACAGGACGTGGCTCGCAACCGACACCAGTGGCGCGTCTGCTGCCGTCTCCTAATCGGATTGTCTGTTTAAAGTGTGTTTGGTGCTGAGTTATCTGCGGGGTAATGGCTGATTATGACGCGTGGTAGTGAAAGCCGCAAGGAAGCTGTCTCGCCGATGCCGCCTTATCTTTGCACGATAGCCAGCTGTTTGTGACGGAATGTTGTCTACACAAGGTGTAGGCGCCTTGACCCTGAATGTTTGCTTAGAGCATGAAGGTTTTCAGGTAAGTCCCCCTCCCTCTTATTCTTTATTTCATAGGTCCTCATGGTTGTATGGCAGCGGAGCATCAGTTCAAATGGCTGATGTACTGCTGTTGATGATGATGAAACGGTATCCGGAGACCACATGTGCCTGATCTTCATGGATTAGTTAGGACGGATCAGCGTACTGCATGTCCCACCATTAGGTAGACAAATCCCGCATGATTTATCTATTTTACTTATGTTATGCACCTGAATACGTGGACCAATATTGCAAATAAGCCACCTAAGTCCTTCGTCAGGAATACAGAATGGACGGTTAGAGAAATCGGCAAAAGGCTTCTAAAAGTGTAATTCGCTAGAGCCTGCATAGGTAAGGCCTCAGGAATGTCGTTTTCTATGGTTATGGCTTCCCAGGCGTGAAGCATTACTGTTCCTCATGTGTTGGGGCGCACTACTGTGTAACTGTATTTTCTTCATGTGCTTTCTCCCCACTTTGGTATTTTCAGTATAGGTGCCCTCGATGCAAACCACGAGTTAAATATCCCACAAGCTAGCACGTGGGGGTTGGTTCTGGATAGAGCTATCATAGTTCACCAAACCGCATTAATGCTTAATATCATAAGAAAGGAGGAGCAAAGTTCGCAGAACCTTGGAGCTGGTTGGCCACCCACCTCTATGCATGCTGCATAGGGGGCAATGGAGCCAGGTGAAAGTAAAACTTTTGCTGATGATCACGGTAAGACATGTGGCGCTAAATAGCTGGAGTTCAGGTTAGCCGGTGTGACAGCCGTCTCAGGTACACGGCCGGCGGCATGGAAAGAAATATTTTACTTTCGACAAAGCAAGGCCCTGCTTTTGAGCGCGATTAGTATAGTGGAATGTTGCACATGATAGCCTGCTGCGCAGCATTGAGAGCGGAAGTAGTACAGATGTAATCAGTACTATGGGCCCATATTTCCTAAAGTGTGTATGAAGGCTATCCTCTCAGAAGGTGGGATTTGGAGATAGGCATTAGCTTATTAATGTGGTGTACCCTGGTGAGGAAGTAGTCAGATGAGGTTGTGTAACCAGCATGGGTCAGGATGGTAAAGCATGACGAAAAGCCTTAAAACCATTTAGAGGATTGTTGCATGTCACTGATCACATATATAGGTGTATTCCTACGGAAGCAGATGAATGCAGAGCTTTTGAATTGTTGTATCGGTCACCTTGCAGAGGCGTGGCTGGAGAAGGGACTTTTTTGAATGGCCTGTCACATCCACCACGTTGCAGTTTTAGTAAACAGATATTTGTGGATTTTTGTATGGCGAATGCTTGCAAGGCCAACGCCAACCAAGTTCTAGTAACTTATTTACCGCCGTTATGACAGTGCCGAGGTTCCAGCTGACCGACTGTCCTCGCGGTTATTCGCAGTCACGCAGTGCTAATGTGTTTTCTCTAGCTGTATGGTTGTCTTCTTCAGAGTCGACAGCCAGTGAGTGGAGCTGTTGAAGTCGGACGACTCAGCGGACTTGTATACATTTGCTTTGTTTTCCTTGTTACTTTGATGTCACTAATGCAAAGTGCAACTACTTTCCTTTTTCGGTGTTGATTCCGTGGCCAGCTAAGCGTCGCAGGTATGAACTTAAAGGTGTTCCGTGCATATACTGTATCCTTTAGAATAAGGGAGAATATAAAAGCGGACGGAGAAGACTGCCAGGAAAATTAAACAGGACTATGATGACGTATAAATACAAATTTTTGGTAACGTTGTGGTTGTTAAAAGCGTTGGATTAACCGAATTTGTTCTACAGCAGTCCTGTTGTTTCGCATGCAAGTAGGATACCCGATCTCGTTGTATGTGAGACAACTGCTGTCCCCATTGGCCTAGACTATTCAACAGTTGTTCTGTGTGGAATCCGCTGTATCAGACGCGGTTAACCGGCAAACAGTTTGGGGGTGTCAGCAGAGCATCATAAAATAGTAGGACATGCGATTAACAACCGGGTTGAAGCAGGAGTGGCTCGCTATCTTAAGCTGTGACAAATTGGCAAGTTGACCGACACAACATTTACAAGTTCTGTGCATATATCGGTTCCCGCACGAACACGCCTACATATCTGATTAGTGACATACCACTATTCTTAAGTATTTTTCACCCGTTTCCTCATACTTCACTCATTGACCTACATTGCTTACGGGACCTCATCGGACTAGTTCCTCATCAACATACCATATAAGTGATCTGATTACTATCTTTACCTCACGCATTCTGTGTACATAGACTACATACAACCTTTGGGCTCTATGGGCCCACACTACTGTCTCCAACTGTACTACTCCCACTGTTGGTGCTGCTTATTCCACTAGCATGTACAATAATGCAATATGCTGATCCTGCCCAAAAGGCATGTCTCTCTTTGTCGAGAATAAAATATTTATTTTATTTTATTTTTATTTCATCAATAAACGTTCCATGTTGAAATTAGAGTGAGAGCAGACGGGACTGCATAATAAAGCTGTATCGGGCGAACGGTTGAAGGCGTAGCTCTGTAGCGAACGTAGGGTAGCATAATGACATAGGCTGCAATGACAAAAGATACTAATTGTTCCACTCCCCGGTGGGCTACAACCGTAAAATATGCAAGTTAGGCGGACAGCAGAGAAGAGTGGGATCTGAGCCGGATTAGCTATGAAACAGGAGCCGCATACTATCTTGCTATAAGACACGGACAAATAGCAGTTTAATGTTGAAAACAAGGTGAGCGGAGACCGTTCATATTCTCCAGCTGTAGCGAAAATACAGGGGCGATGCCAACGCTGCATGGTACTTAGGCTAGCGGAGAGATCAGGGATGTGGCACGAAACGATAGTTATTGATCCCCCAAAATGGACTTCTGCAGCCTAAAACATAAGTCTACCAGACGGCAGCGAAGAGTTGTGGTGGGCGCCGGATGTACTGAGAAGCAGGAGCCAAAAGTTATCGTAAGACATAACATGGACTACTAGGTTAGTAAAGTTGAGAACTGAAGCGAGAATGGAAGTGCGTGCATTCCACAGTTGTAGTGAGAAAACCGTTGTGGTCGCAAGGCTAAGCAGGACCAGAGATAGCAGGAGGGATTAGTAATAGCGCTAAAATTTACTGTGTTCTACTCCTGGGTGGACTTCGGCAGTGCAACATTTGTCAACTAGACGGTAAAGAGGACTGATGGTGCGTGTTGGGTTTCTTGTGGGGCAACCGTTACTTTCCATCGTAATATAAGGCACGGGCGGATAGCCGATTAATGGTAAGGGCAGGGCATGATGATATGGGGCTACCTGCTACAACTGTAACAAGAATACGGTTGTAGAGCCAGCTGTAAAAGGGATGTGGGGTAGCAAAACATATGGGTTGCAGCGCCAAAAGTTGCTAAGTGTTACAACGCAAGGTGGATTGCTGCTTTAAAACATGCAATTAAACTAGACGACAGCGAACGGGAATGAGGTTGGATTAACTGTAAATTTAGAAAACGTTTGCCGCGCAATCTCCGAAAGGGACCATTGGTAGCGGATTAAGCTGGGCAGCGGCGCCAAATATACTATTCATAAAGGTGGATTTCTAAAGTAAAATAGTAGCCAGTGATGGGAACTTTACATTAGCTGTCGTGTAGGTGGCACTTCCGGGCGATTCAGTGATATTAAAGCCAAACAAATGGAGATGAGAAGCAGCGGAAAACGACATAGGCAAGCCGGAGCGGATAGTGCCATAAAGGTACACTGGAGATACCAACAAGCTTGACACGAAAAGATGAAAATTGCAGCTCTTCAGATGTTTGTGATTTATGCGGCATCGCAATGCAAATGATAGCATGTTAAGAGGAAAAGAGATTGGGCCAAAAGCTGGTTGGCTCCACGAGGCCTATCAGTCGTACTATGGTTAAACAGGTTACAGGAAGCAAGGCATCGACACGAGGCAGCCGAACTTTGATAAAAGTGGGAATGCACGGCCGCGGAGGCCTCAGACATAAGAGGAAATAAGGAAGATGTTGGGAATTTCAATGGTTGTGAGCGATGCGGCATCAGTATCCAAGTGGAGGCTTGTAAAGCTGTCGGACCGTTCAGTTTAAAGCCGACTGCAGCTTAATTCTCAAGGTTAGAAGTGGCTCCGAGTTGGAAACCAGGAGTAAATAAATAAATAAATAAACGTTTATTCTCGACAATGCGAGGCACACCTGTACAGGCATGATCATGTTTAACTAACATAGTGTGATCCAAATGTACAAAGAGTACATGTTTGGCATAACAGTGAATGTAAGTGTGTGGGTGTATATATGTGTGCAATAGTCTATGAATGTAGCTGGTATTTTTGAATGTGCCGCAGAATTTTTGACTGTTTGTTATCGGTGGGAATGTGAGAATAAGCGATTGATGTCCGTGGGTTGGATACCATTTTCCGGATGTCCACGGGCCAGTGACTTTATTTTGTGGCGAGTCACATCCGCCACGTCACAGTGTTGATAAGCAGACATTTGTGGTTTTTTATAGGGCGAACGCTTGCCGGGCGAAAACCCACCACGTCCTGGAACACTGCCGCCGAACTATTTGCTGGAACGGGTTAAACCCGAACCACCCAGCTGGCACCACGAGGAGATTGTTCGGCTAGCCAGCCACAGTAGGTAAGCTTTAGAGTTTAACGTTACCATTTCTGTGCAGTACCCCTTAGGGCAAAGGGCGGTGGGTTAAATAATTGATGCCCGATTAATGAACCGCAGTCAGCAGAACGGTCACCTTCACCGGACATGCGGAGTTGCCACTGTGTTCAAGAGCGGTATGCCAAGTATCGCCTTATCTGCACCGTAGTAAGGTGGCAAGTGGGGTAGACAGTCGTTGAATTAAAACTACTACTCGCAATTAATAGGTCGTCCTCGCAGCTGCACTAACCACTCCCACATGGGTAATTAGAACCTGTGTGAATGCGTACGAGCTACAAATGGGTCAAGCAACAACGGATATAGGTGAATTGTGTCATTTAATCGGATTCGCAGTCTAAGCTTCTAAATAAATAAATAAATAAATAAATACTTTATTCTCGACTATGCGAGGCACGCCCATGGAGGCATGATCAGATATGTACAACTGTACAAACATTTTATGGCAACTGTGACAGTAATAGTAGAAAATAGGTCGTATGTCCATGATAGAATAAATAAATAGATAGTTTATTCTCAGTTTCATAGAGACGCACCAACTTAGGCATGATCAAGGTATAAAAACAGTTGTGTGTCACGACGATACATCGGGTTCAATCGTGTGTAGTTGAAACGGTGTCAAGAAGAGTTGATATGCGAATCTAGTCGACTTGCCAGTATGTAGTTGTGGGCTGTGACTTATTTCGTGGCGAGTCATATCCGCCACGTCGCAGTGTTGTTAAACAGACATTTGTGGTTTTTTATAGGGAGAACGCTTGCCAGGCGAAAATCCACCACGTCCTGCAACACTGCCGTAAAGCATTTTGAACATTAATGTTGAACTGGCAAAGCCGCTTGACGACTGGTTTCACCTTCAGTTTTTCGCGGGGTAATGGCTTCTAATTTCCTCTGTTAGTTGGACGGCTATTTTGCTCTGGGTCGCCATGATTTTTGAGGTCGCTGGATGAGAGGGACATCGCGATTTTTCTTCTTGTTATATGTCCAGGTGAGCAACAGTTTCAATTTTCCGCTGTCCAGATTTTTCAGATCCAATTAATCCAGGCTGTCTCAAAAGTCGGAAAGGCATGTATTTAGTCGAGGATGATACAAATAACTCGCACCTAGTTATCTGCTAATTCATCTGGCAAGTTTCGCTTGATTAACATAACTGCTGCGCACGGAGTGCCTCGGAAAGCACCGTGCCTTTTCTCGTGTACTTGCCTAATGTTATTCATCTGTTTTCAAGGCCAACCTCTGTCTGTCTCCGTTAATTTTGTGCTCGGTAATCCGTTGTGTAGCTCGATCTAACCCATAGTTGTTTCTGTTGACTATCCTGCAGGTAATAGCCCGCAAATTTTACGTGCTGATCCTTGTTTCACACTGCTTTTGTAACCAGGGCAGCCTGTCCGAGTACCGGAGTTATTTTGTCAGAGGCTACCTTGAACAGCGACTTGAGAGCTGTAGGTTGCGGTGTGCGCTTCGGAAAGCCCGTGACCGATGATGTTGGTAGCTTGCAGTGGTACATATACAACGCTTGGTACCACGGGTCATCTACCTAGCTGAGTTTTGATCAATTGGTAATGCTCTCGACTAGTTGCAGCATGCAGTTCAAACGCCCTGTATTTCGTATTGGTCGGCCTGGAAAGCCCGCTATCACGGACGACATCGAGCGATCTCGGCCAGGGTAGCTTTCAGAGGTGGCCCTTCGTAAAGAAATGAAATAAATATTTTATTCTCAAACTCTTCTAGGAACGCTAACCCAGGCATGCTCAAAATATAAACCAATAGTGTTGTGCAACAGCTAGGTTACGATGAACCTTATGGGCTATAGCCATAAGTTGTTAAAGGAGTAGAAATGGAAGAAGTAATCATGAGGAGCAAATTGGTCAGCGTGGTGACGATGAACTGGATGCATGTATGTGTAGAGTAAATAGGAAAAGTACAGTAGGTGAAGTTGTAATACTATGTGCAGACTGAGCGAAGCTTTCTCTATGTGCCAAGGAAATAGTGAAAAATATCCATATTCAAGAAGACACGGTGTACTTGTTGGCAGTTATTGTACTCAGCGGTGAGTCATCCGCTATGTTGCGGTGTTGATAAACAGAATGTTTTTGGCTTATAGTGAATGCTTGCGATGCAGTAACTCACCACTTTCTGGAACACTGTCTTCGATTGTTTGAACGGTCATGTGCGACTGGCAAAGCCTCTAATCAACCCACTGTTCACACAGTTATTCAAAGTCCCGTGAGTCTACCGTTGGATGATCAGCTAGCTTAGTCAGGGCCCGCTATTGACGTTAAGGACTGTCGAGCATGATGGATAATTGTGCCGGTAAATAAAATTTCCAGAGTAGCTGCGGTCTCAATTTCTGATTTTGTATACTTGATGGAGTGTAAGGAAATCGTGTCCAGAAATCCACACTAGACATCAGAAGTTGAAGTCTGGGGTGCAGTTGGTTGGTTATGCTTTGGCGCAATGTTCCAGTTATGTCCTTGTTGGTTAGTTCGGCACATCACAGCGGAGAGCGTTCTTCAGTCCCGGATCTCATGAAAGTTCCCGACCTCGCAGAAAAATAAGTGAGGAACAGGACTAGTGAAGGCCTAAAATGACAGCCTTAGGACCAAGCAGTGTTAAAATCCTACCTCAAGATATTCAGCCTTTGGAAAAGGTGATGCACAATGTGCAACAGGTTTTACGCTAAAAGTATTCTTTTTATGGTTCAACAAACAAGCACGGTCCAATGGGTGTATTACTGTGAGGTATACGATGATCAAGAAGATGGTTCCGGTAAGTAGTGCGATATGTATTAGGTTAAGGTGTTGGGACAGGCACAAGAAGAGAGAAGAAGCTGGTCCGAAGCCGTCTGGCGATCGAAGAGTGAATAAATTGCAGAAAGTGTGCCTATGAACCAACACTTGTGGACTAAGACGGCGCATCGACGCTTCGATAGATTAGGCAAACCACGCGAACGTGGGATTCTACGGTGTCAATGGGGAGTCTAATAGACGCAGAAACCAGTGAGGGTATAAGTCATATAAATTAAGTAGAGAAGCCGCTCGTTGTAGAGGAAGGAACAAGGACTGCAGTGCAAGTAATATGGTGGAGAAACGTTATAGTGAATGGAGAGACGTAGCTGAAGCAAGGATTGGTTGTTGAAAAAGCAACACTAAGATCCAAAATAGATGGAATATGATTGAGCATCGGTGCTGAAATGGATAAGGTAATCTACTCGAAGGTGGAATGATACGGTATCAACACCACTCCAAATGAACGCAAAATAGTGGTGGTAAGAGCCGCAGTAGCTAAGTAGCAGAACTTGCTCTTTCTTGAGAGACCAAGTTACATGGACCGCTGTGCATACAGTTAAGTGAATGAGGGTAAGAGGAAGGGAATTAAGGGTACTAGCTATAGCGATGCCTAAGTTGTAGAACAAGCATACTATGAAGCAACCATCGTGAAGTAGGTTAACGCATCGGCGCTTCAGTGTATATGGTGAATCACGCGAAAGAGGAAGTATGCGCTGTCCACAGTGAGCCAAATAGACACAGAGGTCCCTGCGAGTAACCGCCAGATTAACTACTTGGCCGAGGCCATACGTTGTTGGGTGATTAGCTGTACTTGGACTGCCGAGCATTCAGTTAACTGGAGTAGGGTTATACTGAAGGTAGACGGGTATTAGCCGAATCGGGTACTGTGATCTAGAAGAAGCCATACTATGAAGGAACCAATGTGCAATGGAATGACGGGTCTGCGTTTCAATAGGTTAAGTGTACTACAACGGTGGAATTATATGGGGTCAAATGTAAGCCAACTATACGCAGGAAACAGGAATGGTACGTGCCGGAGTAACTACCATGCGGAAGCTACTTGTTGTTGGGATATTACGGAAACGTGCATTGCCAAGCAGTCAGTTAGGTAGGGGAATATTTATGTTGAAGGAAGACGGGTAGTAACCGAAGCTCGGCTTAGGTTGTAGGACAAGCGGTACTATGGAGCAACAACTTTGGAATGGGCTGTGGCATCGGCGGTTCAATAAATTTGGTGAACCACGCGAACGTAGTGTTCTACAGTAGCAAAAGGAAGACAAATGGACGCGGAGGACAGTGTGCCAAAGAGCCGAATTATGTACGTAGCAGAAGCCGCCAGTTGTTGGGCGCTTAAAGGAACGTGGACTGCCGAGCAGTCAATTACGTAGAGGCGGTCATAGTTAACGGATTGCAGCCGTAGCCAAAGCGAGGATTGGATTGTAGAGCAAACATGCCACGAACCCGCAGTTGTGGACTAGGATAGTGCGTCGGCCTTTAAATATGTTAGCTGAACCACTCAGCTGTTTTCTCCGGTGTCAAAGGATAGCCTAAATAAACGCAGAGAACGGTCAATCTACGAGCCGGATAAGCAACGTACAAGCCGCTGTTTGATCAAGTTCAGGTGAAAGAGACTGTCGAGCAGTCAGTTAAGCACCGAATGGTTAAAGCAAAGATGGGTAGACAATTGATTAAGCGAGGATTAGAGTTTACAACGATTAATTCTATGAAGCTTCAAGTGCTGGATGGCATGGCGCTCCGGCGCTTTAATACATTAGGTGTGCTACTCGGTGGTTGCATTCTACGGTGTCAAAAGTAAAGCAAATGGACGCCGTTGACAGTGTGGATAAGATTCGGGTTAACTACATAGCAGAAGCCTCTCTTTGACCGGTAAATAGAATTACTAATAAAGAAAATGAGAGTCGCAACCTACGTCCACTTATTAGCGGAAGACACTGCCAGTCTCACCTGCAGTCATTGAGAATCCGACTGAGGTGACTGATACCAGCTCTTTTCTTCCAGGTACCCAAGATATCCCCAACGAGGTCTCTGATGCGTATTCGACGCAGTCCGAGGTAAGACACATCTTGTGGCTCATGTGCTTATTAAAAGCGAGAGAAAGAGAGCTAAGGAATTCCGTAATGACCTCACCAAGAATGAGGAGACTAAACCCATAGAGGTGTTGGCGGTAGAGCACCAAATCACCAACTTCAATTACCACAGTTCTTTTGGCGAAGAACGCCGTAACAACTTCTGACAAACCAGCTAAGCCTGAACAGACTAAATTCACAAGGTACGTGGAGGTCGAACACAAATTCTTAAACAACATTACCTCCGTTCCTTTGGCAAAGGAACGCACCATTTCACCCCACGCGAAACTGCTGAAACCTGGTGTTGCGTTGAGGAGGCGTGGACCAACTACGCCACGCCAAGTGGAGACTTTTACTCATAGCATCGGTACCGCGCGTCACGTTGCTCCGTCCGCGACTGCTCTACCTGGAGCACTTATACTTGCTGAGTACCCGTGGTTCAAGCTCTGCGTCACAAACCTACGTCCATTTGGTTTCCATGGTGTCACTACAAGAAAGCTAACATACTTGGATAGGTCACGTTGAGGTGTCAAATCCACGATCACACCTACACCATGTAGTTCACGCACCCCCGGAGGAACGCAAGAGTTATGGCAGTTCGCATTCAAAGTCAATGGTAGTGGTGCCAGCGTCCAACCGGACGCCACTCACAGTTCGACATCAGTGAGCGAAGCAAACCAAGACCTCAAGCACAAACGAGCGGATTGTAACCAGGGCCTCCGTCTTGTAAGCTCTAGGAAGTCAGCAGGCAGTCAATTGTTACACCCACAGTGCCTCTCCTGGTAGCGCACTACTAAGGGCTGTGCGCGCCGAATTTCTTTGTCTAGTACGTAGCGTGGTGCACAGCCTCTGAAACATGGTACACAAGGTTGGGCTTTCTTTAGACAACTCGTGTCCCGACATACTCAGTTCACTGAAAGGTGGTTGTATCTAGATAGCAAAGAGAGTAAAGTAGGTATGCTTAGCCAGGCGCTGAATATATATGCCGCTTCGTTTACCACCAAGTTTTGGGGGTATAACTTTATGTGGGCTGTAAAAGAAGGTAAAGAGGATCTTTGTATAACGTCACTAGATCCAACCGATGAAGCCTTGTCCACTATGTTGTGCACTTGCTCTACCCAGATTAAAATTGTATTGGTATCTCAGCATCATGGAAGCACCTCTAAAGTTATAACGAAATAAATGACTTATTCTCCAGTGTGCGGGACATGCCTTCAAAGGCATGATCATGATAATACAACCGCGTAACATCAGTAATGGTACACAAACGTTGCAAGCTGACCAATCCATACTGCATATCTGCGTATGTATGTGCAAGTCATCGCGTTGAGTGAATTGGTTATTAATGCTGTAGAGTGGTGCATTTGTTCAATGAAGTCGCCAATATAGAAGACCATCTGCCGAAATCGTTGAAATGATTGATGCCTGCGACATGGGTACGATGCTCCTGTAAGGCAGTAACTTTATTTACTAGCGGGTTGTTGTATACGTAAGGTCAAATGCACGAGCAAGTTAAAAGACCATTCTGATAAACGAACTGCGGTAATCTGATGAACGTCTAACTGGTTGAGTACATTAAGGTGTCACAAGGAGAATGATGAACCAATAGGGAAGCAAAGAACTGGACGCTTTGTGTGTGTGTGTCTTGGGTTGTGTGCATCTGTCTGTTTAGACTAGGTCAAGAATGCTGACAGAATACACAACACGGGCCATATCTGGCAAGTCGCTGTGTTGTTAAACAGACACATGTGGATCTTAAAATCGGAGAACGTTTCCAAGAAAAAGACACCAAGTCCTGGAACACTGCTGACGAACTATTGGATAGACAGGGATTATCCCGAAACACCCAGCTGGCGTGAAGTGGATGTTGTTTAGACAGCAAGTTTATTCGTATTTAGGCTGTAAACATGTGTCTATTATTGAGCGATTGCAGCTTCACGGGGTTCGGCTAAGCTACCCAACCTTGCAGTTCGGCGGTGAGCACTATCGGTTCGGACCTTCTCATGCTAACTTTACAACTGCAGTTGCAGCTTTTCATGGACCTCCAGGCTAGATAAGCGGCAAACAAATTGCCACCTACCTTGGTTCTGGGTTTGGCGAAATCACTTGACAACGTAGGTGATCAGATACGGCTGTCTTAGAGGAGCCTGTGACAATGTTTGTGTATCGTGTATATGTGCTCATTCTAAGCATCTATAGTCTACCGCTGATATGTGCCCAAATATTTGGTTGGGAGGCTTTAAGGCATTGCGTTGCAAAGCTCGACTTCCGCGACGTGAGACCTCCGTGGTCGATTCAGTTGAGGCAGCCTGGGAGAGGTTGAGGGCATAACTTAATGAGGTTTCAGCTGCCCACCTCCCCATCATTAGGCAAAAGAAGACGAGGGCGTAGCCTCCATGGATATGTTATAAGGATAAATGGGCTTTCAGGAAGTGATCTAAGTGCAGGCGAACGTCCCTACCGACTTCATCGGCCAACACCTAAGAAAACTATCGCGCGGTTAAAAATGAATGCAAGCAATATCGTGGGACGGCTGCGCTTCAGTATGAAGAGTCCGCTGACGCAGCTGCAGCAAATCAGACGGTTCCCTGCTTAACTAAATAGGCATATAGGTGCAAGCTTTATAAACCGCGAGCGGACAGTACACGTGTGTAAATTGATTATGTAAAAGCTTGCTTACTTGGCGAGCAGTAGACTGGTGTTTTCGCTCGGGTGACCCTTTTACCTCATGTTCAGCTGGCCAGTAGAGTACAGGAGGACTATTAACTAATTAAAACTAGCAGGACGGACAAAATTTTTCGGGCCATCGCAAGGGCATAAGCCTACCAACTGTTCCGACCCAGATTAAGTTCATCCGTCGCTGTTGCATGAAGTGGCCGCTGAACCACCTGGCACGCTTACATGCGTGGTTACAGCCCAGCTCGACAGCTGGAGGTTACCTACGGAGTAGTAGGAAGCAGTCGTCTGTCCCTTTTTTACGGGTCTTGACAGTGCTTTGCCAAAGAACAGCCGGCTTGTCAGCTTAACAAGCGTAGTAGTGAATTTATTTGATGTCTGGAAGGGGATTCGGTGGAGAACCACTTGAACGAACTTAGCCTTGGCAGAGATGCATAACACGGTTTCCACAAAATATATTCTTTTATTGCCTATGTGCTTACAGCTCTCGAAGGCTGGGTTGTGACAACAGACAGCGGGCATGCTGGACGACATTTCGAAAGCTTTTGATACGACGTCACTAAATTTGTGATCATATGACATAACTGGTGGCACCGTTAAATGGGTGTCTGCTTTCCTAGAGGGAAGCGAAGTGTTTGTGTGCTTTGGACGTGGCCTTTTGCTAGACACTGTTCTCAGTAGCGTTCCCCATTGCTCGAATGTAACGTCTTTGCTTTTCGTAATATACGTCAGTGAACTACCCCAGTAGCATGAAGTAACATTGCTAGTGTTTGTTGTGGACATCAAGCCCCGAAATGTTGTGGACAACCCAGGGGTACGGAGGCAATTCAGCGTGCCTCAGCTGGGCTCTGGTGCTGACACCCCTTATTTCTAACGTCAATAAATCGGTAGAAAATGTATGTCCTACGCTTTGGAGCCGCTAGCCCACCACGCGCTATGCAGTGGGTGGAAGTGAAATCCACGTCGTCACCCAGCAGGCTGGTGTAAGCGTTGTCCACACTACAGCGCATTGCGCTGGAGACAAGTGGTGAAGGTATGACTGTAATGGGTTCCGTATGCCGTGGGTTATTCGACACTGTTTTGGTCTCTTAACGGCGGATTGTTTTGTGAAGCTTTCCTCATCTTTTGTGCGACCTTAGCTAGAATACATTATCCTGGCATTCCTAGCATGTTTCGTACGGGACAAAATGGTACTGGAGAGGGTTTCGAGAGTGGGTACAATGTTAGTGCAGGAGGTATGGGGGAAAACGGATACGGAAAGCGTGCTTAGCCTAGGTATGTATTCAAGGCACTATTTAAGAAGGAGTGATGACTCGCCTCTCAGTTACCGTATCCAAACGGGTAAGAGCACTCCAGACTTGTCCGGACTAAGTGGTCGCGCCAAGCTGTCTAGTCTCCGATGTCCTCCTTTGAAGCTGCACAAACTGCGTGATGAGCGCGTAAGGACGAAAACTCGCTTGTCGCTCCGGATTTTGGATGTTGGAACTCGCTTCTGGAGCACGCCGTTATGGAATCCACGGTTGCGGGTTTCGAGCTTCAGTTAGGTTCACTTGGGTGGCGATAACAAACCAACCTCCTAAACAACTTGCATCTCCAGCTTTCTCTTCTATTGTATTTTCTCCTATCTTAGAATTATTCTTTTGTATCCGCCGTGCCTTCACTAGTTTGTTAACCTGCACTTCACTCTTGTTTTCTTCACATAAAAAGGCCTGGAAGGGACAACGCTGCAGGAAATGTGGGCAGCAGTATGTTGGCCAGTGTTGTAGCGCTTGCACATATCTTCTTTATGCTTGTAGTTTACTATGTTTATGAGCACTATTATTGTAAAGCACGTGTTACTTGACTCGCACGATATATTCCCTTTCGCATCTATTTCTGCATTGTTACGCCGGTCTGTTGCGTGCGCCGTCATGGTTACTATGCGCGGTGAACTTAGCCAAAAGGCTAGGATAGCTGTAGTCTTTGTTAGGAGATAGCTTATCCATAGCTAACGCAAAATCTCGTTAACCTTGGTAGGACTGACTAAGGGGCGCACGTGGCGAAGGGGCTGTGGAGATGTGCGGTCACAGAGATCAAAACCGGAGGTCACTTGCTGAATTCGGACTTTCGGAGGCAGCAGTGCGCTTTAGGATAGCAGCTTTAAGCTTTTCGTTAAGTGCATCAGTCGGAATGGGTCAAGCGAATCTACGAGGTTCGCGGCGATACAATTGGGGATAGGCGCAGCCACGTAGTGAACTGCGATCTAATGCGGCGACAACGAAATACTGTTGCTAATCGTAGCAACTGAACCCTAGCGTCGTGCATACAGCGGGTAGACACAGAGAAACCCACAATCTTTTTAGTGGAAACATGTTCAAAAGCTATGGAAACGAGACTGGTAGTTCTGAGCTTCAAAAAGGCCTAAAGAAAAGTGTTAAATAAATGCAACCATAAATACAAAACTCGGTCACAAAATAGGTGTTGAACGAGTGAGCATTAAAAATGGTTATGGTCGGAACTCAGTCGGTCTAGGTAAAAACAGTCACTGACCCACTGTAAGCTGCCGACTGCGAATGATTTCCTGGTCTAGTGGTATGGTCCGACGTATAGCATAGCGTGAGCATTGCGATAGTTCCATGCCGTTTAGCGAAGTTCACCGCGCAAAGCAGACATGATGACGCACGCAACAGACCGGGGTGACAACGCAGAAGGAGCTTCGAAAGAGAAAATATTAATCGAGTTCATTCGAACAAGCTGTATCCTAACGAAGCTAATAAGAATAACAAATTGCGATCGTAAAGTAGAAATGTACAAACGCTTCAGTGTAATGCAGCCTTTGTTTAGGCTTTTCAATATCTTCAGCCGACCTATCCATTCCTGGTTCAACGACAAGTAAAAGGAAGAATAATTTTATCTTTGCTGTCCTAACTGAACTTGAACTTTTACAGAGCAGACGAGACTAAAGTGGTCTAGTAGTTTGGCTTAGTACGAAAGTAAACTATGAAAATTAGGAAAAGGGTAAGTGCTCACAGGATTACCACACACTACTAATTGCATAATGAAATCCTGATTCAGATTAGTGTTTGTTATATTTTATCAGCGCATCGGATTAACCGCAGGAAAGGCTCAGGTAAGCGCCAAATTTACTGCGCGAACTTGTTATCGCTTCCATAATGATCCGCAGGTTAGTTTAGGTATTAAGAGAAATTTCAGGCCATCATTTTGTGACACTGAAGTTAAACAATCACACGAGGCGAATGCTCTGAAGTCGGTATATCCTTTGAAAAATCTGAAACAAAATGATCAAGCCGAAGAACCGGTACACGGAACTGATCCGAAGAACTTAGTTGATCCTGAAGGTATATCTTTACTTAATGTGTAATTTTTTTTAGAGAGGCTGCAGATGGTAACAGAATCTTTGCAATGCATGTTGGTCCAGATGAAGTGAGTTACCGAGAAATGCAACATTTACAATATCAGGGAACAAAATAAAATGGAAGACAACTTTGTCCAGGAGATTAGAAATCTGTGTGAACGGGCAAGAGCTTTGGAGTCACGGTTGTCTTCGAAGAAGTCGTTGATATTGAGTCATTTTCAACAACTTGTTAATAACTTGGAGAGAGAGCATTGAGCTATCGTCTGTTGTGTTATCATATATTAAATGCCATGATTTTATAACAAGTTACGTTTGACAAGGCTTGAGTAATAAAGGGAGGGGGATTTAACCATTTGAGAAGTAATCTACGGTTTAGTTGGAGCACACGCACTTCTTATTTCTGTCTGCTAATAAACGCAAGTTATCACTTGAGAACGGCTAACGTTTGGAATAGATCGTAAACAGAATCCCAGTAAACAGAAAGTACGGTATTGATTCCCTAAGGCCTCTAATATGGTCGGTTGAATAATCGTACAAGGAATGCTTTGATACTTAGCAAGAGCCTTTTCGACAACGTACCTTGAGCTACTATTGGCTCGGATAGTAGGTTTTATGATACCTAATAGTTAAACCTGACAGATAATCGGAATAAAGTGACATCAGTTACAGCGAAGATAACTCTAGAGCAATACATGCATATAAGTTTAACTGATTGCTGCTGAGGAATTGTACTCGTTAGTTCGTTGCCATAATCGGTTATTTTGCTTGGCTATCTTTGACTATTCATGCTATTAAGATGTAAGCTGCCGGAACTGTGATTCGATTGAGAAATATTGCGTAATCCTAATACTTTAAGTTCAAGCTCCCAAATCAGCTGATAATAGCGGTGCAGCTTCCTCGGCTGACTTTGTAAAATGTTCCTAAGTCATAAACTTTGTGATTTATTTTGTAAATGGGAATTTACTTGGCGCACTTTCTAGAATGTGATTTATTTAAGTGTGAGTAGCACACGCATGTGCGTTTGCTGCTTAGAGGTGGCTTGTCCACCTTGAGCACTTTGCCACTCCGCACCCGTTCGCAGTGCCCTTAGCTAACTCTATTTTTGGTGACCATTTTTAGCCTTCACTTGCTACTTGCCTTTTCAATAGAGATTCCTATTTTGTTTTTGTGTATGCTTTTGCTTAGCTGCTGTCAGAGGCTTATTTGCTAAAATCAAAGCACTACAAGGAGGTGAGATGTGAGTGGGTGCAGAGTGCTAAGATGCCCACGAGTAGCAGATCGTGTTCAGGTCATAGACGCGGATGCGTGTTGGTCTCAAAAAACGCCAGAAGCATTCCAAAAGCAAACCGCCTCACTTTTTAGGTACATAATAAAACTATAGTTTGCTGACTAGAATAATTTACACAGTCAAGCGAAAGAATTTCCAATTCACTAATCTGTGTATTTCGATGCCGTAGCAAAGTGTACCTAGATTTCTTTCGACGGATACGTGGATTTGGAAATTTTTATGAGGGCAATTACTGTGGTAACAGCTAACTCCAAATAAGGCACATTGGTTAACTTTGATATAAATACAACTTTGCATTGCTTTGTGGCCGTCGAGTCAATCATCATTCTGCAAATATTTTATTACTAACAAACGCCACTTAGTTCTTCTGTATACTCTTTTGCAAATACTGAGGTTTGAAAGTTAACAGCGTCGCACAACATCAGACTGTTCTGGAAAGTCTTTAACTCGACTAACTGCACGATGTAGCTAAGCTCCATATATGTAGTAATAGTGTAACTATGGTTGGGACTTTAGAGTATTGCCGCTTAGTTCCTCTTAAAGCAGCACTTCCCAATATTTACAGGATGCTTACGCAAATGGTCGGATCACTAGCTTGGGGTGGGAACGTCCGTCGTTCCATTCACTTGCTACGTGCCCAGTTTAGTCCCATAGAACATATAATTAGATCACAATCCGCCATCTAAATCATGAAGACAAGGAAAAGAGGATTAGAGAAAAAAGAAATAAGCAACGCTTCTCGTCCAGTTTCTACTCACAGTCTTTAAGCTTTTTGTTAAATATTTATTAAGGGCGAGAAACAGCATCACAGCAAAAAGCAGGAATATGCGACAGACACAGACTTCGGCTTTGAGCCGTTACGTTAAAGTGCTGAAAGCGGCTACTCTCAACATCTCTGGAGTCGAGAAGAATAGACAGAAAGCCAACTGTCTTCTCATAAATGTAAAGTACGTTAGTGGTTGTTATAATTAAATCGGAGCTTGCTATCTTTTTATCTGCCTACAACTTCCTGATAAAACATTGTTGGAGCAAGTAAACATCCAAGCATTGATAGCAGCATTAGTGCGCAAAATAATCCATCTACTCTCTAATCGTGGCACTTTCACAAAGAACTGAAGTGGTATCGCCCCAAAAGACCAGCATCTTTCCGCTGCATGCTATATCGTTTTTTCTTAAGGTTGTCTTATTGGTTCAGACTTTTGCTCAACGTTTTCACCAACGGTTAACGGTTATTGTTCTTAGCGCTTAAAAACGCTTAATTCATGATCTCCATGCTTTATTCATGTATTTACCGCATAGCAGTTGCTTACATGCCTTTTCCTCGATTTCAGCCTCCTGAGCATAGAGAGGATACCTAAAGAATAGCTGATTCCTACTAGCTGAAACTTATTAGTTCATAAGATATTTTATACGGGTGGTATTGTCAACATAGGCTAAACGATCCTACGGATCACACTAGCTTCGAACATAAGGTCTTTGCAACTGATGCGCTAAATCTCTCTCAAATCTCATTGCTGCTACAATGTTAGATAAATAATGGTACTCTTACCCAGCCCCTGTGTCTCACAAATGTGTACAGCATCCTTACTTTCTTCACAAGAATTCGATGATGCTTCCGTAAACAGCGTATTACATGAACCGAAGCCTCACTGATTTCTCACAGGCGAATGCGCATTCTGTATTTGGTCTGTATTTCTCTGGTAAACTTAACACTAAACCAAAACAAGTCAAGCTACTCTACAGCATTACTTCTTCAACCAACGTCCTAGGTACACTAACATAATTCAAGCTTTACGGCTGCCAGAAGATCATAGGCCTTAATGGTCATTAGGGTATTATAATAAAACAGGTGGCTCCCAATAATCTTGCCAGATGGACAGTCATCATTAATCCGTTCACTGTTTCTTTATGTTTACTCGTGTTTTCGTGGTGTAAGATAGACAGGTTGTACTACGGGGTACCTACCTCAGAGGATTCGCGAGCACATCCCGGTCTTGTTCTACAAAAGCGATAGAAATCCTTAGGCAGCTCTATTATGTTACGCCTCCGCGGATGACTTCAGAGTCTTAAATGCATTGAATGAACGCTTCACGTGAGGCATCCGCAAGCAACTCCTGTCCATTGCAGAGACTATATCCATGCGCCATTTGAAGACTGAGTTATTTGCGAAAAGGTGATACATGTATTTGCTACTGATACCTTCGTAAATGAACAGGATTATCTAACCGTTCAGATGTCATTTGCGCTGAATATGTTGTATCGTTAAGAATTTATGTAATACTTCTCACTTTTATGCGTTGCCTGTTCTAACCCTAAGCCATCAAGTTGGCTGTTCATGCAACCCGGAAATTTATCTCCTAACCCAATTTGATGCTAAAAACATCTAAGTTTTACCTCGTAAACGTTTGGGTTCGACAAGAGTTTACTGAAGAATAATTATTGTCTTCACACTTATTTAACCTTGGTTTTCTCACTGAAATGGTGATATTTGCTTTCCTGAAGACCAGCGTTACTCACAATTCCATGTAGTCCAAAAGAATACCCAAATCGTGCATTACAACTGGCCACGGTTGTATGCAAACAACGAAATGCATTTGTAGATATCAGACTAAATAACTGTTCCCAGACTTATGCGATTTATCTTAAAACGGCTAGAATCAGACATTAGTGCATCCTAATGTTTTTAAGGACATTTCTACTTTCAAATCCTGCGCCATTATAAAGCAAGGTGGCGATTACGTATTCTGTGAGAAAAGAAATAAGTAAGTGACCAACTTTTATGCCCAAAGAGGCATCAGTCTTATGCAAGGTTTTACATGTTATTATGCACTGTCTTTTCATCACTTCTCCCCACTTATATAAACCTCATCATGGTAGCGCCAGTTGGTGTAGTATGCGTTCTTTTGTTTTTGGTAAGCCCAGGAAAACCTGAGCAGCTTCTTGAAATTGTCCGAATCCTACTTTTGCCAACTGTTACAGTATCTTTCCGCATCAAACCTTTACTGATATAGCGTTTTAGAGCAACTTATTTAATCCGCTTACCTTTTATGCACTTGACCTTCCATTTACTACAGTGGTCACCTATTCATTCAGGTAATACCAGTGTGCTGGTGTAGTGATGAACTTAAAGGTACCAAAACCTAAATTTCTATTTTTGGAACCTGCTGTGGGGTTGGGTTACGTGTCGCAATCCAACCAAACAGCGGGTTCCCCAAATTCAACTTTGATTTCATTTTCGCTGTGCCAAGCGTTGCTCGCGGATCTCCGTAGCGTAGTGCTCAGGGTGTCAGCCGTGAAATACTAACCTCCCAGTTCCACCCCAACTCAGGCTATCGCCACCTGATGAGTCCAAACCAGGAGGAAACGGCGGTCCTGATGTGTCACTGTTGGGCGGAGCAATACCCAGATATATTTCACTGGAACCCAACTTTACAGCATACTTTACCCTGTGACACTTCTTAAAATACTGAGTCATTCGAGACCAAAATTTCCCCTCTTTATCTTTGAGCGGTATCCCAGAAATTAATCCTAGTAGACGTATCCATTCCAGGGAGTTTCTCTGTTATGCATATAACTGGTTGCCTGTTGTGCTAGCTGTAAAAGTAGCACTAATAGACAATGCTATGTAGGAGAAAGACAATTTGAAACATACGATTCGACCAAGCGGTTGAAAGACTAGACGACGTGTTAGACAAATGCGGGGCTCTATTCAATCAACTGAGCTCATCAGTTAGTTCATCACTCCGCACCGACTGATTAGGTATGCAATATACCAGTGATTCTACTTACAACTTTCCACAGCAAACTTAGGCAAACAGAGGAACTCTTCAGCCTGCTACAACATCCATAGATGGATAGACCAGTAAGTAAAAAAGGTTGCGCATTGTGATATTCTCGGACGAACCAAACGGGTTGTTACATATGCGTCTAGAGCACATGACGCACGTTAAGCTGAAATGAGATAATCAGTTCAATCGGGGGTATATCGGCACTTCGTCAACATACTCATCGGACGATTTCACTGACCCCCCAGATTGACCTTTGTGTCAGTGATTAGTGACTTATAACCAGCACGCAATGAGGTACGGCGGTTACATTCCATACTGGACTAGCCGCTACTGTATGGCTGACTGCATTCTTTCACGCCATCAAGGCACCACAGATTGACACTTTGAACTCGCTTAGTGAAAACACTTATCCAATGTTTGCACACACAGCGCTACAAAATGAAACGAAAAATTAACTGTTTGACACATAACACATGATTGAATAACACGCGTCCGTAAATGTCGCATACTTACCCTACCTAAAGTGTAGACAATAACGCATCAACCCAAGGTGGATGTCAATAGAATATCTCGAAAAGATTCGGTAAAGTATCGGTTGTTGCAAACGCAACGTCATGTTCGGTTGGGACTGTGTTTGCACCCGCAGCCTGCGACGCGGGGTAGCTAATACCTTCCTATAGGTAACGTGCTTGTCTCTTACACTTGTTGCGCGGGTTCGAATCCGCGTTGTGGTTGGTGTCCATGTGGTATACTCAGCCCGCATGCGACTGATGGTGGTTGCACGACAGAGAAGCGCCCTTATGACGTACAGTTGACATGTTAGTTACAAGATTTTGGTCATCCTTATTTCGGTAGGTGGTGCAATAACTATTTGACTTATTCATCCAGGCGTGTGCATTAGCTACATTAAACCACTTAGGTAGCTATATTACTTTAGGTCAGTCTTAGGTCAGTTAGGTTTTCAGTAGGCCTTATCTGACTAAAACGACAACTCTACCCTTCTATGAAGCTATTAATATAGTAAACACCAAAATGGTGGCGGAAAGTCTTTATGATCCAATCCATTATCGTGTATATGCTCATGTTTTTATCTAGATTGTTTGATAAGTTTTGGCGAGAGAGCTCATGGCGCTCTGAGGCATGTGATAACAACATCCTGACAAAACGTTGACTCGCTGCTGCTACTGTTGTGCCGTGGGCTCATGTCCTGGACGCCAGTTCGTACCGACTGTTGGGTAGGAGCTGGGTTACACCCTTTTCATACCTAGGAGCCAGCACCCACAATTGCGCGTGACTCTATTCAGTAACCCGTGGAGTACGGGCTGCTGCCTTTCGGGTGTATATTTTATGGAAGGCTTTGTCTGGGGCCTGTAGTCGTACTCCTGTCAGATGTGGAAGCTCTAGTGATATCCTGGTTCAAACCCCAACCATGAATCATTCCAGTAATAATAGTACTAATACTACTAATAACAATATCATGCTAAATCGTCTGTTGAGCAGTGGTACTGTGGAAACGGTTACAGTTTCTGTTGCTTACAGTGTGGTGGATAAGCAAAGAAGTGCTGCTGTTGACGCCTTTCCATGTTTTTCTTCTGTATTAACTCACCCCATTCCCGTTTCACCCACCCAACCACCTCAAATAATCTAGGTCCCCATTCGCACGATTTCACGCCTCCGCTAGCTTATGCCCTCGTGTAAAGCGCTCAACATCAGGTGCTGAAAGCTGCGCACACCACTTAACCGGAACACGAATGAGCCCCCCGAGCGACGCACTGCACCGGTCGCCACGGAACTAGCGCGCTACGCGATCGATGTGGTAGCACTCAGAGAGACACAGCACATAAGGCTGGTGCGAATTGCACGTTCTACTGGGTGGAAAACGCCACCAGAGCGCCACGTGGACACGGGCTCGCATTTGCACTATCCGACCGCCCAAATTGGCAGCAGGTGGCAAATCCGACTGGTATCAGCCCACGACTGATGACACTTCGCCTAGGACATGGAAGAGCTAAGTTTGCCACTTTTCTTAGCATGTATGCTCCCACTATGTGTTGTTCTGATAGCATGATGCTTAACTTTCACACACAGTTATCATTTGTTAAACTGGGAGAGTACAGAACATCTGCCAACCGACGTGCATACCACCGCGCTCAACTCCATCGTGCTTAGACTTGATGTTAACCATGTGTGAACAATCTGTGTATGGCTTTTGGCTTCTGGAGCCTCTGGCAGCATGCGACCACACAGTACATATTGCTAACATGGAGCTGCTACTGCAGCAACCCCATAGACTGCAGCCAGATTACTCCTACTGGTAGAGGGATTTCGACAGCCTGACACGAACCGAAAGTCAAGTGTATTGGTTTCTGCCATAAACTGCATCTGCCAAAGCTTGTTGGTCAGTTATAAAGAATAGAATACATGAATTGTGTAAACAATTTGTGCCTTCCAAGTGTCAGAAAAGCGGACAGGTCCATCCACATTGGTTCGACGAAGAATATGCTAAGCTGGCTGGGCAGCGACGCAGGCTATGGGGCAGACTCCTTATCTCTGGCTCGGACGACGACTAGAAGATATATAAGGCATCAAAATATCTGCAACGGTGCGGAAACCAGCAATTGCAGGCATTTCAAAGAACAGCTTGCAGACGCAACAAAAACCGTCCCAACGGGAATGTTAGCGTACGTGAAGTTGCACCTGAGGTCGACAACTAAGCTACCAATGATAGAGAACGAGAACGAACAGCCACATACCTCCAGAACTGAACGTGTTTGTGCATTGGCGGGGCGCTTTTCTTCTGTGTTTGCAAGTGACCGGGGGGCAGGACGGAGTTCGATGTGCAGCACAATTACCGAACTCGACAGTCTGAATCGTAATGTGGAAGAGGAGGGACAACTACTTGAACAATTTGACGGCACCAAACCTGTTAAGCCTGACGGGCTCTACACCCGATTATCAATTCCTTATCAGCCATCATCTCGCCTGACGTAACTGACCTGTTTAACAGGTCTCTGTCAGAAGGTACATTGCCGATTGATTAGAAATGCTCAGCGTTAGGGCTGATTACGAAAGCCCGTGACGCCAGTAAAGCAGACCACTACTTGACAATTTGTTTGACACCTGTTCTGGCTAAGGTTGCAGCGAAGGTTTTGAAGAACTGTTTGTCATAGCTGTTCCGGTCACAAGATCCTATGACTACCACACAACACGGCTTCACGCCAGGTCGTTCATGCATCACCAATCTGCTCGTGACGAGCAACGAATAGATGCAAGCAGTGAACAAAAGGAAGTCTGTCGACATGATTTATTATCGATTTCAGTAAAGCGCACGACAAGGTGAACAATGAGATCCTCCTTCTAAAGCTGTTGTATGTTATTGGTGGATCTCTACACTAATGAATCCAAGACTTTCTTGTTGGGCGAAATTGGGGTACAACTTGATACCCACCTGTCCGATTGGCATCCTTCGATCAGTGACGTGGCACAAGACACGGTGCTGGGGCCTGCATTGTTCCTGATTGATAGCAATGACCTAGCTCAGCTTCTTTGGTCATCGTGTGCCCTGTTTGCAGACGACCTGAAGAGATAAGAGTGCTAGGAACACCAAACCACTGCGGCTTACTACAACAAAACCCAAACAGTCTTTCCGTGAGGCTTGCAGCAGCCCGCTTTCTGGTCAACTCATCCAAGTCGGTAATCTTGAGTCTGGGGAGGGGTAGTGACGGACGAATTTACACTCTCGACGGCCAACTGGTGCACCTCACACCTTTGAAGGACCTAGAAGTACTCTCACTTTGCGACTTAAATTCAGTTGACAAGACAAACAGGCTATGTCGTAACAGACTGCGCATGCTCTTGGTGCCCAAAAGTATTTCCTGCATCTTCTCTTAAGAGGTTGCCACTCGCCACTTCTCCTCCATTATCAGACCAAGGCGAGCGTAAGGTTGGTCCGCCGATTGCTCCACTAATGGCGGAGAGGCGCAGACGACTGAACGGATTCAACTTGTCGCAACTTGGTTCATCCCCAATATGTGAGGCTTACCGTACGAGGTGCGAGTGATTGGGACTGTTCACCGTCGGTTACATGTCAAGCTCATAATGACAAGTCGGATTCTAGGTGTAGGCGACTTGCCCATGTTAAGGCCACTGCTATACTTGCGAACGCCTCGCAGCACACGCGGACACCAATACAAGCTTGTGGTACTAGATATGAAGCGAGTTCCACATCCCCTGTGCTTGGAACAGCGAGTGGTAAATGTCTGGAACGGATCGCCGGGACACATAGTATTGCGACACAATAGCTGAGGTGTTTTCCACCTCCAGCTAACGTGTAATGATGATGATGATTCAGAAGATCATTAGATTTGCCTTTCTTAAATAGGAGATTCCGAGAACGATTACCAACAGGCATCTCGCTATTCTGAGTTCAAATCTACTGTAAGTTAAACGATTTTTGCTGCTATAAGGTGAGAACGTAAAAACAATCAGCGTGTTGCCTTCATAGTGTGCTTTTCACGTTTTTGATCTTAGTTCCATGGAGTTGTACAGATTCAACTTTCTACTTGCTCCCACAATACAGTACTCAGTATTCAGATACGGTCTGTGCCGAGAAGCGACCAGCTATTCCTAATGGGTCATTTCAATGCGTTCCGTGGGCATGAAGCCGCGGTGTTGACAGGGGTCACCGGCACGTTTGGTACTGGTTCAGCCAGTGGGAACGGAGACCGGTTACTCTTACTGTGTACCACTCGCGGCTTGACGAGCACGAGCACTCTGTTTGCACTGGGTGTGGATAGTATAACTACTCGAACACTCCCACAGTGTGATCGCGCTTACCTGCTCGATTATGTCATAGTACGCCAGTGTGATATGCACGAAGTGCGCATGACATGAGTACTGCTGGAATTGAGTGTGGCATTAGTCACAACCCGATGCTTAGTAGCTAGTACATACATAAACTGTTTAATTGAAATTAAACATTGCGCAACCCAATGGACATTTTACTAAGTAAAATGGACTTTTAGGAAATGACTGCACAATTTTACGAAGCACTTTGGAAGTTTTGCAAAACAAAATAGAGTTCATGCAAACGACTTTGGTCCATTTGAAAAACGAGATGGACACTTTGCAAATCACTTCGGACACATTAGATTTTAAGCAGAAAAGCAGCAATTTGCTTGCAATAAATGAGGAGTAAGGCGATTAGTTGATATTAAGAATACATTTTAGTCATGCTAAGACAATCAAATTGTGTAAACAGCGGGTGCCACTGCAAATTTATCTTGATCGTGAACCTCGATGGACTAGATCAAAGGCGGAGTTAGTATCCCTATAGCACGTTGGACTAACGGTATATCCGATACTCAGATTTGCATGGCCAATCAAAGGCATGCGGCGGAAAACACCGAAATAAGCAAGAAAATTGTTTATTAGCAGATTGCTAAATGTTAAAACTAAAATAAGGCACCGGAAGATGTCTATCAAGGGAGTATGTGGTAAGGTTCTAAGTGCGATGGAAGAACCGACGTTCTTTTCGAAGCTTGCGGACAAAGTTCGGATGTTGTCGGTGTGTTTTATACAAACACGTGCACCGTTCAAACATGCAAACCACGTATTTCCCTATTACATGAGCAAACTATGATTTGATTGTATTTGGATTGATTTACTCATCAAGCGGGGGAATCTCCAAGTCACCACACAGCCCCCTCCTAGAAGGAAAACCGTGGGTGGCTCTTCGATCTACGTGAGGACCGTCCGTCGCCAGCCAGCGTTCTGCAGACTAGGTGGTGAGTATGATAGCGGTATGTCGGATCGTGTGGCTGGGGTAGTGGATGAGGATTTGCCACCCTGCTCAATGGGAATCGTTGGAGTCGACGTAGAAGACTCAGATGGATTGTTCTTCTTGGAGTCAGTAGCGTTAGAAGACGTAGCTTCCGTCATAGGCTGCGTTGCTTCGTCGGAAGATGAGCAGACATTGTCGTCAAGCTCAGGTTCCATGTGGGCAACCTTGAGGCGGTCAATGATGACGGCTTCACGTTTGTCGTATCGGTCGATGATAAATGCACGGTCCGTTCGTTGTAGAACCTTGAAAGGACCTTCATATGGTCGCCCAAGTGGTCTACGGAGCCCATTAACACGAAGGATACATACAGGCAGTGCTGCAGATTTTGAGGTACGAAGGACCTATGCGCTTGTTCGTTGGTGTCGACAAACTTGACCTGCTGCATGTTCGTGGCTAGCTGCCGAGCGTAGCTGGCGTCATTAGGGGGAATGCTGGGACTCTCGGAAAAGAAAGCACCAAGTAAACGTAAGTAAATAACTAAATAAATAGTATATTCCTCGGCGATTCGAGGTGCAATCCAACTATGTGGTCTGATCAATGTGTACAACATGATTGCAACAAAATGATCAATTTGTTCACGATTTTTACAATAGATCCAAAACTGGTACTAAAGTAATTGGCAGGATTAAGTCATTAAGGAAATTAAAAAACCAGGAACAATAACATATACAGATTTAAACAGATGTCCAGTTAAAGTAATACGGCCACTCGTGGAACCGTCCCCAGGGGACCTGCTTCCATACAAGGTATTCCCTCGAAAGGTTTCGCTCGCACTTTCATGCAATACCTGTCCGCGTGCCGGTGTGGCGTAGTATAATATCAGCCATCACCTGTTTGTCATATGTTCTGTTCATTTTAGAGCTGCTTTTGTACATGTATTATGAGTCATGAAGCCGCAGCCCAGTGCGTCATGCGGATCATTCAATTATAGCATTTTTTATACGATAGTCAGTTGGTGATAATTTGTCTTGCATAGTTAAAGTCTTTTATAATCTGGAAGCTATAATCCGTCACCACAGCAGATCAGCCCAGCCGTGGCCAAAAATGAAATAAGGAAGAATGTAGTAAAGAATTATCATTATTATTATTATTATTATACACATCAGCTAGAGGTGGGAAAAACACCACCGCTATTGTGCCGCAATACATGAAGGAAATACATACATACATACAATACAATACACAAAGGAGAAGTAGATACAACAGTTGCATGCCAGCTGAGCTACCAGCAACGGATAGGCATCGTTCCGGTAAGCTTCCAGCTAGCTACTAGGCAAAAAGAAGAAAAGAAATATTATGTTTTACCCTAGGACATGAGATCGTAGATGGATGGGGAGGCTAAAAGGGATGGGGAGGGACAAAGAAACTCACAGCAGGAACGCCACTGAGGTCGGCTCCTTGCCATGTCAGCAAGTGTATCCAGCCAAACGTGTTCACCGTCTTTTGGACCCCAACCAGGGAGCCGTGAAGCTCCAACCGAGGCTAGCTCCGAGGTGAGGGACTTCATTCACCTGGACCAAGTCATCGCTTGGCCACCTCTCCTCTTCTTCCACCCACATCCCCGGTGAGCAAACAGCGCACGTCGAGGGAGTCGGTGGGCTGGCATGCGTAACACGTGGCCGAGTCATCGGAGCCTGGTGCGGGAAATAACGGTGCTGAGCGGTTCACATCCTTTTCCTGGGCCGCAAACAATGCGTCGAACACGCTCGTTACTCACGCGGTGTTCCCACCATATGTGAGCCAAACTGCGAAGGCACCGATGGTCGAACGTAACTAGCCTCTTCATGTCCGCCGATCTTATGGGCCAGGTTTTGCAACCGTACAGTAAGGTCGAACGTACCGCTGCATTCTACACTCTACCCTTCAGGGCAAGAGTGATGTCGCGCCGCCGCCAAAGGTGGCGAAGGTTAGCAAAAGCACTTCGAGCTTTCGCTATACGGTTCGTGATCTCGTCTTCGATCCCAAGGGCGCTGATACAACTTCCCAGGTAATTGAATTTCTGAACGACTTCTAGCTGATCCCCACCAAGGGTCAGCGCAGGAGGCAATCCCTGCCAATCTTGGAGGAGCGCTTTGCACTTCGATGTTGCAAAGCAAAGCCCGAAGCGGCTGACAGCCAGTGCTAATCTGTCCAGCGCGGCTTGGCACGTCTGGGAGCTGTCACAGATGTGGTCACTGTCGTCAGCATACTCCAAGTCAAGAAGTCGTTATCCTGGGAGTAGCTCCACACCTTACAAGTCATGTCCTGTAAATGCAAACTCCATGACTTCGTCAATAGCGAAGTTGAAGAGGAAAGGTGACAGCGGGCATCCTTGTCTCACACCGCTGGAGATATTAAAGGGTGGCGACAGCTTGCCGTAAGCCCTCACTCTGCCCGTGCTACGCGCGTATAATGTTTGGGTAATATTTACATATTTCTCTGGCACACCTTTCCTGAGTAGACAATTCCAAAGGGCACATCGATCAACCGAATCGAAGGCACCATTGATGTCGAGGAACACGACTACGGTGGGCCGCCAATATGTGTGGCGGTGCTCCAACAACTGACGCAAAGTAAAGATGTGGTCAATGCAGCCACGACCACGACGAAATCCGGCTTGCTCTTCACGAATCTGGCTTTCACGAGTGCCAGTCAGTCTGTGAAGAATTATGGAGGCGAGTAATTTGGAGGCGATTGAGATCAGACTGATTCCTCTATGGTTGCCGCATTCCGAGCACGAGCCGCCTTTGAAGATGGGAACAATAACGGAGCGGCTCCAGTCGGTTGGGACAGTTTCCTGCTCCCACAGTTTCACTAGTAATTCATGCAAAGCATCCACAAGAGCAGGGCCTCCGAATTTGAAGAGGGCTGGAGGAAGGTCATCTGGTCCCGCGGCTTTGTTCAACTTCACGTTCGACTTCTGAGCGAGAGGGTGGATCCAAAGGGACAGCCCACGGAGCAGGGCAATCAGTGACCGGCGAATCGGACAATTCTAGCCGATTAAATTGCTTTTCAAAATGCTCAGCCCAACGCTCCAAACGTTTTGACAAATTGTGTATAGGCTGTCCACTCTCACCACAAATTGTTTCACTAACACCAAGTCTCCTGCTGCCCGTTTCCCGTATCAGACGGAATAACTTACGATGGTTGCCAAGGGCAGCGGCCACTTCCATTTCTGACGCACGATGAGACCACCAAGATTCGCGGTCTCTTCAGGCTAGCACGGAGTTTTGCCCGGAGCTCTTTGCGAGTTTCATTGTGTTCGCTTCCAGCCGGGATATGCCGGCGAGCGTCGATAAGTTCCAGAGACCGAGAAGAGACCCAATGTCCATGTTGGCTTTTAAACATACCACCTGAGGATTTGCCCGCTGCTAGTAAAGTCTGGCGAACATGTGACCAGTGACCATCAATTGTCTCCAGTGAGCGCGTACTCAACTCGCATGTCAGCGTACTTCGATACGCATTCAGAACAGCTGGCTTTGTCAGTTGGCTGGTGTCAATGCGCTCACAGCGTCGTCGTGGGCGTCCTCCAAAGCGCATCCGCATGTCAGCACATACAAGTGCATGATCAGTGTCCACACATGTGCTCCAAATCGAGCGACAATTCTGGATGCAGCCTCTCCAGCGGTAACTAATAGCAATGTGATCGATCTGCGTCCAAGGCTGGTTCGAGGCTGGTGGGCGCCAAGTCACCCTCCGGCGGGTGCTGTGTCGGAAATTAGTGCTCTCAAGAAATAAACGAGCATCTTCACACAAATGAAGTAACCGCTCACCGTTATCATTACGGGAGCCTACACCGTGCTGACCGCCCAGATGCAGTTCATCAGTGGACAACTTTCCAACTTGTGCGTTCATATCCCCCGCCAGAACAACAGTGTCCGTGCTTCTTCTGTGGCGAAGGAGCTGAGTCAGTTGGCGGTAGAAGTCGTTCTTTACCGAATCATCGCTACAGTTTGTAGGCGCGTAGGCAGCGATGATGAATAGACATCTATTAGTCCCGCGCGACTTCGAAGCTTTAGAGGAGCCAGCCAATCGGACCGCACACATCCGGCTACTGATTGGAATCCAATCAACCAGAGCAGCTTCAGCCCGGGGACTCAGAGCAATGCCAACACCAGCTTGGCCGGTGCTCGAAGCTGCATCGTCACCGGATAGGCGCAATGAGAAAATACTGTTTGCGTCACCTGAAGGGAATCGCAGAGTGAGCACAGAACTCGAGTCTTGCAGGCGGGTCTCTGATAAGCAGCAGATATCGATCGAGAGGGTCTCCAATGTTCGGGCAAGTGCTGCCTGTTGACCGATCTGTAGTAGTGTGCGTACATTAAGGCATGCCAATCTGAAGGAAAATCGAGGGCTCCAAATGGAAGCCGATGAACTGGGCTTGGCCGCTTGGTTGGACATGGGCTTGTTGACAGGAGAGGAGTGACGCTTCGCGTTCACATGTGAGTTGAAACTAGAAGATAAATGCCCAGCAAAGCATGTTGGGGGAGGGCCAAGAATCGGGGGTTGAAAACTGGGGGATATAAGTGAAGTTGGAAGGGGACGGTAAGAGTGAAAAAGAGTAAGATGGGGAATAAGAAGACGGGAAGGCTTGAGCAGTAGCATCCAAACCCCTATCCACCCTGCTCGATGCAGCAGATAGGGCGCCGTTGATTATCCTCTGCGGTGGCCAGAGCATCAGCAATTTGTTTGAAGTGTGATTCATTGTATTGCGTGGGCAGGATACTGTCAGGTTGCCCAGGCCTAGACAGGAGAACGAGTAGGGTTCTCAACCAAAGCCTTTGGTTCAAAAACCTGACCGCAAGGCAGCGGGTTTGGCGTTGGACTACAAGGAGTCCGTTTTAAGGAATAAGGTGCCACCCTCATTCCAACCCCCAACCTGGAGGACCAGGAGGCTGAGTTTGTCTGACCTCTAACCATTGATCAATCTGGTATGAGTGACTCTGAAGGTGCAAAAGCACCACCCAGCATAGCTCAATGGATCGCTGAGGCACACAAACCATCGCACCACGGTAAGGTCCAGCCTCATTGCGATGGAAGAAGAATTAGGTGAAAACTATATCGTTAATATAAAAAACGGACAGGTATGTTTTTACATTAGTGTAAAAATTGGATCGAGCCGATCATACGATCAAATTGTGTGGCATGACAGCCGGAGACAGATAACTGTACGAGTTGTCCATAGGCAAAAGTCGCATAGGGAATCAGTTATTGCCATCACTGAATTCAAGTATGTTTCTGGACTGTTAACTTCAGAAAAGAAGGGGAATGCTTAGCACTGCAGAACAAATGTAGCGAAGGGAATCGCACAATAATATTACGAATTAATCAATTTGTGGAGCAAATTACGAAAATAGTTCTTGACGTCACACCAGTAAATAATTTTGCCCTCAGTTTTAAACAGAAGACAGTTTGAAAGGAGTAAAACCACATGGGAGGTAGCATTAAAGAATGGCATAAGAAGCGATTTGTAGCAGCTCACCCTAGATGATCATGTTTTCTCTGGTGCATTCAAATCGATGTTCTCCGGAATTATACATGATCCGGGCTTTCTTCATACAGCTTTTCGTCATCAAGTTGAATTTTTAAGATCCAATTCACTCTGTCCGTAGACAGATAAGCCTTTATCATTTTCTTGAACATGCAAAAATGTTCAATACATCTAATCTCTTTTGGCAGCCTATTCCATATGGAGCCATACCTAAGAAAGTAGAAATTTCTCATTAGGCTGGTCTTGAGTTTAGGTAATTAGAATATGCATTCACTATCTCACAGTTCATAATTGGTATTTTCCCGAAAGTGCAATTGCTAGGTTCCAGAATATGCTTTCTGCCATGCGAGTTTGTAGAGGAAGCACGGATTTAATTGCATTCTTCGTAACCACAGTTTCAAGATTCAACTGCTTGCACCTATCTCTGTATGAAAGAGCCGTTAACTAGCCAAATATACGCGTCGTAAAGGGGTGTTGGACGTTTTCAATAGCTCTCAAGTCGCCCTTTTGCAAGTTACTGAACGGAACACAGCAATATTCAAGCAAAGGCCAGATACTGATTTTGAAAACAATTAGTCTGGTTTCTTTCAAGGTTAGCAGGTGGCATATGAGCCCGACCGACTGCTTAGCCTTTCTCACGATATGATTTGTATGTTCGCTAAAGTTTAACGAACTAGAATATCTTAAACCTAAGTCACGAACAGACTGGCTGATGGGAATGACTTCGTCATGGAGCATGAACACTTCTGCTGCTATCTGACATCCATACGCTAGAATACTACACTTCGATGTTGCAAATATCATCTGCCACATGTCAGCCCATCTCTCAATGGCTTTCAAGTCGCTTTGGATATTGTCAAGTTCAGCGGTACGCTGAAAACCCGGGAACGTGTGAACCACCTTTAAATCATCAACAAACAAATAAGGCTTCTCAAATGGTATAACAGAAACGAGGTCATTTATATACTGTAAGAAGAGTAACGGACCTAAGACACTGCCCTGTACCACACCACTGGTGACCAGACGAAGTGAAGAGATGTAACCATTGATATCCACAACTTGCGACCGTCCTACTAGGTAAGATTGGATCCAAAAGTAAAGCGGATTTTTAACACCGTACTTACTTTATTTATATAGCAGCTTTTTGTGTGGGACTCTGTCAAACGCCTTTGGCATGTCGAAGAAGATGACAATGCACTGAAGGCCTAAGTCAATTGCTTCAGTTAGATGGTTAAGGAAGTCAACTTGACAGGTAACGCACGAGCGGGACTTCAGAAAGCCATGCTGTGTAGGTGAGAGTAGTTTGTGAGATATTAGCAACGAAACCAAATGTCCCTTAGCAATTCTCTCTCGCATGCATGAGAGAATGGCTGTGTGACTACTGGGGCGGTAGTTCCGGATTTCCGTTTTTGACCCGGACTTATGTCGCGGTATAACCGTAGCCGTTTTCCGACGTTCGGGATATTGACCAGACTGGAGACACAAAGAGAAGATATTTAATAATATAAGACTAATATCATTTCCACCATGTTTGACTAAAACAAAGGAGATCCCATCGGGGCCAGGTCTGTAGGATGGTCGTAGACAGGTAACCATACGTTTTATCGTAGCGACACTAAGCTTGACCCCTGGGACTTGTTCACAGAAGTGAAACGAGGTTGACAATTCCAGGATTTCTTTTTCTTTCTTTTCTTTCTTTCTTTTTTTCGCTGGAGCTTATCTTGCTGGCACGTGAGACAAAAGCATGCCCAACACACACGATCATGTTGTAGCCCAGGCCAAACCTATCGGTCGGATTTGAGTTTGACCTTGGCTTTAATGCCTGGATGGGCAATGTTGTGGAGCGTATCGAAAATAAGATGACTAAAGGTTTCAGAAACGAAGGGTCGAGGTCGTCCTGTAGAAGTGTCACCTAAGATTGTGCCATCGGTTGATGGCAGGGGGTGTGGGGATATATTCAAGGAAGAATCGGAAAGCTCTGTAGAACTCTGTTCAGTTAATAGCGCAGCGGTCATGGCAGATAGATCAATTACCTGCTTGGTAGAGCTAATTGCAGACACGCTTGACAGAGCATCAGTGACAACATTCTGTTGACTAGAAATGTGTCGAATATCGCTCGAAAATCAGGCAATGAAATCCAGCTGATGTACCTCACGCGGTGAGTGTTTAGCTGTTTAACTTCGAGAAGCGAAAGTTAAGGGCTTATGTTTGGTGAAGGTGACAGATTGATTAACTTCGAGGACGTGTCAGAAGTGCCGGATCGTCGAGCAAACAGTCGGCAGTTCTCGGCTGAGTATGCTATACTTAAGTTCTGCTGGTTGCAGGCGTCTCGAATATAAAGCAAGTGGCTTTCGACATCCATTAGTCATCTGCTGTAAGACTGCGACAATAGCGGTGCTTGATGCATCGACGACAATGCTAAGCGGCGCTTTGGCGTCAAAAGGATGAAGCATAACTTAGGCGGCCAAAGCATCTTTACTGGCATTAAAGGTTTCAATAGCAGCGGAAGTAAGTTTTACATCCCCGTTCTTGCGACCACGGAGTAGGTCGGTCAGCGGGCTGAGTAAATAAGTGCAATGCAAAAGAAATCGTCACTAGTAATTGATTATGCTGTTGGAACGGCGAATTGCAGCTACCGTGTTCGGAAGCTGAAAGTCACGGATAGCTGTGACCTAGTCTTCTAAAGGTCGTATGCCATGTTGATCAATACGATGACCAAGGAACTCTATGGACGGCTGTTAAAAGGTGCACTTGTCTAGATTGACAGTTATACTATTAACAGCGCGTTTCAAAGAGGATTTTGTGGTGTTCTCGATGGGCTTTCGCGGATGCGTTGGCTATTATATGTCATAGATATAGGGATAGACAAAGTCTAATCCCCGGATGACGGCATCTATAAAACGCTGAAACGTTTGCGTTGTGTTGTGCAAACCAAATGGCATGAGAAGAAATTCGAACAAACCAAAAAATGTAATGACCGGTTTTAGCTATTTCTTCGTCGGCGACCGGGGTCTGGTGGTGAGCTTGTACCAAACCAATTTTCGAGAACAAACGGGCACCTCGTAGGTTTGCCGCTATGTCCTGAATGTGCTGTATGGGATACCGGTCGGGAACGGTTACGTTGTTCAGAGCGCGGTAGTCGCCACATGGACGCCAGTCTCCTGACTTTTTAGGCACTATTTGAAGCAGTGGCGCCCACGGGCTCTTCGAAGATCTAACTATACCTAGTTCCAGCATGTGCTCGAATTTGGTCAGCGAAAACAGGCGGTCTTTTCTTAAGGATATGGCGTTTCGCGGCATTGGTTGCGGCGGGCATCGGAGTGACTGCACAAAAGACCTGTGAAAATCGGTAGAGGAGCATTTGCCCGATGGATGGGCTCATCTGAGTAGCATACACGAGACTGGTTGACTCAGTATCGGTAAAGTCCAAATGACAGAGACTCGGTAAACGGCCGATGAGCCGGTGTTGCTTTGTATCTACAAACACGTCATAGTGAGGCAAACAATCAGGTCCGAGGATGGGTGTTTGAACGTCTGCAATGAGGAATAGTCATTTGAAAAATCGTCGTAATTCATGGTTGAGTGTGCGGGAGCGTTGACCATACAATCGAATGATGTTTCTGCTAGCTGCGCTCAATGAGCTAGTCACCTATTCAGTAACGTCAATGGGATCGCGTGGGATAACGCTAACTTCTGCGCCTGTGTCAACAAGCTAGTATAGTCCCGTTTTCCTGTCGTTGACGAAAAAAAGGCGACTGCGATGACTAGCGACGTCCGTCGCCCCTAAGTGGTGGTCGGTCCGTTTCCCTGTGTTTGGCGCTTAAAGGAACAAGTGGAACGGCATAAGATGGCTTGCAGATCAAATTTATTGTGCTACCAGCAACAGGATGGTCTAGACGGTAACTTCGAAGAGGATCGAAAACGGGTTCGGTTTTTCGGACGAGATCGGCGACTAGCTACATAAACTGAAATGTCTTCGAGTCGTTTATTAAACTTGGCCATCTACGTCCAGAGTTCAGCTAACTCAGCATCAGAGGTCGTTTGTACCTGCGGAATTTGCTCGTAAGGTTCCCAGAAACGGTCGGCGGTCAGCCAACCGTCACAGTGGCTCATCGCTATTAGCGGAAAGCACGTGACATATTTCAGGGGCTAGTCGTGGTAACCACATCTCCCGGAGAAAATTGTCATCTACAGAGGTGGGCGTTGCTAGATTCTGCGTTTCTCTCAATAACTGAGACGGCTTAAACTCACCGAATTGTGTTTCGCTTAGGAGTTTTGTTATCCTTTGTCGGTCGGACAAGCCTGTTCTTTTCAGAACTGCAGCTTTAATCATTTCATAAGTTTGCTGATCCCCGGGCAAAAGTAGAATGTCATCCAGGTCGTCGATAACATGCGGAGGGAGCGCGGCTACGACATGGTGGAAGTTAATGTAACCGGACTTACTACAACGTAAAAGGAACTGCGATTCTACCTGCGAGGACCAGACCTTAGGATTGGTCCGGCGAAAAGCAGGTTAAAGACACTAACGGTACCAAACTGAGTGCCCGAATCCGGATTTACAACCTCCTTGGCGAAAAGTACAGAGCCGGCAGAATGGAAACCAAAAGTAAAGTATAGAGAAGTACAAATGTAGACGAAAATTATGCACAACTCTGAAAAGCAAAGTTAGTAAAAGATTCACTGATCGTAATTGTATCACCAGTTAAGGAGTGGGTGTCACCAATTATAGCGCAGTGGTCCAATGGTATATCCGATACTCAGATTTGCATGGCCAACCAAAGGCGTGCGGCGGAAAACACCGAAATAAGCAAGAAAATTGTTTATTAGCAGATTGCTAAATTTTAAAACTAAAAATAAGGCACCGGAAGATGTCTATCAAGGGAATACGTGGTAAGGTTCTAAGTGCGATGGAAGAACCGACGTTCTTTTCGAAGCCTGTGGACAAAGTTCGGATGTCGTCGGTGTGTTTTATACAAACAAGCGCAACGTACATACATGCAAAACCACGTATTCCCCTAATACATGAGAAAACTATGGTTTTATAGCATTTGGGATTGCTGTACAAATCAGGCGGGAAAATATTTAAGCCACTACATCCCGCTATCTCCCAATCTGTCTTCTCGCAGTTGATGTGCTTCTGACTTTCCGTATCGACCTGTGTAGCTATGTGACTATTGATAAGTCAGAATCCCCAATCGCTTAAGCTATCATGTCTTTAACTAATGTTACCTAGCATTGGATGGTCGTTGTGAACCACTCGTTTTGAGAATGCATCACGATACGCCATCACAATGTGGGCCGCGATTCCCACTGAATTAATCCTCGGCCAATCGGACCGCCTGGACCGTAACCGGTGAGGCGGATAGGCGGCGATCAAGTTGTCCTTTGTCACTCTATGGGCATTCACTTATTTCCTGTGGGTGTGTGGCCGATCCTATTCAGCTGCTCGAGTATTGGATCAGTGCCGACCATCACGACACCATCAAACCCAGTATAGCTTTACTGGCCTATTGCTACAACTCGTTATCAATGCAAGGGGATTAAAACGACTGGAAAATGTCCGTACCACATTGTGTTCGCGCGAATGCAACGGGACTGTGCAAGCAGGGGGTGACTGTGCTACTTTTCCTCCTGATCATTTGCGTTGTTCACCTCGAGCAAAGCTGGCGATCCAGTTGTCGCGTGTCGCTCTATGTGCTTCTGAGTATTTCCTGTGGGTGTGTAGACGAACACATGTAGTGCATTCACTGGAACACTGTTGGCTATTATGAATCTAACTAAACCAGGCTCGCTTCATTGGTTCACACTGGTATCTTGTTAGCAAAGTCAGGGGAGTAAGCAGACTGCAGGAGATTCCGGCTACATTGCGTTTACGCGAAGACACCGTGACTGCATAGGCAATTGGCGATTGTGCAAGCAATCCACTTGATCATTTACATCGTTCACCTCGAGCAAGGCCGGTGACAGATTTTGCACTGTCACCGTATGGACCTCCGCTCATTTTATGTGGGTGTGTAGACGAACCTATTCAGCTACTTAATCATTGGATCAGTGCAAGCCATCATGACACTGTCAAACTCTTCATAGGTATAGTAGGCTTGTGCTGCACGAAACGACCAAAATAAGCGACGATTGAAATTCGCCCACTGATTGCACAGTCCCGTTGCATTCGCGCGGACACAATGTGGTATGGACATCTTCCAGTCGTTTTAATCCCCTTGCATTGATAACGAGTTGTAGCAATAGGCCAGTAAAGTTATACTGGGTTTGATGGTGTCGTGATGGTCTGCACTGATCCAATACTCGAGCAGCTGAATAGGATCGGCCACACACCCACAGGAAATAAGTGAATGCCCATAGAGTGAAAAAGGACAACTGGATCGCCGCCTATGCGCCTCATCGGTTACGGTCCAGGTGGTCCAATTGGTCGAGGATTAATTCAGTGGGAATCGCGACCCACATTATGATGGCGCATCGCAATGCATTCTCAAAACGAGTGGTTCACAACGACCATCCAATGCTAGGTAACCTTTGTTAAAGTCATGCTAGATTACGCGATTGGGGATTCTGACTTTTCAATAGTCACATAGCTACACAGGTCGATACGGAAAGTCAGAAGCACATCAACTGCGAGAAGACAGGTGGGATGGTAGGGGGATATTAACTCACCGCCTTTGATCGAGTCGATCGAGGTTCCCGATCAAAAGAAACGTGTGTAGTAGCACCCGCTGCTTTGGCATGACTACAATATTGTCTTAACATCAACTAATCCCCCTACTCCTCATTAAATGCAATCGAATTGCTGATTTTCTGCTTAAAATCTAATGTGTCCGAAGGGATTTGCAAAGTGTCCGCTTTGTTTTGCAAATGGTCCAAAGTGGTTTGCAAAACGACACATTTAAAATAAGAAATGGCATAGTGTAGTTAATCTATACATTCCCTTTCTGCCGTGAACGGGTGCAAATGTAGTGTTCTTTTCCTCGGTACTGCTAAGAAGAGGATAGAAATGGGGAAGGCGATGGCTACCCGCGGGGTTGATGCCACAGTGCGCGACCTGTGGCAGCATGCCCTCCACAAGTTTACTATTGCGGCCGAAGAAACGGTCGAGCCCGCGTACTGTAAGCGGCTACTTGATCTGACGACAACATTGCGACCACTGGGGCAGTGGCTTCATCGAAGAATGCAGCAGTCGTTGCACATGTAGCGGACCCTACTGAGTGTGATAAAGAGTGTCTGTTTTGTATACCTCGAGGGAAATGACTCGACAGCTTCGTCACATCAAGAATGCTTGGTGACGAAGGATGTGAGGCAGATGCAGTCGCTGAGAACGCTGCTTAATCCTACTTCTGGAGTTGCAAGCCTACAGACTGCAGAATTAATGCAATGGCGTGGATCATCACTGATTCTCACTTTGCGGAATGCACGGGTGGTCCTAAGTTATGTGAAAACGATGCACCCAAATTGCAACGCTCGTAAAATCATCGATTCCGATCCAAACGGCATAAAATCCTAAAGTTACGTAATTTGTAACGTACGACACTGATCCGCACCGACACCGAATTTTCTCATTAAAGTTGTACTAAAGCTGGTTGCAGCTTCAAGTACATCAAAATTATGCCGCCACCGTGGAATGCTGTTAATGTTAGCACGTTTATTAACCCAAATTTGGTGTACGCCACACCCAAAGTTGCAGCAAGCAAAGGTACAAAAATGGCCATTCTCCGAAAAAGAATCTATATGTCCAGTTGAAAAAACACACCAGTTTGTTTAATATTTACTCTTTTGAAATATTCAGCATATCAGATGAGGTAGCGCAAAGCCAGTTTGCAAAAGGTAACCAGAATTCTGATTACTATTCCCAACTTACTCTAAATGAAGTATGTTTCGAAACGGATATAAATGTAAAATGCCATAAATGAAAAGTAACGGATGGTGCACAAAACTAGATTAAACTCGTCGCGTGGTTGCGATCGTATCAAACATGTCCAAATATCCACGACGGTCAATTTGAAGTAATCTTGGGAATGGACTGCTACACGTAATCTCAATGAAGGCGGTGACTTCTACTTACTTGAGCCATGGTCACTTAGCTCACTGAGACTGTTGAGGCCGTTTACTATTTGGTGTTGGCTGCTAAAAAGCATTGCACGTCACCACTGCTGTCGAAAGTAGTTCATGTTATCGGGTGAAGGTAACAGACACAGGAACCTGGGGCATTTGGAATGTTAGCCGAAATCTTTAACCTTAAGCCACACAGTTACGTTGGGTAAAGTAGGTCACGAAGATAATGAATCAGAGTAGCATTGCTGGATACATGAAAATACAGAAAACTCTCTTTTTGGTCTTAAGGCCATTTAATTCAGTAGTATGGAAACTTGGCAGCTAAACATGACATGAGGGCAAATGCTTGCAGTGCAATCAGGTTTTCCGACGGAAGGTCATCCTCACACACGCGTGACGTGCGTGCTACTGGTTCATTTGGATTATTTCCCTCTATCCTCTCTCCATCTTCTCGCAGCGTTGTCACTGTACGCTCATTCGAACCGGATTTACCAGCTCTACACAGTGATCCATCATACGTGGAAATATCTTCTACGATTAGAGGCTGTGCCATCACTAAGCGTTTTCACTGGCATCTGTGATTAAGCGCAAGCGTTTAATTCAATCGTATTGAGCCGATTGCCATTCTGTGTGACACCATTCGATACAGAATTCTCGAGGCAGGCCGAAAAGCCTAAGCTTACTCCGATCCAGTGTTTCTCAACACAGCTGTGAAAGAATCAGTGTTCAGCGCTCTGTTCAGGTTGCAGTCACTCGCCATTCCTTGTGACCTTGTCAGCCAGTGCGGCTGCATTACCCATCACACGGACCGCGCGACCACGCCGACCGCTCATTTGACCTTGCAACCACCACGCTCGCCTGACCGATGTGCGCCGCTCTCAAAGCTGTAAAAGTACAGAACGCTAACCAACCCACTGGGTCAGGTAACGACACCAAATTGAATGGCAGAAAGGCGAAACCGAAGAGACTCCCATCGAAAGGCATTTGCGGGTTAGGAGAATGTCATCGGGTAGTAAAAATCGGTCTGGCTTGTTCGCACTGTTTAGCATGGTACCATACGAAATGTGCAAATGTGTCCCAACAACAGTTACGGGAGCGAAATAGCTCCCAAGATGCATTTTGGTTCTGTACTGCGTGTTCCACCATTCCCCTCGTTAAGTGCTTGCTTATCCTAGCTGAGAAATGCGACCGGTTAATCGCAGAAGCAGAGCAGAGGATAAACAATGAGATTACTTCAATGGGAGCGAGTATGGACCACAGAAGCGTAGCGGCTGCGAAGCAACGGAATGCTGAACAAATCGCTTCGCCTGCACCGCAATCAGCAATGTCTCCATCTCCGTTGTCTTCTCCAACTTTGGTAGAACGCCGGGCGAAAACAGACTGTACCTACGTGAATCAAGCAGTACTCACAGCAAAGAAAATCAGGCACCATTCAAAACGTCTGGTTAAGCAAATTCCACTAGACCTGACATCAAGTATTAACAAGGATGGAGCAGCCAAACACCAACCCTTGGTACCTGTAGCTCAAATATCTCTTGTCGAGACTAAGCCTCCCAGAGCATCGGTTACATATGCAGAGATTGCTGCAAGGGTCCACCGAGAGGCCGCCGTTGCGTCCTCTTCCATTGTAAACACCGTTAACGCAAATGGAGAGAAAAACAGTAAACAATCACTTGTCAACAAGTCAAGACAAATGAGTACCATACCTTGTAGATCGATTAAAAAGGGATCCAACAACAGTGCCCGGACTGTTGTATGCTCAAATGTCCCTGAATCTACCGCCATCACATTGCGGGATAAGTTATCAGACGACCAAGACCAATGGAACTCATTGTGTATGCAGATGAGTATCAAAGCCAAGCCCATAAACTTGTTACGAATTACTCGTCATCCGAACTCGCCACACTATGGTGAACCCAGACTTATTCGAGTAACTCTAGAATCCTCCACCGACGTGGAAAATGTTTTGCTCTCCGCAAGCGCGCTAAAACACGAATCCTGTGCGATACGTATCTATCCTGATGTCCCTTGGAGCGCGCGACAACCAAAACGAAACACCGAAGAGGGGCACAGCAAGCAAGACCGCCTAAACACAATCTTCATACATGGCGTGCCAGAACATCCTTCTAACCATGTTCAAGATACCGGAAAGCACGATTTAGAACAGTGGCGGTTCATTCGTGAAACACTTTCTTTGGATGATGTTGTGGCACTATCGCTCACCAGGATACCCCTCTCATCGAATTATAGAGGATGCGGCCCTAGAATCCTAAAACTTGTGGTTCAGTCAGAGCAACAAGCAAAGGATGTTTTGGATCGATGGCGGAGAAATCGGAAACATCTTCCTTCCGAAATTCGGTTAAAGGTCGCAAACAATTCGCACAGCTCAAGTATTAGAGCAACTGAAGCAGCAAGCATCCTGACGAATGTACAGAAGTGTAACTTGACTGCTGCTTTAATTGACTCTGAAGTAGGTCTAAACGAAGGCTGGGACGCACCTTGGCCGAATCAAGTTGCAAACGAGGTATCATTGACCCATCAAAAAAACGAATAACTGCCGACCTCCCATCGGTCGGCATTCTCCCTCACTTGACAGCTTCACCTCTCTGCGGGCTCCTAGAGACCGAGAAACTGGCCTGCTTGTATACAAATGCTCAGGGACTTTCTAACAAACTGGCTGAACTGAAAGATCGCCAAGCTTCCGGCTCGTATGATGTCATTGGTATCACCGAGACATGGTTGCACACGGGAATGACGGACGCTGAAGTGTCGCTACCCGGCATGTCGCTGATCCGGAACGATAGGCTCACAAAAGGAGGAGGGGTAATCCTGTACTACCGAAACGACTTACAGTGCGAAGCCGTGGAGGATTCAGATTCGCAGTTCCCCGACTCTCTTTGGTGCCGGTTGCAGTTAAAAGGCAGGGACGCTTGCCTTATTATCCTGGTGTACCGCGCCCCTAACTCAACATCCGAAACCGACTACCACCTAATGGCTGCTTTAAGGTGCAGTTTACAACAAAAGTCCACTCACATTCTTATCATGGGTGATTTCAACGTACATTGTTTAGAAGCCCCTGCCACAACCGGCGAACAATTCAAAACCGATTTACAAGATCTAGTAACTACTGCTCCTCTTTACAACCACATCACTTTGCCCACTCGGTTCAGAACTGGTAACAGGCCATCTGTGTTGGATCTTGTGCTTACCAACGAGGAGCATATGATTGATGCGTTGGTTTTAGACTGCCCGTTGGGTCGCAGTGATCACGCAGTCATCAGTTTCAACTTCGTCTGCTATGCAGAATATCGGAATGATAACGATGATACTGTGCGAACCATCACAAGGTACGACCGACTCGTCCAGCTAGTCAGCGCCACAACATGGTCTTTCCTCGAAGAAGAACCCCCGGAAGTCGCCTGGCTCGAGTTCGTCAAAACATTCAGTCAGCTGATTGCACAGGCTTCAGAGATAAAAGCTTGCAATAAGTGCAAATCCGTTTCTTTCGTTAGGAGCAGAACCCGAAAATGGATGACAGTACGCAACGCAGCATGGCGAGTGTACAAAGAAGCTCCAGCACCAGAAACCTGGGACAACTACGTAGCCCAACGTAACCACTGCACTCAACTGTTAAGAGAAGACAAAGCCGCCTATCAGCAGAACATCGCAAAAACCTTCAGTGCTAACCACAAACTGCTGTACAAGCACGTTAATAGCCTACGAAAGGTGAGGCAAGGATTTCCTCCACTCAAGACGGCTGAGGGCCCAACAAGAACGTCTATGGAAGCTGCAAACGCGCTGCAGATGCAATACGCCCCCACGTTTCAAAGGGTCTTGCCACCAAGCGATCTACCAAGCTTTGTATTCTGCTCACCAGGACTAACCCACATCAGTTTTACCGCAGAGGCTGTATTGCAAAAGCTGACTTCTCTACGCAAACACAGCTCGCCGGGTGTCGACGCCATTCGTCCTGAGGCATTGGGAGTAGCAGCAAACCAACTGGCAGGACATTTAGCTCAGTTTTTTCAGCACTGCTTAGACCGGAACCAAGTTCCTGCCATGTGGAAGCTTGGAATAATAAGCCCGATTCACAAAGGTGGAAGCAGATCTGATCCCTCCAACTACCGCCCAGTAACCCTTCTTCCTATACTCTCCAAGGTCATGGAATCTATAGTTGCCGATGCACTGGTGTGCCATCTGGAAAACTGCAACCTCATCACTCCTGAACAGCACGGTTTCCGTCGACAGCGGTCATGTACAACTAATTTACTCATTGCACGCAGTAGTTGGACCGAGGCAGCCGACGCTGGAGAAGGTGTTGATGTGATCTACCTGGATTTTTCCAAGGCTTTCGATCGTCTAGACCATCGGATACTTCTATCCAAGCTGCAGCATTACGGGATCGGCGACCCTCTTTTAAGCTGGATCGCCAACTTTCTATTTTAAAGGCAATTAGTGGTCAGAGTTCGGAGCTCTTTATCGGACCCCATACAAGTGGAGTGTGGTGTGCCGCAAGGCTCAGTTCTAGGTCCATGTTTGTTTCTGGTGTTTATTAATGACCTTGCACAGGGAATCGCTTCAAACTTCCTAATGTTTGTCGACGATATCAAGATCTGGCGCAGGATCCAGGCGAACGCCGACCAACTTGTGCTCCAAAGTGACTTAGATACAGTGTATCAATGGTCGATCCAAAACTTATTGCATTTCAACGTCAGTAAATGCAAGGTGCTTTCCATCCGGCATCACGGCAGCTACTCATACCGACCCGGAACGGATGTACTGCAACAATCAACTCTCGAACGGGACTTGGGTGTCCTGGTTCAAGATGACTTGGGTTGCTCCAGGCAATCCGAAAAGGCCTCGAAGACCGGGAACCAACACGTTGGGCTGTTGAGGCGGGCGTTTGGACAAATAAACAGCTCCATATTTCGACAAATGCTCAATGCGTATGTTCGCCCCCATGTCGAATACGCAATTCAAGCCTGACATCCATGGCTGAAACACGACCTTAATGCACTGGAGCAGCCTCAACGCCGCGCATCTAAGAACGTAACTGGAATGCGCAATCTGTCCTACCAGGAGAGGCTGCGACGACTAGGATTGTTCAGTGGAAGCTATCGCAGGCTACGAGGCGACCTGATTATGACATACTTGATTCTGCGAGACTCACATCATGTGTGCCGCCCTTTACTGCAACTCAGCAGCAATACAAACCTGAGGGGCCACTCATTAAAACTCGCAGAACAATACAGTCGTCTGGAGTGCCGCAGAAATTTCTTTTCCATCCGTGTCTGTCACCTGTGGAATGCTCTCCCAGAATCGGTCGTCTCTGCACCGACACTAACAATATTTAAAAGACGGTTGGACGATGCACTCATCCACTTACACTTTGTTACTTAACACTATGTCTCCATCCTACACCTGGAATTATTTGTTGTTAACTGTGAGTGTTGTGAATCTAAGTGGATCGCAGGACTGCAGCGAAGCAAACGATAAGTCCTTATTTTCGTATTTAAAGTGTTAACTATTTTACTATCCTTTTCATCATAATTATTATGTTGATATCCCCACCAACTATCCAACGGGGCTTGTAAAGCAACGCTTCTTAACCCGTATAAATTCATTGTTCATTGTTCAAACACACCAGTCACTGAATGTCCGAAAGGCTGACGACCAAGCTTGAATGCGAAAAATATACTTGCTGGCAAAGAAAGCAATGTAACTAGAAGGGCTATCGTACGGATTTTCTGCATTATCAACTGTTGTGACCGCCATGCCAGCACTAATGGCGGGTGTGTAATAAATATTTCTCAGTTGACTAGACTAAATCTGTATCCAATCTCATGAACGAGAGTATTATGCTTCTGTTCTTTTGGCTTTACACTATGTCCCACTCTTCTACACAATAGTAAATGTATTGCTTTAAATGTTGGTTCTTTAGTACAACAACAATGAATTTCAATGTACTGAAAAGGTTTTGAAATATAGGGTGCGGTATAATGGGCAGCTGTCACAGAGATTTAGTGTTGGTTATCATTACAGGCCTCAAGAATAAAGTTCAGTCAAACAATTAGGGGCTTTGTGTGCTCTAGTATTTACAATGTGGTGACAAGTTGTGACAATTGGACCGAAAAGATTGATGACGGGACAGGAACCAATGTCGTCGAATTAGGTTTTCAATAGTATTCGATGGCTTAAACCATCGAGATCCAGTATTAGGATGGGACGGTAACTTTCTCCATGACGACTACTCAAGGTTTGGAGTTTGAAGGACTAGTTAATACCAGTCCGAGACGATGCGCGGAATTAAGCGCGGATATCAGAAGGCAATTGGAGTCGGACACAGCGGACTGTATTCGATGGGCTCCAACAAAAAGCGGACGGATGAAGCGAGGCAAGAGCGTACACGTGAGCGCGGGGACTTACAAGCCAGTTGTGTGTCGAGCCGATTGTAAGATTAAAACAAGAAGGAGTAATGTACAATCGGTCAACAAGTAAATTGTACATGAAAGATAAGAGTTATCTTTTTGGGCGCTACAAGTTCGGCTATCCTTGTCCAACCCGATTCGAGTAGAGCGCGGTATACCGCCGAGTTCGTCACTTGGGCATTGCGAAGGCAGTGATGGTCGAACATAACTAGACTCTCTATACCGACTGATCTAATGGACTAGCTATTCTTGGGCTTCATAAACCACCAATCAAGAGCAATTTACTTAGAACAATTTGTGCTCGTCAACGACAAGGTTGAGATTTGGTATGTAACCAGGTGACAAGACGACCACGAGATCCTCCAGCGTGAGCTCTATGCATTATGGAACCGGTCGGTGTAGAGCGCGCTGCAGTTCCATGTAGACAAGCACGGAGTTGCTTGAATCAGAATTCGACATGCATGCATAGACAGGTATGTTGTGTACGATTTGGAGCCCACAACTGAGGAACGTGACCTCCGTGCGCTGCTACAGGTCGACCTCGGTTAATGGTAACATTTTGAGTCCGCTTCCAGAAGGAACAATCAACATGCCGTCCTATGTGGAGGGGATTGAAGTTTTGCTTTATGAATCTTCTCTATGATGATCATTGCAAGACGATCGCAACCAGTGGAGTTCCATCTGCGAGGCAATTAACATTCGGGTTGAGCCTGCAATGCTGCAACGCGTAGCGCGTCACCCGACCTCAGTGCACTCTGGTGAACCTCAAATTCTTCGAGTAACACCAAACTCAGCAGATGAGACAGAGGCTGTCCTGCTCTCAGCAGTTCGACTTCGCAACTCACCGAGCGGAGTACGCATATTGCCTGATCTACCTTGGAAAGACCGCCCAAAAGAAGCAGTTGACCAACGCGGCATTGCCAATAGAGATAGCAAGAAAAAAATATTTGTTCATGGTGTTCCTGAGCTTCTGCATTCTTCTGATTACGATGCACAAACGCATGACCGAGAGCAGTGGTGCTACATCCGCGGAGCACTCTCTGTTGACAATTGTTGAATACTGCCTCTTTTTTATATCCCGAAACGGTGATGAAGGAGGGTTTTTCCTTGGAAGGGTTTTCGTAAGCAAACCCTGGAAACAAAAAACATGGTTTTATGTAAATGTGCAAAGTCCGTAAACTGAGCAGAAATGTTGGAAGTTTGGCGAGAGTTGTCCGGGAAAATGAATGTTGCTTGGATACAACAATGCGTGTTTGCTTGGAAACAAGACTGTTTCTGGGTGCAAAGGCTAAACAATGTGCATGTTACACGAGTTGCAAGGCTGATTGAACGTGTGCGTTTTGTCTGCTCTGAGTACATGTGCACTTGAGTGAATCGGGTTTTCAGCCTTCCTTAATTTCAGCCTTTAATAATTATAGGGACGTTGGATCCCCATAACATCCCCCCTTTAAGTTTGAACATAACTTTTGAGTTTCGGGTCGATCTGTATTCTTTCGGTTGTTCGACGGATGCGTTGTGATCTGCGAGGATGAATTGGCGGTGCGAGTTCCACAACTTCCGTCTGTTGCCCTGGAATTCCGAAAGTATCCAATAGTATGTGCAGGGGAGTTTTTGCGGTCGACTGAGATGGTTTTTTGAGTGCTCCATATCGCGGTCGAAGTTGGTTTTGATGACGAACCCAGGTGTCGTCTCCTACAACGATATCATAAAACATACTACCACGATGGCCCGTTACTGTAGATTCGATCCAGTGTGGGTGACCAGCCCGATAGTCACGGGCAAAAACCGGAGCTCCAACAGCGAAGCCCTTGCACTTGGTTTTGATTTTGGATTTCACCGGTGGTACTTTGTTGGGATTAGTACGTCGTGTGTTGTGCGCAGTTTCCGACCCATCAATGCTTCGGCGGGTGATTTCCCTCCTGGAACTGCTGGATTAGGTGTGGTCCTGTAGACGAACAGGAAAGCCTGAATAATGGTTTCTGGAGTTCCCTCCCCTCCAGCGCTCGCTTGAAAGTGTCGACAAAATGTTCCGCTTGACCGTTAGACTGTGGATGATAGGGTGGTGATCGGAGGTGCTGCACGCAGTGAGAGCAACAAAAATCCTCAAACTGGGATGACATGAACTGCGTTCCGTTGTCGGACACTAGAACATCAGGGAATCCATGTTGACTGAATATGCGTTGGAGGCAAGTTATTGTTGCGGTGGTAGTCGGAGAATTAATTGTTACGACTTCAGGCCATTTAGAGTACGCATCAACCAGGACCAGATAGGAGGTTCCATCAATTGGACCAGCATAATCGATATGTACTCGAGACCACGGTTTCTCTGTTGGTTGCCAGGGAACTGGTGGTTGGTGCTGTGGCATCTTGACTGCTTGTTGACACCTGGAGCAACGGCGAACCAAATCTTCAATGTCGCTCTACAACCGAACTGCTACCCATTGCCATTACCAAACCACCTCTTTACCGTACTCAATGGCGGGACGTGTTTTGCCAAAATCGACCTGGCAGACGCATACTTACAAATCGAGGTGTCTCCGGAGTCGCAACCGCTTTTGACGATCAACACACACCACGGTCTCCTTCAGTACACCAGACTGCCGTTTGGCGTCAAGACCGCACCAGCCCTATTCCAGCAGACAATGGATGCAATGATCGCTGGCATTCCAGGAACGGCCGCATACCTGGATGATCTCCTTATTGTTGGTCGCAACCCAGAAGAATTGCGAGAACGTCTGATGTCGGTCTTTAAACGGATCCAGGAATATGGTTTCCGCCTGAGAGCCGATAAATGCCAATTCTTCCTACGGTCAATCAAGTATCTCGGCTTTGTCTTCCATGCTAATGGCCGTCACCCCGACCCCGGAAACGTCGAAGCCATTCACCAGATCCCACCTCCGTCGCCACTGTTGAATACTGCCTCTTTTTTATATCCCGAAACGGTGATGAAGGAGGGTTTTTCCTTGGAAGGGTTTTCGTAAGCAAACCCTGGAAACAAAAAACATGGTTTTATGTAAATGTGCAAAGTCCGTAAACTGAGCAGAAATGTTGGAAGTTTGGCGAGAGTTGTCCGGGAAAATGAATGTTGCTTGGATACAACAATGCGTGTTTGGTTGGAAACAAGACTGTTTCTGGGTGCAAAGGCTAAACAATGTGCATGTTACACGAGTTGCAAGGCTGATTGAACGTGTGCGTTTTGTCTGCTCTGAGTACATGTGCACTTGAGTGAATCGGGTTTTCAGCCTTCCTTAATTTCAGCCTTTAATAATTATAGGGACGTTGGATCCCCATAACATCCCCCCTTTAAGTTTGAACATAACTTTTGAGTTTCGGGTCGATCTGTATTCTTTCGGTTGTTCGACGGATGCGTTGTGATCTGCGAGGATGAATTGGCGGTGCGAGTTCCACAACTTCCGTCTGTTGCCCTGGAATTCCGAAAGTATCCAATAGTATGTGCAGGGGAGTTTTTGCGGTCGACTGAGATGGTTTTTTGAGTGCTCCATATCGCGGTCGAAGTTGGTTTTGATGACGAACCCAGGTGTCGTCTCCTACAACGATATCATAAAACATACTACCACGATGGCCCGTTACTGTAGATTCGATCCAGTGTGGGTGACCAGCCCGATAGTCACGGGCAAAAACCGGAGCTCCAACAGCGAAGCCCTTGCACTTGGTTTTGATTTTGGATTTCACCGGTGGTACTTTGTTGGGATTAGTACGTCGTGTGTTGTGCGCAGTTTCCGACCCATCAATGCTTCGGCGGGTGATTTCCCTCCTGGAACTGCTGGATTAGGTGTGGTCCTGTAGACGAACAGGAAAGCCTGAATAATGGTTTCTGGAGTTCCCTCCCCTCCAGCGCTCGCTTGAAAGTGTCGACAAAATGTTCCGCTTGACCGTTAGACTGTGGATGATAGGGTGGTGATCGGAGGTGCTGCACGCAGTGAGAGCAACAAAAATCCTCAAACTGGGATGACATGAACTGCGTTCCGTTGTCGGACACTAGAACATCAGGGAATCCATGTTGACTGAATATGCGTTGGAGGCAAGTTATTGTTGCGGTGGTAGTCGGAGAATTAATTGTTAGGACTTCAGGCCATTTAGAGTACGCATCAACCAGGACCAGATAGGAGGTTCCATCAATTGGACCAGCATAATCGATATGTACTCGAGACCACGGTTTCTCTGTTGGTTGCCAGGGAACTGGTGGTTGGTGCTGTGGCATCTTGACTGCTTGTTGACACCTGGAGCAACGGCGAACCAAATCTTCAATGTCGCTCTACAACCGAACTGCTACCCATTGCCATTACCAAACCACCTCTTTACCGTACTCAATGGCGGGACGTGTTTTTGCCAAAATCGACCTGGCAGACGCATACTTACAAATCGAGGTGTCTCCGGAGTCGCAACCGCTTTTGACGATCAACACACACCACGGTCTCCTTCAGTACACCAGACTGCCGTTTGGCGTCAAGACCGCACCAGCCCTATTCCAGCAGACAATGGATGCAATGATCGCTGGCATTCCAGGAACGGCCGCATACCTGGATGATCTCCTTATTGTTGGTCGCAACCCAGAAGAATTGCGAGAACGTCTGATGTCGGTCTTTAAACGGATCCAGGAATATGGTTTCCGCCTGAGAGCCGATAAATGCCAATTCTTCCTACGGTCAATCAAGTATCTCGGCTTTGTCTTCCATGCTAATGGCCGTCACCCCGACCCCGGAAACGTCGAAGCCATTCACCAGATCCCACCTCCGTCGCCACTGTTGAATACTGCCTCTTTTTTATATCCCGAAACGGTGATGAAGGAGGGTGTTTCCTTGGAAGGGTTTTCGTAAGCAAACCCTGGAAACAAAAACATGGTTTTATGTAAATGTGCAAAGTCCGTAAACTGAGCAGAAATGTTGGAAGTTTGGCGAGAGTGGTCCGGGAAAATGAATGTTGCTTGGATACAACAATGCGTGTTTGGTTGGAAACAAGACTGTTTTCTGGGTGCAACGGCTAAACAATGTGCATGTTACACGAGTTGGAAGGCTGATTGAACGTGTGCGTTTTGTCTGCTCTGAGTACATGTGCACTTGAGTGAATCGGGTTTTCAGCCTTCCTTAATTTCAGCCTTTAATAATTATAGGGACGTTGGATCCCCATAACATCCCCCCTTTAAGTTTGAACATAACTTTTGAGTTTCGGGTCGATCTGTATTCTTTCGGTTGTTCGACGGATGCGTTGTGATCTGCGAGGATGAATTGGCGGTGCGAGTTCCACAACTTCCGTCTGTTGCCCTGGAATTCCGAAAGTATCCAATAGTATGTGCAGGGGAGTTTTTGCGGTCGACTGAGATGGTTTTTTGAGTGCTCCATGTCGCGGTCGAAGTTGGGTTTGATGACGAACCCAGGTGTCGTCTCCTACAACGATATCATAAGGCATACTACCACGATGGCCCGTTACTGTAGCTTCGATCCAGTGTGGGTGACCAGCCCGATAGTCACGGGCAAAAACCGGAGCTCCAACAGCGAAGCCCTTGCACTTGGTTTTGATTTTGGATTTCACCGGTGGTACTTTGTTGGGATTAGTACGTCGTGTGTTGTGCGCAGTTTCCGACCCATCAATGCTTCGGCGGGTGATTTCCCTCCTGGAACTGCTGGATTAGGTGTGGTCCTGTAGACGAACAGGAAAGCCTGAATAATGGTTTCTGGAGTTCCCTCCCCTCCAGCGCTCGCTTGAAAGTGTCGACAAAACGTTCCGTTTGACCGTTAGACTGTGGATGATAAGGTGGTGATCTGAGGTGCTGCACGCAGTGAGAGCAACAAAAATCCTCAAATAGGGATGACGTGAACTGCGTTCCATTGTCGGACACTAGAACATCGGGGAATCCATGTTGACTGAATATGCGTTGGAGACAAGTTATTGTTGCGATGGCAGTCGGAGAAATATTTGTTACGACTTCAGGCCACTTAGAGTACCCATCAACCAGGACCAGATATGAGGTACCATCAATTGGACCAGCATAATCCATATGTAGTAGAGACCACGGTTTCTCTGTTGATTGCCAGGTAACTGGTGGTTGGTGCTGTGGCAGCTCGGCTGCTTGTTGACACCTGGATCAACGGAGAACCAAATCTTCAATGTCGCTCTACAACCGAACTGCTACCCATTGCCATTACCAAACCACCTCTTTACCGTACTCAATGGCGGGACGTGTTTTGCCAAAATCGACCTGGCAGACGCATACTTACAAATCGAGGTGTCTCCGGAGTCGCAACCGCTTTTGACGATCAACACACACCACGGTCTCCTTCAGTACACCAGACTGCCGTTTGGCGTCAAGACCGCACCAGCCCTATTCCAGCAGACAATGGATGCAATGATCGCTGGCATTCCAGGAACGGCCGCATACCTGGATGATCTCCTTATTGTTGGTCGCAACCCAGAAGAATTGCGAGAACGTCTGATGTCGGTCTTTAAACGGATCCAGGAATATGGTTTCCGCCTGAGAGCCGATAAATGCCAATTCTTCCTACGGTCAGTCAAGTATCTCGGCTTTGTCTTCGATGCTAATGGCCGTCACCCCGACCCCGGAAACCTCAAAGCCATTCCCCAGATCCCACCTCCGTCGCCACTGTTGAATACTGCCTCTTTTTTATATCCCGAAACGGTGATGAAGGAGGGTTTTTCCTTGGAAGGGTTTTCGTAAGCAAACCCTGGAAACCAAAAAACATGGTTTTATGTAAATGTGCAAAGTCCGTAAACTGAGCAGAAATGTTGGAAGTTTGGCGAGAGTTGTCCGGGAAAATGAATGTTGCTTGGATACAACAATGCGTGTTTGCTTGGAAACAAGACTGTTTCTGGGTGCAAAGGCTAAACAATGTGCATGTTACACGAGTTGCAAGGCTGATTGAACGTGTGCGTTTTGTCTGCTCTGAGTACATGTGCACTTGAGTGAATCGGGTTTTCAGCCTTCCTTAATTTCAGCCTTTAATAATTATAGGGACGTTGGATCCCCATAACATCCCCCCTTTAAGTTTGAACATAACTTTTGAGTTTCGGGTCGATCTGTATTCTTTCGGTTGTTCGACGGATGCGTTGTGATCTGCGAGGATGAATTGGCGGTGCGAGTTCCACAACTTCCGTCTGTTGCCCTGGAATTCCGAAAGTATCCAATAGTATGTGCAGGGAGTTTTTGCGGTCGACTGAGATGGTTTTTTGAGTGCTCCATATCGCGGTCGAAGTTGGTTTTGATGACGAACCCAGGTGTCGTCTCCTACAACGATATCATAAAACATACTACCACGATGGCCCGTTACTGTAGATTCGATCCAGTGTGGGTGACCAGCCCGATAGTCACGGGCAAACACCGAAGCTCCAACAGCGTAGCCTTTGCACTTGGTTTTGATTTTGGATTTCACTGGTGGCACTATTTTGGGATTAGTACGTCGTGTGCTGTGTGCAGTTTCCGACCCATCAATGCTTCGGCGGGTGATTTTTCCTCCTGGAACTGCTCGATTAGATGTGGTCCTGTAGACGAACAGGAAAGCCTGAATAATGGTTTCTGTAGTCCCCTACCCTCCAGCGCTCGCTTGAAAGTGTCGACAAAATGTTCCGCTTGACCGTTAGACTGTGGATGATAGGGTGGTGATCGGAGGTGCTGCACGCAGTGAGAGCAACAAAAATCCTCAAATTGGGATGACGTGAACTGCGTTCCGTTGTCGGACACTAGAACATCAGGGAATCCATGTTGACTGAATATGCGTTGGAGGCAAGTTATTGTTGCGGTGGTAGTCGGAGAATTAATTGTTACGACTTCAGGCCATTTAGAGTACGCATCAACCAGGACCAGATAGGAGGTTCCATCAATTGGACCAGCATAATCGATATGTACTCGAGACCACGGTTTCTCTGTTGGTTGCCAGGGAACTGGTGGTTGGTGCTGTGGCATCTTGACTGCTTGTTGACACCTGGAGCAACGGCGAACCAAATCTTCAATGTCGCTCTACAACCGAACTGCTACCCATTGCCATTACCAAACCACCTCTTTACCGTACTCAATGGCGGACGTGTTTTGCCAAAATCGACCTGGCAGACGCATACTTACAAATCGAGGTGTCTCCGGAGTCGCAACCGCTTTTGACGATCAACACACACCGCGGTCTCCTTCAGTACACCAGACTGCCGTTTGGCGTCAAGACCGCACCAGCCCTATTCCAGCAGACAATGGATGCAATGATCGCTGGCATTCCAGGTACGGCCGCATACCTGGATGATCTCCTTATTGTTGGTCGCAACCCAGAAGAATTGCGAGAACGTCTGATGTCGGTCTTTAAACGGATCCAGGAATATGGTTTCCGCCTGAGAGCCGATAAATGCCAATTCTTCCTACGGTCAATCAAGTATCTCGGCTTTGTCTTCCATGCTAATGGCCGTCACCCCGACCCCGGAAACATCGAAGCCATTCCCCAGATCCCACCTCCGTCGCCACTGTTGAATACTGCCTCTTTTTTATATCCCGAAACGGTGATGAAGGAGGGTGTTTCCTTGGAAGGGTTTTCGTAAGCAAACCCTGGAAACCAAAAAACATGGTTTTATGTAAATGTGCAAAGTCCGTAAACTGAGCAGAAATGTTGGAAGTTTGGCGAGAGTTGTCCGGGAAAATGAATGTTGCTTGGATACAACAATGCGTGTTTGGTTGGAAACAAGACTGTTTCTGGGTGCAAAGGCTAAACAATGTGCATGTTACACGAGTTGCAAGGCTGATTGAACGTGTGCGTTTTGTCTGCTCTGAGTACATGTGCACTTGAGTGAATCGGGTTTTCAGCCTTCCTTAATTTCAGCCTTTAATAATTATAGGGACGTTGGGTCCCCATAACATCCCCCCTTTAAGTTTGAACATAACTTTTGAGTTTCGGGTCGATCTGTATTCTTTCGGTTGTTCGACGGATGCGTTGTGATCTGCGAGGAGGAATCGGCGGTGCGAGTTCCACACCTTCCGTCTGTTGCCCTGGAATTCCGAAAGTATCCAATAGTATGTGCAGGGGTGTTTTTTGCGGTCGACTGAGATGGTTTTTTGAGTGCTCCATATCGCGGTCGAAGTTGGTTTTGATGACGAACCCAGGTGTCGTCTCCTACAACGATATCATAAAACATACTACCACGATGGCCCGTTACTGTAGATTCGATCCAGTGTGGGTGACCAGCCCGATAGTCACGGGCAAAAACCGGAGCTCCAACAGCGAAGCCCTTGCACTTGGTTTTGATTTTGGATTTCACCGGTGGTACTTTGTTGGGATTAGTACGTCGTGTGTTGTGCGCAGTTTCCGACCCATCAATGCTTCGGCGGGTGATTTCCCTCCTGGAACTGCTGGATTAGGTGTGGTCCTGTAGACGAACAGGAAAGCCTGAATAATGGTTTCTGGAGTTCCCTCCCCTCCAGCGCTCGCTTGAAAGTGTCGACAAAATGTTCCGCTTGACCGTTAGACTGTGGATGATAGGGTGGTGATCGGAGGTGCTGCACGCAGTGAGAGCAACAAAAATCCTCAAATTGGGATGACGTGAACTGCGTTCCGTTGTCGGACACTAGAACATCAGGGAATCCATGTTGACTGAATATGCGTTGGAGGCAAGTTATTGTTGCGGTGGTAGTCGGAGAATTAATTGTTACGACTTCAGGCCATTTAGAGTACGCATCAACCAGGACCAGATAGGAAGTTCCATCAATTGGACCAGCATAATCGATATGTACTCGAGACCACGGTTTCTCTGTTGGTTGCCAGGGAACTGGTGGTTGGTGCTGTGGCATCTTGACTGCTTGTTGACACCTGGAGCAACGGCGAACCAAATCTTCAATGTCGCTCTACAACCGAACTGCTACCCATTGCCATTACCAAACCACCTCTTTACCGTACTCAATGGCGGGACGTGTTTTGCCAAAATCGACCTGGCAGACGCATACTTACAAATCGAGGTGTCTCCGGAGTCGCAACCGCTTTTGACGATCAACACACACCGCGGTCTCCTTCAGTACACCAGACTGCCGTTTGGCGTCAAGACCGCACCAGCCCTATTCCAGCAGACAATGGATGCAATGATCGCTGGCATTCCAGGAACGGCCGCATACCTGGATGATCTCCTTATTGTTGGTCGCAACCCAGAAGAATTGCGAGAACGTCTGATGTCGGTCTTTAAACGGATCCAGGAATATGGTTTCCGCCTGAGAGCCGATAAATGCCAATTCTTCCTACGGTCAATCAAGTATCTCGGCTTTGTCTTCCATGCTAATGGCCGTCACCCCGACCCCGGAAACGTCGAAGCCATTCACCAGATCCCACCTCCGTCGCCACTGTTGAATACTGCCTCTTTTTTATATCCCGAAACGGTGATGAAGGAGGGTTTTTCCTTGGAAGGGTTTTCGTAAGCAAACCCTGGAAACCAAAAAACATGGTTTTATGTAAATGTGCAAAGTCCGTAAACTGAGCAGAAATGTTGGAAGTTTGGCGAGAGTTGTCCGGGAAAATGAATGTTGCTTGGATACAACAATGCGTGTTTGCTTGGAAACAAGACTGTTTCTGGGTGCAAAGGCTAAACAATGTGCATGTTACACGAGTTGCAAGGCTGATTGAACGTGTGCGTTTTGTCTGCTCTGAGTACATGTGCACTTGAGTGAATCGGGTTTTCAGCCTTCCTTAATTTAAGCCTTTAATAATTATAGGGACGTTGGGTCCCCATAACAACACTGTTATTGCCAAATCCCTGACAAGAGTTCCGTCATCACCTAACTACAAGGGCTGCGGTCCAAGGCTAATGAAAGTCATACTACACTCCGAGGTAATGACGCAAGTTCTGTTGCATAGCTGGTTAAAGTTTCGAGCTACCTTGCCAACAGAGATCCGGCTAAAGGCAGCAGGCGAACGACCAAAAGTCGCAAGCAATTCAATGGAACTTGCAAACGCAACAAATTCTTTATTTGCACAGTCCTGCGGAGAGACCGACACAACAGCGCCCACGGCACACAGGAGGACCGAGCACAGCACCAGTGAAACTTCTGTTCAGAAACGCTTAACAATGCCGTGCAACACGGCTGAAATACATAAACCAAAAACCATTAATTGCTGGCCAGCTAACGGCGGGCTTAGAAGCGAACACAAACTTGACATCTATCAATGAACTCCTAACAACAAAAACCCTATCTTGCATGTACACAAACGCCTAAGCCCTTCCAAGCAAGTTGGCAGAACTTCGAGAACTCCATGCCTCACAACCGCGGGACCTCGTCATGATTACAGAGACATGGTTAAACCCTAAGGGATTCTGAGATCAATTTACCCGGTATGTCACTGCTTCGGACCGATAGAATCGGAAGGGGTGGCGGTGTGATTCTTTATTATAATACAAACATCCGATGTGAAGTTATCGACCACCCGGAAATCCGAGCTCCCGATTCGCTTTGGTGCCGCCTATGGTTGCGAAACAAGGACACATGTCTACTAGCCGTGATTTATCGCCCACTAAACTCAACGTCGGAAATGGACTCCAAACTGAACCATGTTTTTCAGTTTGCTTTGAACAAGTCCTACACCCACATTCTTATCGCGGGAGACTTTAACGTGCGTGACATAGAAACGCAGGCAACCGACGGTACGCAGTGTAAAGCCTGCCTGCCAGAGCTTATTGCTATCCATCCTCTTTACAACCACGTAACCTCTCCCACCAGATTTCGAACTGCTAACAAACCGTCGATACTGGATCTTGTGCAGACTAACGAAGAACTCATGGTTGGCGGGACAGTTACAAGCACACCACTGGGTCGTAGTGATCATGTTACTCTACTCTTTGACTATATATGCTATGCGGAGTACCCTGAAAAGGAGGAGGATAAAGTGCATTCTGTCACACACTACAATGTGTTTCTAAGCTTGTTAAGGATACATCTTGGTCTTTCTTAACCGAATGCCCCCCAAATGTTGCCCGGGAAACATTTACAAGGACGTTTAGCACAGTGGTATCGCACGCATCAGAGCAGAAGTCCTTCCAACCTAAAAACAAGCGCTAGTCATTTCTGAGGAGCAGAACACGTAAATGTATGTCTTGAATGGATTTGGCATGGCGAGATCACCAGGACTGCCCGAATGCCGAAACCTGGACTGCATACGTGACCCATCTAACTTCTGTGTGAAAATGATCCGCGAAGACAAGGTCACTCAACAGCAGAAGTAAACGAAGCGATTCCGCACTAACCGCAAACTCCTGTGCAGACACTTTAACGGCCTTCGAAAGGTAAAGCGAGGGGTTCCAGCACTAGTCACGGCTGATGGGTGCACGCGAGCATCAATGGAAGCGGCTGATCTCCTACGGCTTCATTATCCTCGAACTTTCCAGGAGGTGACGAGCAAAATCATTCTTCTCAATTCTACAACTCCACCATCTGGTTTAGAAAACATCACCTTCACTGCGGAAGCTGTGTTGAAGAAGTTGTTGTACTTGCGTATCCACAGTTCTCCAGGAGCTGACAACATCCGACCAAAGGCTCTACAGGCAGTAGCTAGTGATCTAGCAGCACCAGTGGCTGTTTTCTATCAGCGATGTCTAGAGGAGAACCGTATTCCACCAGTATGGAAGCAAGGGGTCATCACTCCTATCCATAAAGGAGGTAGCCGCACTGATCCTGCAAACTACCTTCCAATAACACTACTTCCCGTACTATCCAAAGTGATGGAATCAATCATCGCAGATGCGCTGATGCAGTACCTGGAAAGCCACAGTTTAATGGCCCCAGAGCAACATGGCTTTCGTCAAAAGCATTCGCGTAATACTAATCTATTAATTGCACGTAATATCTTGACTGAAGCTGTTGATGATGAAGTAGGAGTCGATGTCATTTACTTGGACTTTTCAAAAGTGTTTGATCGCTTAAACCATCGCATTCTCCTTCACAAGCTTCTGAATTACGGCATTGACGACCCAATCCTGAGTTGGATTGATAATTTTCCACAAGAACGACGGCTAGTGGTGAGAGTCCGAGAATCATTGTCTGATGCAATCGATGTGGCATGTGGAGTACCACAAGGCTCGGTTCTTGGACCTCGTCTATTCTTGGTGTTCAGTAACGATTTGGCGAGATCAATTACTTCGGATTTCCTATTTTTCGCTGATGATATCAAGATATGGCGAAGGATCAGAGGACCAGACGACAATGAACGGCTCCAGTGCGATCTTAACACAGTGTCGAAATGGTCACTTCAAAACGCCCTACCGTTCAATGTAGACAAATGTCGCGTCGTGCAACTAAGTCATAGACATAACTGCGCCTATTTACTAGGGACAAACGGATTGCAGACCAGCTCCCAGGAATGTGACCTGGGTGTGATCGTACAGAGCGACCTCAACTGTTCAAAACAGGCTGAGGTAGCTGCGCAAAGAGGGAACCAGCATGTCGGCCTGCTGCGAAGGGCATTCGGGAGATTTGACCCATCAATCTTCCCAATGATGCACAATTCCTACGTGCGCCCGCATGTTGAATACGCTATCCAAGCTTGGCAACCTTGGTTGAAGCGTGACCTAGAAGCGATAGATACACCATAACAAACAGCAACGAAGAATGTAAAGGGCCTGCGCTATCACTGTTACCACCGAAGGCTGAAGTTGCTGGGAATTTTCAGCGGGCGCTATCGAAGACTGCGCGGTCATCTCATATTAGCGTATCAAATATTGAGTGACCCCAACCATGTATGCCACCATTTTCTGAGACTTAGCCACAACACGCAGCTCGGGTGTAACTGCTTAAAATTGAAGGAACAATATAGCCGTCTAGAGTGTCAACGGAATTACTTTTCCCTTCGGGTTTGCCAAGCCTGGAACGCAGTTCCAGACTCAGTTGTATCCTCCCCTACCTTGTATGTTTTCAAGAAACGTTTAGATATTGCTCTTAGCTCCCAACATTTTGTTACCGAAACTCCCCTACTGTGGATTACGCCAAGGATGCATTTCAACAGGATTTGTGTATCAAATGGACCTAAGTGAGCGACCATATTTTACTTTTCTCACTCTTTACCTCTATGATCACTGCACTCCAGTGTCTTTCTGAACGTTTACGCTTGATAATTTAGTTTAATTTAACACTGATGTTACTTATCAAACTATTCATCTCGGCAGACGTTCGATAGATGACCCAGACATATTTTGATTTCATCATATTCACCTCAACCATCCTACGGGACGTGGCAAGCACTTGCTTTTATCCCGTGATAAATCATTGTTCATTGTTCTCCAGCCGAATATGCCATCCATTCTTGACAAAATTGGCTAAAGTGTAAGCTCGCAGAAATTGAGACCTACCTAATGTTGCTCAACGAGTTGTCATAGGTTTGTGTGACCGTCTGTGCTCAGAATGGCTGAAAGAACACTGCGTGTTCGGTGGATCCCGCCTGCGATGACCTGGATACCTCATATTAGTATACCAAATCTGGAATGTCCCACTCGCACATGTCGTCACCATCTTGAACTGAATCCGAACAGTAACGTGTGAAGCAATGGCTTGAAACCGAATCAATCATAAATTCGTTTAGATTGTCTATGGAAGCGCTTTTCCTCACAGGTCTGATAGTTCCAGGACATCTTTTTAAAGTCCGTCATACGGCAGTCGGAGCATTAATCGGATGTTTCACATTCGCCATTACAGCTCTTCTGTCCCGTCCGAGCTGAGTGTTCAGGCATAGTTTATGATTTAGCTTGTACATGACTCAGCCAATAGTCCCGTAGGATGGTCACGGTGAATATTACAAAATGTGGACAAAACGTGAGTAAAAGTAAGTTCACACCAGAGGATTCACCACGGTATCTGTATTTTAAATGTTATACCCGTTGTAAGTTCATAAGTATTAATGAAAACTTGGACGTTGTTAAAAATTTGTGCCGCCTCCTGGTGAACAAATACAGCGGGTAAAATATGTGGATTGTATTCTCGGAGCTGGCCGACAGGGAGTTATTTAACATACACTCGTGTATGGCTATGGACATTGTGACATGGTGAAGCGAGAAGAGTACGCGGTTAGCCAGGGCTTCGAAATCTACTAGCGTGGGAGCACAGATGACAGATTCCGATAGGGCAGTTTCTCTCAAAGTGTGGTCCGCGGAACCTGAGGTCCGCAACCTAATTTCAGGGTGCACGTGAGATTTTCCAAAGTGTAATCATTCCGTCAAAACATTTTTTCCCATGTGATCGTTTCATTTCATAGATTGATAACTAACCTGTTGTGAAAGTTTGTTAAATCATATCAGACGGTATAAATTTGCGTTGTGCATGGCCCATGCAAAGCACAATACTTCCAAGGAGGACCCTGGTTATGGTACCGAGGTTAGATGTGAGTGAACGAAACTGTCAAATGTCAGAAAGTTAGTGTGTGTGCTGCGGATGATATTTGCTGGATAGGTCATTTTACGTCTGCACAAGTTCACATCATCATCACAAATACATGTTGGTTGAGCGTTAGCTACACGCATCAGCTGAGCGTCATCAGAGCAGAGAGGCTCAATAAACCAGTACCGTAGAACCTCCGTAGGTTGACCACCTAGGGGCCTGGATCAAATTGGTCAATTTATAGTTGTTCGTTGTTCGTTGTTCAAACTACTGAAGGGGACTAACTGTTTTAAATTTCTCAATTTATAGTGGTCAAAATAGGGATTTTCTCTACCAAAACAACATAACCTACTTTCGCTTAGTGAGTAGTATATTGAAAGTTATTAAACCGTAAACCCGTTTAGAACACAGACGGCGTTATAATAAATCAAAACACACTACATTTCGCGTTAACTTTTTTTGAAGAAAAGTCAAGCTTTGTCTGTTTCTTTTGCTTATCACCGTGACTGAAAAAGCGGTCTCAGTATAAGCCGCACTACTCAACATGCCTTGACATTTTCCAAAGCAAATGATTTCAGTTGTTATAAAAGATATCTGAGTTCGTATTCATTTGGAATTGCTGTGATTTCCAAATCATCGCCACTCAGACATTTTTCTTCTTCATCAGCACCTTCAGGTATTTGTTTCCGTAGGGGAGTATCGCAGTCAGTGCCACTTTGAAAAGAGCATGGGTCTGGTTCAAATCAAGTGACCAAGTTCTCGTCCATTGCAACAAAGTCCTTAAAATCTATTTCGTCGAATTTTGCCGATGGAGATGGAATGTTTAATAAGGCGATGGCATCCAGCTCGAAAGTTTGAGCAAATCCGGTTTTTGCTGAAACACTACTGTATTACTTCTGGTTGAATTTTGAACCAAGCGGAAATTCTGAAAAGCAGGTCATCCAATGCATTCACTGAACAATGGAACAATAGAACGATGGTTTATTACGGGTAAAAATGCATTGCTTAACAAGTCCCGTAAGATGGAAATTATTGCGAAAATCGATTGCATGATAAAGTGAAAAGCGTTGTGGTGGACTCACCATAGACTTATGTGGAATAGCGGAGAGGTTCGCGTATTAAACGTATAAATCCATAAATCCATTGGTTAGGCGTTTGGCAAGACACCGTTTGATTGCGTTTTGCAGCCCCTGGCTAACAAGTCATAAAATGAAATGTAAGTGAGACAATGCATCGTCAACACGTTTTTAAATATCACCAAACTGGGAGCAGAGACGACATAATTAGGGAGGGCGTTCCAGGGTTGGCACATGCGGAGGGAAAATAAATGTTTACGGCATTCAAACCGGCTATACTGAATTGTCAGTTTCAGAGTGTGACCTCTTAGTTTAGTGTTGTGCTTCAATTCCATCAGCAGACGGCAAATGTGGTTTGGGTACTTCAGAATCTGGTAAACCATTATGAGATCCCCCCTCAAAAGCCGATATCGACTGCCGTACATTCTTAGAGATTTCAGTATAAGCTGATAAGTCAGATGAAAGAGGCCCCTGACGTTCCTGGTTGCTTTTCGTTGAGGAGTCTCGAGAGCAACGAGATCCTGTTTCAGCCACAGCTGCCACGCCTGAATAGCAGATTCCATGGGAGGTCGCACGTAGGCATTAAGCATTTGGGGAAAGACTGAGGGTTCAAACCGACCGAAGGCTCTGTGAAGAAGGCAGAAGTGTTGATTTCAGGTTCTCGTCGCCTTCTCTGCTTGTTTTGAACACCCGAGATCTTCTTGAACCAATACACCCAGGTCACGCTCTTGAGAAACCTTCGCCAAGGTATGGTCTCCAATCTTGTAAGCGCTCACCGGCTGGTGACGCAGATGCATCACTTTGCACTTAGCCATGTTCAATTGAAGCTTGTTTCTCTTTGACCATTCGTGAATGCAATCTAGGTCATATTGGAGCAGATCCTGATCTGGCTTGTTACCAATCGCCCGCCATATCTTGACGTCATCGGCGAAAAGCAGGAAATTTGCGGAGATGACTCTTGCCAGGTCGTCGATAAACACCAGGAATAAATGCGGTTCCAGCACTGAGCCTTGCGGGACACCACATTCCACCTCAATTGGGTTAGAAAGTGATCCCCTAACACGTACTTGCAGCTTTCGTTGGTAAAGGAAGTTGCCAATCCAACCAAGTACAGGTTCTCCGATTCCGTAACTCTGTAGTCTTTGAAGTAGGATGCGGTGATCAGGGTGGTTGAAAGTTTTGGGGAAGTCCAGATAGATGACATCGACTCCGACCCCATCATCGGCCACTTCCGTCCAACTACCTCGTGCAATAAGTAGGTTGATGGTGCATGACCGGTGTTGACGGAAGCCATGCTGTTCCGGTACCAAGATGTTGCATTTTTCTAGATAGTCCATTAAAGCCTCAGCGAAGACTGCTTCTATCACCTTCGCGAGTACAGGGAGGAGAGTCACTGGACGATAGTTTGTAGGATCTGAACGGCTACCGCCTTTAAAAATAGGGGTTATAATGCCACACTTCCACATAGTGGGACTTGTTGTTCATCAAAGCACCTCTGAAAGAACTGTGACAGTGGTTCAGCTAGCTTGGTGGCCATAGTCTTCAGTGCCTTCGGGCGGATGTTGTCTGCTCCCGGAGAACTATGTTCACGCAGTGAGAGTAACTTCCTTAGCACAATTGATGGGTTGAAAATAACATTTGTAAAAAAAGTTGTCGGTAATGTGCTTGATATTATGGGACAGGTAGAGGTTGCGAGTTCGAAGATTGGGGCGTATTGAAGCCGCAGGGCATTAGCTGCTTCTTCGGCGTTTTGTACTCTAACGCCTTTCGTGAAAAGTGGGGGGATTCCATGCTTCACTTTACGAAGCTTATTGACATGCTTATACAGTAGTTTGTTGTTTGCCATGAATTTTTTTGGCTAGGCACTGTTGATAAGTTACTTTTTCCTCACAGACAAGTGCAGTGCAATGGTTGCCATGGGTCATGAAATTGCCCCAAGTCTCTGAGTCGGGGTTAATCTTGCAAGCACGCCATATTGCATCCCTTATCGTCAGGCATTTTCGAGTCCTGCTCCCTCGAATTGAAGGCATTTTTGCGGAACGAAGGGGCTTGGTCTCTGATGCTCTGTTGACGAGGTCGCTGAATGTATTAACGAATTCTGCCCAAACGTTGTCAAGGGGACTTGTGTTTGAGAGTTCCCAAGCAGATTCTTCGGCGAGTTCTTTTACTACGTGGTAACGTGTGATTGTATGAGTTAGTTCCGAGTGTTCAGATGGATACTCTGCATAACACACATAGTTGAACGTTATTACTACATGGTCACTGAGACCTAATGAACTATCCATCAATAACTTATCAACCATGAGCTCTTCATTCGTGAGCACAAGGTCCAGTACGGAAGATTTGTTTGCTGTCCTGAATCTAGTGGGCGTGGTGACATGATTGTACAAAGGAATATTAACTATCAGTTCATGCAAGTCTGTTTTGAACTGTTCACTGGGCGATGCCAAAACCTCCAGATTGTGTAGATTGAAGTCCCCGGAGATGAGAATGTGGCTGTACCTAGTGCGTGTTACTCTGTTCAGGCCACGGATCAAGCGAGAATCCATTTCCGGAGTGGACGTCGGGGGCGGTAAACGGCAGCTACAAGACATGTGTCGTTGTGTCTTAGTTGGAGACGGCACCAGAGTGAGTCGGTAACGTGTGTTTCCAGATCATTAACTATTGTACATTTTAGATCGCTGCGGTAGTAGAGTAGGACCCCATCTCCTCTGCTGGGCCGGTCGTTCTGGATGAGTGACATTCCGGCTATCTCAACCTCAGCATCAGTCACCTCTTGGTGTAACCAAGTTTCGGTAATAGAAATTAGGTCCCAAGCATTCGCAACCTGACGTAGTCGAAGTTCGGTAATTTTACTGAGGAGCCCTTAGGCGTCAGTGTACATACATGAAAGTTTCTCAGATTTAAGCAATGTTTCTGAGGTTCTACAACTCATATGTGAAGTTTCGCCGACCACTGAGTGACCGGCGACTAATCGTTTCTTCGAGGTGTATTTGGTGAAGGGTTTAACGTCTTATTCATTGTCCGTGTTGCTAGTCCCTTGTCTAATCTTCGACGTACAGTGTAAGGTGTCTAGTCTATATCATCTTCTACAGGTTTTTATGGGCTCTTTCGGCACACTGCTGGTGCATTGTTATTTCATAGATCCTAACGCGTTTGGTTGTTTGAGTGACGTATCATCTCTAGGGTGCATATCGCTGATTGTCTTCAGCCGAACCTCAGATGGTAGCCTTCAACAAAACATGTACCAGCTTTTTAGCATCCGTGCTACCATATGTTTTGATTGAAGGACCACCTTCAACACTCTCGGGCCACTTCCTTTGTAGTTCGGTGAGGTACGCAGTCGTGACACGGATTTTGCTAACACATCATCCAAGCAGTGTTTCACGAATATAACACCACTGTTCTTTACCATGGGTTGTTACTTCATGCTCATCACATGCTTCAGTTTCAGGAGCCCCGTGAAGAAGCATGGTTCTGGTTGAACTTACCTTCCGGTAATCCTCTAAGTTGCGGTTAACTCGATAACGCTCGCCCCGTGGCATGTCTGGAAAGATACGGATGGAGCAGCGTTCATTTCTGAGACTACCTGTCGACAGTAGTACTGATTCTACTTCAGTGATGGAGTTCAGCACAACGCGCAGAAGTCTTGGCTCACCGAAAGGTTTGGAGTTGGGGTGTCGTGTAATGAGCACTACGTGTACAGGTTTCAGTACAACTCCGGTTAGATTACTAATAATGTCCCACTGGTTGAGGTCATCCAATTGCTTGTCTCTTATCGATGTCGACTTTGATTCTGGGATACTGGAGCACCGTACGCTCAGTACAGGTAGTTGTTTTTATACACCTTTCGACATGTCGCGGTTAGTGATTGAAGTACTCGGAGATGTGCGGCAGGAAACCGGTGGTGCTTGCACTAGGAAAACTTCGCTACGCTCCTCAGTTTCAGATCCAGCTGGGGTGTTGTTAATTTTAAATGACGGCTCTTCTTGGAGGCAATCGTAACCCGACTTTCGCTCGTACCGGCTTGCTCTTTTTCTACACACTCCGTCGGGATGTTAGAAGTAGCCTTAGGTGTAGTTACTCCGATCGAACTGGGAACCGCTTTAGTCAAATGTGAGCTACGTGTGGTATTGGGACAGCTGTTGATGTTCTGGACTCTAGGTATCGTGTTGCTTACGGTGTTATTAACAGTTCTTCGCGGGTTAGAAGCAGCAACCAAGGAGGAGGATTGGGTTGCACAGTCCGCTATGCTTACTCCAACAGTAGTGATTTTGGTGGTCACCATTTCCTCAAACTTGGCTAGTAGCTGGTCATACTTCTGAGATAATAGGAGCACGCTTTCTATCAGTGGGATCGATGTGCATTCCACACAGAACCATAGCGAGTCTGGTTGGTTTAATAACTTGGCCTGACTAGGTTTAACTCGGAGGCAACTCACATGGAAGAACTTGCAACGGTTACGGCACAAAATACCCCCCTTAACAACTTTGGAACATGATCCACATAGGTCTTTCGTCGGTGGCGCACTGGGCATCACGCTTGTTGAGTAAATGTTAAAAGCCATTTGAATGACTCACCCTCTATGGTAAAATGTCGTTCTGTTACTGGCGTTGTCGGTAAGGTCACAGTGCTCACGTTGCAGCTGTGTGCTTGTAGACTGTCCTCTCTGGCGTGCCAGTCGAATGTGTCAGCTTGAAGGTGGAGCAGGATACACGAAGCTGTGACTGAGAATTCTCAAGGCTAGGCCTATGGATCGTCATCATCATCATCATCATCAACAGCAGTACATCAGCCATTTGAACTGATGCTTCGCTGCCATACAACCATGAGGACCTATGAAATAAAGAATAAGAAGAGGGAGAGAAGGGGGACTTACCTGAAAACCTTAATGCCCAAAGCAAACATTCAGGGACAAGACGCCTACACCTTGTGTAGACAACATTCCGTCACAAACAGCTGGCTATCGTGCAAAGATAAGGCGGCATCGGCGAGACAGCTTCCTTGCGGCTTTCACTGCAACGCGTCATAATCAGGCATTACCCAGCAGATAACTCAGCACCAAACACACTTTAAACAGACAACCCGATTAGGAGACGGCAGCAGACGCGCCACTGGTGTCGGTTGCGAGCCATGTCCTGTAAAGTCTCGAGCCAAGCACAAGGTGAGTCACGTGGACTCCAACCCGGAAGGCGAGACTGACCAACGGCACCCAGTTTAGTTGTCAGTGACTTCATTTCTCGCTGCCAAGTCAACTTCTGTCCACCTCGAGCCTTGCGCCATCCGACACCTGGTAGACTAAACAAGGCCCTCCTAGGTAAGCGGTGACCAGGCATGCGTAGCAGGTGCCCGAGCCAACGCAACTTATTCAGTGCTATCTGTTGTTCTAGGGAGCTAGCATGATCATCACCACCTAGTACTCGCCTACGCACATCATCGTTGCGGACACGCTGGTGCCATCCGACACCAGCAATGCTTCGCAGACAACGATGATCAAAGACTTGAAGGCGCCTCAGATCTTCAGACCGAAGGGGCCAAGTCTCACTACCATACAGCAGAACGGCCCTCACTGTGGCCTTGTATACACGGCCTTTCAGACGGAGGGAAACTCCCTTCTGTCGCCAAAGATGACGCACGTTCAAGAAGGCAGCTCTGGCCTTTGCAATGCATGAGCTCACGTCAGTTTCTATGCGCCCATCATTGCTGATGCAGCTGCCAAGATAAGTGAATTGATCAACCACCTCGAGTTCCTCGTTAGCAAGCGCCAAGGGGTCATCGAGTGGCTGGTGGTCCTGCAGCAACACTTTGCACTTTGAAGGCGCCGGGTAAATTTGCTGCACCAAGCAATGTTGGATTTGAACGAGTTACAGTTTGTTCGAAAGCCGTTGAAATGGTCTATCGAGTGAGACCAAACAATGTCTCCGATGGTTGGAGTTAGGCAACTTTGGTGCTTGGATATCTGCGAAACACTGCCCGGAATTTAGCAATCAGGATAAACGTAGGATGCACTGGAGTATACTCGGGAAACTGGTATCGCGAAGTAGAGCTTGTAAAAACACGACGCATAAGTATGGATCCAAAGGTGTGCGACAAAACGTCGCTGAACCACAGTTAAAAAACCACGAGTGCACAAGTGAGTGATTTGCACGCAACCTCTCTCAAGGTCATACAAGCAGGTGAAGAAACAGATGAAGTTGCTTCCTCATGAGAATCATTAGCATGCAATTTCGCCATAGCTCGTTACATGAGCTGGGCTCGGTATTGCCTTTTGATGATCCCCGTGTCTAGAGGTTGAATTTGTGAAGTCATGTTTGGAGGCAGATATATAAGTGTAATATTTGTGAGCTATTTATATCGGTGTGAATAGGACTTCGTCCACTCTTAAGCTAATGGAGCGTTTCTTCTTCATCATTCCTTTGTGGATGCCTCTGATCCACTCCTCAAATACGGCAGCAATCATCCACGCAGATCGGTTTGTTATCGAGGTGACTGGAAGTTTTTCAGGAGTTAGGTTTTGGACAAAGGTGGTTTAGCTGATTTACCAATGACCAGGGTCTTTAGCTTCTCCCCACTTGAACTAGCGCACAACAAAACTGTGAAACCTTCTTCGAAACGTTTTCCACTTCTACATTTCGTATTTTACAACATAGCTTCTGTTAGGCATCGCCTTGAAAAAGAGACCGCACTCGTCAGCGTCAAAATGTCGTCACTGTTAAAGCCCTTGTTAAAGTTGAGAATTTCTCGATGAGGTCTTGTACAAGCTTTCCAGCCACTACATTGGATTCACCAAACAGAATCCTCGGAAATTTCGTGTCGCAGTTTAAATTTTTTTAGCCAACCATTGAATGCCTGGTAATCTGCAACCCCTAATTCCCATGAGAATCTCTTGGCAATTTCTTGAATCATCGATCCAGAAATCCGAGCGTTAGCTGCCCTCATTTGCTTGAACCAGCGTAGCGTAGCCTCACTGACTTCCTCGTATGAAGTTTTCCGCCTCTTCCGCTGTACACCTTCCTTTCATTATCGTACCTCTCCAAGTACTCGTGCTTATGTCATTTGGTGTTGCTCACTGTTGTCTTGCTAACACTAGAAGCAGACTAATCCGTTCATTCACTGTCAACTCTCTGAGGTTATCGGGGTCATCACTTGTTGGGGTTCCCACTTGTTGGATTTTTGATAACGCCTTTTGGTTGCGGAGTTCCTGGTTTAATAACCCGTCATTCTCGGATGCAAAAAGGGATTGAATACGTGTATTCCCATAAATGTATATTTGGAGCTCCCAGATGTTATACACGAGGCAGTCTAGAGTCAGCCGGCTATTCAAAAGGAAAACTGATGGAAGTATGAAACGTTTGAAAGAATAGTCGATACAGCTGGCAATATTATCAGCTGACCGGAAGGTTATGTAAGGAAAGGTGAAAGAAACACTACATACCTCCACACCAGTGCGCTAGTCGCCCGATGTTCAAGCGACCAGGAGAAAAATACCGGTGGGAATAGCCGGTAAAAACTGACCTCTACCTGGTACAGTGTCGCATGAAATACCCGAGGCTGAGGTATGGGAGGCATGCAGGCTAATATTCTGTGTGTAAGGTACAATGAAAGATTTGGGAGCAGTGCAGGATGGTAAATGCACGGATGTTAGATTTGTATAGACTGGAAAATCCGCTTCTTCCTCGTGCGAGATGTTCAGTTGCATTCTGGCGGAATCTGAAGAAAAACAAACAGGAGGAGACTGGCAGCAAGCGGTACTAGCAAGTGATCAGCAGAACAAGATGATATTGTCAAGATGTGTGATACACTAAGCGGTCTGGAAAATGGACTCGCCTTCCTGACTGTGTCTGCCGCGTATTAATGTCTCCTTGTGGCTTAGCTTTAGATGTTACAAGCTGCGGGTCATCTTCAACGAGCTGTGGTGTCTGCCGCGTACACGGTGTCGTATGAAACCCAGTAGATTGTTGTGTACAAGGTGTTTCGATGTACGCCGGTTTAAGATGATCTACGGAAAACGCATCTACTTTACCGTTCTTGTTGATCATATGATGTTTTTTCGGTTCTAGCAATCACTTCGAATGGTCCTTCGTACGGTGGTTGTAATGGCTTGCGGACTGCATCATTTCGTACCCACACGCGTGAACAAGTTTCGAGATCTTTCGGTACGTAACACTTATTGGTGTGTGCGCGTGTGGGGATAAAGTGCAGTTCACGCATAGATGAACGTAGCTGATGGACAAAGTTTGAAGGATCTTTAGCGTCGATGTCGGTCGGTTGAACGAGATCCGCCGGGAGCTTTAACGTGGTACCGTATACCAGCTCCGCGGTGGAGCAGCCTAAATCAGCTTTAGGTATCGTTCGAAGACCTAATAAAACCAGCGGTAAGGTTTCTGTCCAACGGGTAGTGTCGGAACATGCCATCAAAGCTGTTTTGAGATGACGGTGGAAACGTTCGACTAACCCATTCGATGATGGGTAGTACGCAGTTGTTCTTATACGCTTGGTTCCGAGAGTATTGGTTAATTCTCGAAAAGGCGTCGACTCGAATTGCGCACCGCGATCAGCTCTTATGGTGGATGGTACACCATAGTGCGCGATCCAATGAGCCACAAAGTTATGTGCTACCGTCTCTGCAGAAATGTCTGAGATGGGTACTGCCACGGGCCAACGAGTGAAGCGATCGATGCAAGTCAATAGGTACTTGTATCCACTCAACGGCGGCAGTGGACCAACGGTGTCTATGTGCACATGACTGAAACGAGCATCGGGAACGGTGAAGTTGCCAAGTGGTGCCTGAGTATGCCGTTGCACTTTTGAACGTTGGCATGGGAGGCAGTTTTAGGTACATCTTGAGGATGAACGGGAATTTGGTGGTATACCCGTACTAAATCTATCTTGCTGAACACTTTCTTTCCGTACAGCGAGGATGAGAAATCCTGGAGATGCGGAATGGGGTATCTGTCTGGGACGGTGATGGCGTTCAGTCCCCTATAATCCCCACATGGTCTCCAGTCTTCAGGTTTATTCTTCGGGACCATATGTAGTGGCGATGCCCAAATACTGCTGGATGGACGTATTATGCCCAATTGTAACATATGATCGAACTCGGCCTTCGCTACGGAAAGTTTATCTGGCGCAAGTCGCCGAGGACGATGAAATACTGGACTGCCTGCTGTCGTTATCCTATGAACGATCTCATGTTTAATATCACCAGGATGATATCCGGGCTTCGTTATGTTGACAAATTCGCGCAACAGATCCAAATACATCGAAGAAGCTTGAGGCGGGACAAGCTGCGGACTCATAGACATTACGGAGCTCTTAAAACCAGCCTGTGATAGTTGCGTTAGGCCATCTATGATCTGACAGCGCTTAGGATCTACGATAATACCATAGTGCTGAAAGAAGTCAAGGCCTAATATTGCAGTAGGCACTTTAGCTATGATGAAAATCCAAGGAAAGGATCTACGGAGATCGAGATTTAGAGTGATAGAACGTTCTCCATAGGATCGGATTTGTGTGCCGTTAACTGCTTGGAGGCTGTATATCGAGCAATGTTTCAGGTCTTCTGGACGCGGGGGAACTACACTGACGTGGGCACCCGTGTCTACGAGGAATCGCATGCCGGATGTTACGTCCCGCAAGTAGAATAGGCGACCTGGCTCGCATATGCCAGCTTGCGTCGTCGCCATTACGTGCTGGCGTGGTCGTTTCCCGAATCGGAAAACCGACACGGTTTCACGCACTTTTTCGCTTTGTTGCGGAACCTACGGTGGTACCAGCATATGTCACGGAGACTACTAACACTCCGAGTACGCCGTTGATTAGATCGGGAGTTGCTCCTTCGTCTGGTGATGGTAATGGAAGCCAGTTGTTGCAAGGAGCGTACGGCTTTAACGAGTTCGTCGTCAGGTGTACGAGGTGATAAGTTTGAGATCGTTGGCGTTTGTATCTCCATTATCTTATCAGCCATAAGGGCTAAATCTTTTAGTTCGGTATCCTGGTGGGCGTTAGCCAGTATCTGTTGTACATGTACAGGGAGCCGTTGCATAAATAGCTGCTTAAAAATGGATTCTCTGGAGGGTTTTCACCTACCAAAGCTTGCATGGCTCGTAATAGTTGCGTAGGAGTGCGATCGCCTAACTGCTCTTCATTAAGTAGACGCTGCACTCTTTTACGCTCACTAAGGCTAAGCGCACGGATTAACAAGTCTCTTAACTGTTGGTATGTACTGCTCGTTTTTATGATATCCTGCGCCAGAAGCAACATCTCAGGTGGGAGTCGGGAAATAACGTGATGAACCTTTAAGGCATCCTTATGTATGCGATTGATTTCAAAAAATGACTCGGCCTGCATAAACCATAACTGGGGATACTGTATCCAAAATGTTGGTAAACAACTAGTAGATACGGTGTTAATTTCCCCTGGTTGCTGGTCAGTCATATTAGCATACATGAAATGGTGGAATTATGACGAAATTGGATACGACTCACCGGATGATGTTTGCTGAGTCGAAATATCCGAACTCACGTCGGGTCAACCACTTGTCGGGGTCACCACTTGTCGGGGTTCCCACTTGTTGGATTTTTGGTAACGCCTTTTGGTTGCGGAGTTCCTGGTTTAATAACCCGTCATTCTCGGATGCCAAAAGGGATTGAATACGTGTATTCCCATAAATGTATATTTGGAGCTCCCAGATGTTATACACGAGGCAGTCTAGAGTCAGCCGGCTATTCAAAAGGAAAATTGATCGAAGTATGAAGCGTTTGAAAGAATAGTCGATACAGCTGGCAATATTATCAGCTGACCGGAAGGTTATGTAAGGAAAGCTGAAAGAAACACTACAAGGTCTTTACTTTGGGCCATAATGTTGAATTACTCGTGATGATCGATCCTAAATTATTCAAAGCACCGGGTGGATCTAGGTCCAACGGTTCTATTTAGGTAACACTAGTTAGTTAGTAACTAACCCCAATTAGTTTCAATCTCAGACCGCGAAAAAATAGGGCCCGATAAGGGCTCCACAATTAATGTGGGTGCAAAAGTTAATCTCGCCATAATTCCAGGTGCTAATTAACTGATGTTTACACCTGATGCTTAATCGAGCATTTGACAGTCACTCATCCTCCTGATTGCGGACTGTGAGTTGAGTGGACACCTTCTTAAGGTTAGATGAATGCTTGCCTGTGATGGAGGTTGAACACACAATCGTTCCAGGTTATTCCGTGCACGCGGATCTGTGGGGACCCACATTGATCCATTTAATACATGTGCGCGTAAACGCTGACGGCCGGAAGGAACACGCACAGAGAGAGAGAGAGAGCTTGCTGTATCCTCAAATGAAAATTTCACCGAGTTTCGAGTCAGAAGTCCATACAATGCATTCCCACTGCACAGCGTGTTATCGGAACAGATGTGCCATTCAGGAACCATTGGATGGTAAGTTCTCAAATGGTCAACTTATATAGGTTGAAGTATTACCGACTATCATAGCCTGACTGCTCAACATACAACTTAATTGCATATGCACACAAACCACTACATGCATACATACACATATGGTACTGATTAACATGTCATTCTTCTGTGCAGTTACGGATCATACATGTTTGTATTGCCATGATCATGCCTTTACAAGCGTGTCTTGCACTGTCGCGAATAAAATATTTAATTATTTAACATACAGAGATTTGGTTCCATGGGTTTTACGCAGAGATCGTTCAAGCCGTGAAAAACTGGTCAATTTAGATAGGCGGTCAACCTATGGACATGGTCAACTTTGGAGGTTTTACTGTAGTATAATGTTATACATCATATCCTGCATTTAACACACCATCGCAATCGGAGGGGAAGATTAAAATGGAGGGGTGGAATAAGGAACTCACAACATAAACGCAATTGGAGCATGCTCTCCGTCATATGAGCAAGTGGATCCAACCACGCGTGTTCATCGTCATTAGAACTCCAGCCAGGCAGTCGGGACACACCAACCGACACCACCTTCGAAGTGAGGGTTTTCATTCCGCTTGAGTAATCGCTTGACTTTCACTTCCCTTATTCAATCCAGACCTCGGGCGTGCTAACAAAGCACGACGCGAGAGTTGGTGGGTTGGTATGCGCAACACCTGGCCAAGCCATCGTAGCCTGGTGCATGATATAATGGTGTTGAGCGGTTCATTCGCTCTTACGGCACCAAATACACGACACTGAACACATTAATTGCTCACACGGTGCTCCCATCAGACATGAGCTATGCTACGAAACCACCGATGATCGAAAGTAGCTGGCTTCTTTATGTCTGTCGATCTAGTAGGTCAGGATTCGCAACCGTGTAGTATGGTTAAACGCAGGGCTTCATTGTCAACTCTGCACTACCGGGCGAGAGTGATGTCGCGTCGGTGCCACGAGAGGTGGTTTGGCAGAAGCACTTCAAACTTTGGCTGTGTGGTTCGCGATGTTTTTCCATCCCACGGCCACTAATGTAGTTGCCCAGATGGTTGAGTTCCTGAAGGACTTCCGGCTGATCACCACCAAAGGTCAGCGCAGGGGTGGGTCCCTGCCAATCTTCTAGAAGTATTTTTCATTTCGAGGGAATCAAGCATAGCCCAAAGTTATTGACAATCAGCGCTAATCGGTCCAGTGCTGCTTGGCACGTTTAGGAGCTCTCACGGATGAGATCAATGTCGTAAGTACACTCAAAGTCAAGAAGCCGCTCACCAGGAAGCAGTGTAACAGTTCCTAAGTCGTGTCCAGCGAATGCTGCTTCCGTGACATCGTCAAAGGGGAAGTTAAAAAAGAAAGGTGCTGGCGGGCAACCTTGTCTCATACTTGTGGAGGAATTGAAGGGCGGTGACAGATCCTAACTATCTGCGTGAAGCTCTATGCTAATGTTTATGTAATTATCGGATACGCCTTTTTTGAGCAGACAGTTCCAAAGGACACAACGAGCAACCGAATCAAAGGCACCATTGTTGTCGAGGAACAAGACTACGGTGGGTCGACAATAAATATGGTGACGCTACAACAATTGATGCAAAGTGAAGATGTGGTCAATGCAGCTTCGATGTTGACGAAACCCGGTTTGATCTTCGCGGATCTGGCCTTCACAAGTGCCACAGTTTGTGGAGAACGACAGACACAAGCAATTTCAAGGTCATTGAGATCGGACTGAATTATCTATGGTTGATGCATCCATACATGAGCCTCGACTGCAAAACTGGGACTATGACAGAGCGGTTCCAATCGGTTGTTTTGTCTTCTGCTCTAACATCTGCACTAGTAAAATGTGCAAAGCATCTATAAGAGCAGATCTCCCGAATTTGAAGAGGGCTGGAAGAAGTCCATCTGTTCCTTATCTGATCTCACGTTCGATTTGTGCACGTGAAAGTTCATCTAAAGAGCCCACCTTGGAAGAACAGCAACCAATGTCCGAAAAGGAAAGTAATGCCTCAGGTTGATTAAACTGCTTTGCAAGGGTTTTGACAAGCTGGGGGATTGGCTGTCCATTCTCGTCGCATATGCTCTCACTTAGGCCAGGTCTCCTGCTGACTGTTTCCCGTATCAGATGGGATAACTTACAATGGTTGCCAACGAAATGGCTGTTTCCATCTCCGACACAACATGAGACCAGCAGGATTCTAAGTCTCTCTTCAAGCTAGCACGGAATACTGCCTTGAGAATTTTACGAGTCTTATTGTGCTCGCTTGCAGCCGGAAAATGTTGGAGAACATCCAGAATTTCCAGAGGCTATGTAGAGACCCAATGGCCAGATGGAGAATTTTATTTATCACATGAAGACATGACTGCTAATAGTAACGTCCGAGGAATATGCGACCAGTGATCTTCAAGTGTATTCAGTGGGCACTTACTCAGACCGGATGCCAAGGTATTTTGATATGAACTCAGAAAACCTGGCTTAGCTAGTTGGCTAGTGTCTAGCGCTCTCAGCGACGTTGTCAAAGTCCGCCGAAACACACTGTAATGCCAGCATACACAAGAGCGTGATGGGGGTGCACGCACACGCTTCAACTCGATCAAAAGTTTAGGACGCAGCCTCTCCATCGGTAACTGATCGCGATGTGATCCATTTGCGTCCATGGCTGACCCGAGTCTAGTGGATACCAAGTCACACATCTGCGATTGCTGTGTCGAAAGTTAGTGTTCGCGAGAAAGAGACAAGTATCTTCATACAGGTGTAGCAACCGCTCAACGTTATCATTACGGCAGGCTACACCACGTTGTCCGCCCAGATGAAGCTCAGCAGAGGGCAGTCTCCCGATTTGAGCGTTTAGATCACTAGCAAGCATCATAGTAACCGTAACTTTTCTGGAACGAAGGAGAACGTTGGGTTGGTGATAGAAATCGTCTTTTACCGAATCAGTAGGCGGCAATGACAAACAGGCGCCGTTTCACCCCGCGCGACTTCCAAACCTGGAACGAGCCAGCCAATCCGATGATTCACATCAGATTGTAAATTGGGATCCAGTCAACAAGAACAGCTTCTGCCCGGGGACTCAAAAAGTTGCCCACAGCAGCTTGATCGGCATGTTAAGCTGCGCCATCTCCGAAAGGCCGCAATCAATGCCGCCAGTGTCGCATGTGAAGGATGGTAGGGTAAGTATGGAGCTCGATTTTTGCAGTAGGTTTTTCGATGACTGCATTACTTCAATAGTGCATGATGGATAAAAAGCGTAACATTACATGACCCACAGGATGGATATGCAAAAGAACATTAAACCAAAATGTTCCAGCGTGGAACGTAAAGTATCAGTGGTTAAGCCATTGCAATTTAGCAAACTGTTGTGTAGGATTTATCACTAAGATGAAAGTCTAAGAGTCTATCGAATGTCGTCATATCTGGTGCGTTCACCACATAGCTTGTTAATCCATTCCAGTGAGAATAGATTCCAGGCGAGTAAAAATACTTTCTACAATCCTGACGGGAGTGTTGTGTCATTCGTTTCAGGCGGTTGTCTCGGCTTTGTTTGTAAGGGGCTAGAGTCAACAGTGATGTAAATGGATGCTCGTTTTCAGTTAGTATGCGGTATGTGAGAGTAAGATCTCCGCGAAGCCGTCGGTATTCTGATGAGAACCCACCAATTACATGAAGACGCAGTTCGTAACTTAGACCGGATAGTTCACGCGTTGGCTTTGTGGCTCTTCTTTGGGGTTGTTCCAATAGGCGAATGTCTCGTTTTAACCATGGACACCAGGCCTGAATTGCATATTCAACGTGAGAACGAATATAGGAGTTAATCAGCATTGGTACTAGCCGTCGCTCAAAGGTGCCGAGAACTCGCCTCAAAAGTCTCAAGTTCCAGTTCGCCACACTTGCTGCTTTCGAACATTGGAGCGAATTGCCAAGACTCTCTTGCACGATTATACCTAAGTCGCGTTCACTAATCACTTGCTGCAGGACTTGTTGCCCCAAATAGGTGTTGTTGACGAAGGTGCTGCGCACCGTTAGTAGGTGGCACTTTGCAGGGTTCAGTTGGAGCTGGTTCTTTTCTGCCCATTCGTTAATCCGAGTCAAATCTTCCAGGAGGTAGACATGGTAGGATGCTGAGAGAATGGCTCTCCATCTTTTAGCATCGTCTACAAATATCTACGTTGGAGATAGAATGTCTTCTGGAAGGTCATTAATGTAGACTAAAAACAGTAGCGGGTCGAGGACGGATCCGTGTGGTACACCACAAGGCAACTGCTGTTTTTTGGCCAAGCTGTAGCAAAGTGCGCACACTGAGGCATGTCGGTCTTAGCGAGGGTCAAGGATTCCAAAGAGAAAGGAGGGAACTGACGCCGTTCGTTTGGTTAAACATAAGCCTGCAGACTGGACTGGGGCGACGCCGTGCGATTATGTGAGCTGAAACATAAAGACAAGTGACTATTGAAGCAAGGTGACGGTGAGTCAAGAATTGGGGGTTGAAAACAGGAAGGATAAAAGTGAAGTTGGAGCGGGGTGATAATGTAGGGAGGCGGAAGGCAGCGCTTGCCCAAAGGACGGTTAGATCATTAAAACGGAGGCGGATGAATAGGGAGACCGATGCAATGGGGGCAATTCGCTGGAGAAACCCAGGCCCAGTAGAACGGGACGAAAACGGGACAGGAGCGGCATCCGTGGGTGAGCCCGAGGCAGGCAAAGCAGGTGGAGAATTTGTTGAAGACGCAATAAATCGGACAAAACCACCGGTATCGCATCTTCAAGAAACAACCCCGGGGAGAGTGATACACCCACGGTCAAGCAAAGCGCACGCTATCGAACGACTTCGAGCTTGTCAGAATCGGAGGCGGGGAAGCGAAGATACACGGGCAAAACGGACATAGAAGATGCGTTCCCCTACCCCCAGAAGGAGCATAGAAGTGCCACGAGCGGAGGCCAGGAGGGATGGTGCAACGTGGGAAAGAAACCTGACTCATTAATGTGCGCCTGTGTGAGTGGTAGTGTGGTGTGTGTTCGCGCCAATAAAGATCGTGCTTCATTGCCGCGTTGTTCTGTCGCTACAATAACTATGAAAAAGCGCAAGAGGGGGACTAAGAAGATGGAAAGTCTTGAGTGGGGCATGTCAACTTCTATCTACTCCGCTCCATGCAACAGATAGGGTGCCGATGATTATCCTCTGTGGTGACCAAAGCATCAAGTGCATGTTTAAGAGAAAAATCTTAGTGAACAATTAACAGTGAATATATACTGGTTAAGAAGCACTGCTTTAATAGTCTAGTTGGGTAGCTTGGAGGTTATCAAAAAATAATAATAAAACAGTTAATGTTTTAAATAGGAAAAAAAGAAGTTAGCGTTTTGTTATGCCCTAATCCTGTAACCCAAGCTTTTCACAACACTCACAGGTAACAGCCATGAAGTCCTAGGTATATTCCGGGAGTAGGACGAGTGAGTGCTAAATAACACAGTGTAAGTGGATGAGTGTGTCATTCAAGCGTCTTTTAAAATTTTTTTTAGAATGGATGCATAGGCAACCGATTCAGGCAGAGGATTCCACGGATGACATACATAAAGCGGAAAGAAATTTTTGCGGCACTCCAGACGGATATACTGTCCTGAGAGTTTCAGTGAGTGAAGTCTCAAGTTTGTCTTGTTGCTGAGTTGCGGTAAGGAGTGTCACACGTGATATGGGTCGTGAAGAATCAAGTAGGCCGTTATCAGATCGACTTGTAATATGCGATATCGTCGACTGAATAATCCCAATAGTTTCAGCCTCTGTTCGTATGAGAGATTGCGCACTCCAATGAAGTATTTAAACATCCGACGTTGAAACTGTTCCAATGCAATTGGGTCGTGTTTCAGCCATGTATATTAGGATTGAATGGTGGATTCGACACGAGGGCGTACGTACGCACCGAGCATTTGTCGAAAAACAGAGGTGTCAATTCGTCTACACGCTCTTCGCAAGAACCCGATGTATTGCTTTCCAGCCTTCGAGGCCCTTTCGGATTGCCTGGGGCAATGTAAGTTATCTTGAACCAGCACACGTAAGTCACATTTGACGGACGATTGCTAAAGTACATGCTTTCCGGGCCTGTATGAGTAGTTGATCTGGTGTCGTAGGCAGAGTAGCCTGCATGTACTCATGTTAAAAGACAGTAACTTTGATTGATCACCGGTGTATCGCGGTTAAGTCACTGTAGCAAATGCTGGCCAGCATTCACTTGAATCGTGCGCCAAAGATTGATGTCGGCGGTAAATAGTAGGAAATTTGAAGTGATTGCTTGTGCGAGATCATTTATAAACACCAAAAACAATCGTGGACCTAGAAGTGAATCTTGAGACACAACACTCGACTTGTATGGAGTCCGAAAAAGAGCCCCGAACACTGACCACTAATTGCCCTTGAAGAGAAAGTTGGCGATACAACTTGGAAAATATTCCTCGATCCCGCAATACTGGGGCTTGGAAACGAGTATCCAATGGAATGATTACGAAAAATCTAGGTAGACCACCTCAATGTCTTCTCCACCGTCATCTGTTACGGTCCAACTACTCCGTGCGATCAATAAATCAGTTGTGCATCACCGCTGTCGACGGAAGACGGGAATAATAATTTTACAGGTTTCCAGACAAAACGCCGACCTATCGGCAACAATGGATTCCATGACCTTGGACGGTATAGGGAGAAGAGATACTGGGCGTTAGTTTGAAGACTTAATACTGCTTCTGACTTTATGAAGCAGGGTTATTATCATAAACTCCCACACAACAGGATGCTGGTTCTGATGTAAACAGCACTGAAAGAACTGTGCCAAAGGTCCCGCAGGTTGATTTGTTGCTGTTCCCAGTGCCCCTGGACTAACGGTATCAACACCCGAGGAGCTGTGGTTGCGCAAGAACGTCAACTGCTGTAATACAGCGTCAGCGGTAAAAGCGCTGTGAGTGAGTCTTAGTGGTGGGGCGACGAAGACCGGAAGATTAGTTGATGACAAGACCCTCTGAAACGTGGAGGCATATTGCATCCGCAGTGCGTATGCTGCTTCGGTGACCGTTCTTGTTGAGCCATCCGTCGTTTTGTGTGGAAGATATCCTTGCGTCACATTTCGTAGGCCATCAACATACTTGTACAGCAGTTTGTGGTTAACGCTGAAGGTTTTTGCCAAACCCTGCTGATATACGACTTCGTCTTCTCTGAGCAATTGAGTGCAATGGTTACGCCGTACTAAGTAGTTATACCAAATTTCTGACCTTAGAGCTACTCGATACGTCGCCATGCCGTGTAGCGTACTAACATTCAATTTCGATCACTGCTCCTAACGAAAGAAACCGATTTGGACTCATTGTAAACTCGTGTCATTGACGCATCTGTAACCATCCGACTAAACTTGTTAACGAACTCGAGCCATGCGACTTCCTGTGGTCCTTCGGTCAGGACCGACAAGATTGTGGCATTGGAGCTGGGATAATTGAGCACGGTTTCAAAGCTTCCCTGCTGATAATCCGCAAAGCAAGCGAAGTGGCAACTAATGACTGCTTGACCATTGCGACCCAATGGACAGTCTACAACCAACACATAAACCATATGCGCCTCGTTGCTAAGCACAAGACCAAGCACCGATGGCCCATTAACCTTTCTAAACCGAGTGCGTAAAGCGGCGTGATTGTAGAGCGGAACACAGGCAAGGAACTCTTGCAGTTTGGCCTTGAACTGTTCGCGTACCGTGCCAGAGGTTTCTGATAAGCGTACCTTGAAATCACGATTTTCCAAACGCACGCTTGACGTGCGTGCCCTAGGGCCATTTGGAATAATCCTCTCTCTCTTCTAGCAGCATAGTCACCGTACGCTCATTCGCTCTACACTGTGATCCATCATTCGTGAAATTATCTTTTACCACTAAAGTCCTAACCATCACTAACGGATTTGACTGGCATCCGTGATTAAGCACAAGCGGATAACTCATTCACTTTGTGCACATTACGCTTCTGTGTAACACCATTCGGTGCAGAATTCTCGAGGCAGTCCGAAAAGCCTAAGCTTATTCTAATCGGCATCTATGAAGGAATTTGTAATCTCAATCTTTGTTCATCCTTATGTTTAAATTCATTTACTAGGTCCCAAACCCACTGTGCCTTACATCGATTGATCAACCGACCAACACTGAAACGTATGCTTACAAGGGATCACCGCTGACAGCGAGCGCACCATGCTGACTCACGTTTATCATTGACGCAAATAGTTGCACTAACTGATCATTTGACTAGCACGTGACCTTAAAGCGGTAAGCCCTAGGCGAATATGTCTCACGTTAAGAGCAAGTGGGAGTTGTGTTAATTTGGTGGACAGTGGGCCAGTTTGCAGCAGTTTCTTGGGACGGGGAAGATAGAAACGATTCGGCACAACAACACGACAGAGTCGTTTTCGTTTTGCGAACTATGCAGTACTATGTCAGTTAGCTATCTAACTGTGCTACTGAAGAAGTGTGAGTGACTAACAAAAACAGTCGCGCAACTGGCATGTGCCAGGATGACACCTATGAGAGGAAACTAACCTGAACTTGTATGTGAAAATAACATCCTGAATACCCCGTACAGACCGAAGAAGGGAGCCAGGCGTCTTAAACTTACCCCAATGACTCAGTCTCCATCAATAGCAAACCCTTCTCTCTTACTCACCTAAATAGAAACATAGTCTGCAGCGTGCTTGCTTCAAATTCTGTACACTGTGTTACACCTTGTAGTTTGTTCGCTATACAGGAGACCCCAAGCTGATGTCAACCAGCACAGTGAGGAACCAGGTAACATACGCATTAGTTGCCGCCAAGCAAACACCGGATATAGAACCGGTAACCCTGGTGGCCTAAATAGAGAAAAGGAAAATGTCGCAGCACGGATGGCCGCCATCAGTGCCGTTCACAAATTCACCAAATGCACAGAAAACTTATGCTCCAAAACCAGAAGCCACCAGACACAACAATGGGGCCTTAAACCTTGTGTGCACTAATGTCCCCGAATCCAAATCCAATGCAATTAAGGGTAGGCTGACAGACGATGCAATTCAATGGAGTTCCATCTTTCTGGCCATCGGTCTCCATGCTGATTTCACGACATTACAGCAGCCCGTAGCCTAGAGGTAACGAGCTCGTCTCGTAATCTTGCAGCGAGGGTCCGAATCCGCGTAGGGGTGGGCGTCCTCGCGGTATACTCAGCCGGCATGGACTGGTGGTGGTCGCACGACAGCAAAGCGCCGTTACCGCGTACAGCTGACACACTATTATTAACTCACGTCACTAAAACGCATCGCATTACGGTTAACCTCTGTTACTTCGGGTAAAACTGAACTCGGTGGATGAGGCAGAGGCCGTTCTGCTGTCCACGAATCGACTCCGCAACGCCTCAAGCGGAGTGTGCATACTACCTGAAACCCCGTGGAAAGAACATAGAACGGATCCAAGTAACAGAGCGAGGAACAAAAATAGTCAAGGTAAGAAAAATGTGATTGCTCACGGTGTTCCTGAGCTTACTGATTCCTCTTCTGACGATGTGCAGGTACACGACCGGGAGTAATGGCCCTACATCTGTGAGGCTCCTTCTCTCGAAAATATCGTGGCCCCCTCGCTGAAAAGGATATCAGCAACACCGAACTCTAAGGGTGCGTTCTCAGGCTGTTGAAACTGATGTTGTAATCAGAATTATCGACACAAACTCTTCTATAGAACTGAACTAAATTCGGTAGCAGGTTACCAGCAGAAATTCGTCTGTAAGCAGCAGGAACACCACAACCTTCTAATGACAACTCAATGAAGTCACCAACTGTAGGATCTGACTCGGTGACGGCTTCAACAGCGGCAATACCATCCGAAAGGACGAAGCAGATCACGAGCGAACACCAGGATTCAGATTATATTTTACTCGAAGGAACTATGCTAATACAACAATTGATTTCTGGCTTCGCGGAGTTTCGGATTAGAGAGGGTCTCTCAAACTCACTTGGGACGGGGCCTATGATCTGGCTCGCGGGAATTTCGCAGTCAAGGAACAAAACAAAATGTTCTTCTCTAACACCGTAGCTACTGAAATTGACAGCTGGGATTCTACACTCCCTCTGATGCGATCCTCAGTTAGAAATAAGTGTTACTGTTGTGGAAGTACTTAACACCGTGAAATGATAACTCATGTCCTGCAAAGAGTGCTGTCTGCCGGAGCTGCGTTAAGGCCGGTCATTTAGCTCGAGTTTGGCGTTCCTGTGCGATTTCTTTGGTGGATTCTGCAAATCATCCTACAGCTTTTCCGGTCACCACTGAACAATCCACATATGGCGTTTATGAATTAGAACAAACACTTTCGTCTCCAACTCTAGAAGCCAACCTATATTCGCCAGACATAGGTTGTGTGATTATTGAAGTTAGAAACAAAATCATGTGTCTAGAACTGGAACCAGATTCCGCATCATCAATCACAGTTGTGCCATATGGATTTACAAACAGCACTTTGGTCAGTTAACTGTGCATCCTTCCTCCTACACTTTCAGCGGCTACTCAAATGGTTATGTTCACATACTTGGTTTTGTTACAGTTTCAATGTTCCTTGTAAACGACAGGAAGCGTATAGTTGAAGTTTGCGTTTCTTAAACTGATAGTAAGCCTCTAATTGGACGTAACGCCATAATCTGATTAAACGCATCACCATGCGTCAGCCTGATGACTATTGCCAGTATCAACCTACATTCTTTACGGTCCAGTTACCCAAATCTCTTTGTTCCGGATATTGGTAGAGTCCCAAAAGCAATGCACCGCATTCGGTTGAGCGCGGATTACAAACCGTTCAGGATTTCACAACCGATGTATGTACCTCTGGCCAAGCGAGAGGCTTTGTTGTAAGCATTGAAAAAGATGGTCACGGAAAACTTGATAGAACCCATACAGTGGGTTCATCCACTAGTTGTCGTTCAAAAGAAAGATGGCTTTATTCACGTATGCACCAACCTTCGAGGGCTTAATCTACATATAATTGTGGGAAAATTCCCTCCATCTTCCCTCGGCGAGTTGATGGCTAGGCTTTCAAACACCAAACTTCTCTCAAAGCTGGATATTCGCAGTGCATACTACCACCTGCCACTGACTCCAGATTGCCGACATTTGACTGCTTTCCTCACGCAAGTCGGATCGTATCAGTACAAAGTACTACCATTGAGCCTCAGTAGTGCCCCAGAAGCCTGGAAGCAATTTATTTCTCTATCGCTAGCAGACCTCAAAGGGTGATGTGTATATGGGTGACATTTGTGTCTTTCGTAGTAACCCCACTGAACATCAGGAACATTTTCATGACGTGCTGAAAAGACTGACTGAACTAAATCGCTCCCTGAATACCAGAAAATGCCAGTTCGCGCTGTGGTCGAGTTTATTTGGCATGTTATATCTACCTCGGGTATTAAGCCTAAGGTACACAACATCAGAGCCATTCTTGATTGTCCAAAACCATGCAATATTACGCAAAGAAAACATTTATTGGGTTTGTGTTCTTAGTATCTTCGACATTTGCTGAATTTTGCGACTATTATCGAACCGTTGTGCAGGTTGACGCGCCAAAACCAAGAGTTTACTTGGGCAACTGAACAAGACAATGTCTACATGACCAAACGAGCGATGATTGAATCCACTCCTACAGTAGCGATCTCCAATGAGCCTTACCCAACGTTTGTTTCAACAAGTGCTTCCGATGTTGGCTTGGGTGCAGTTCTGTCCCAACTGCGCGATGGCGAAGATAAAGTGAGTGGGTACGCATCGCTTACCTTGTCCGATACTGAAAGAAATTATTCTACAGGCCAGGAGACCCTCGCATGCGTCTGGGCGTGTGAGGAATGACACTTATACTTATTTGGAAGTCGATTCACTTTGCGCACCGTTAATTCTGCTCTTACAACGCCACTAAATCAAGGTAACAAAGGCGAAAAGCCGGTACGTTTGAGTCGCTGGTACTCAGGTTTATTAAACTATAACTATGAAATAACTGTCAGGGTGCATTCGCTAACTTGCAGATACACTGTCAAGACTCCCGCTGTCCAACGAAGAGAAAAACGAGGATTTAGAGGAGGGAAAAATGATATCGCAACTCTCAGACGAAACACGTACAATAACATTTGACCTGATACGAGAGCACAGTGACAAAGACCCTGTCCTAGCGGAGATTCGGGAGTACATATCCATTTCATGGCCCATTCGTACCAGGATTCAACCATAGTTGTTTGCATACTATACCCAGCGGCACAAGCTTTCTACTGTGAGCAACTGCATTATTAGATGCGAGCACCTGTGGTCCCTGCATCCCTTATTTCTCTGGTGGATGAATGTGCGCGTGAAGGTCATCCAGACATTGTGCGAACAAAAGCTCGGATACTACAATAGAGTTGGTGACCGAAAGTGAATTTCAGAGTCGAGAAGCGTGCGGGTCTCTGAATGCTTCAGTCCAACCTACCGTGTACCCAATGAAGACATGGGCGAAAATTGCCATCGATATGATGGGCCCATTTGCCAATGCACCCCCAGTAGAAGCGAAACGTGCTGGTAGTCACCTGCTTCTACAGCGAATGGCCAGAGGCTATTCTATGCGGGGACGTAACTACAGCCGTAGTCAAAAGTGCGTCCGTTGTTTGTGTGCAAGGTACGGTTTGCCAGAAGAAATAGTCACTGATAACGGCAGACAGTTTCGAAGCACCGAGTATGCTGAATTCTTAAGGTGCAATGGTATAGGACACACAAGGACTGCACCTTATAATCCTGCAGCGAATGGACACGTTGAACGACTTAATCGTGCTTTGAAAGAATCTCTATAAGCCCTTCGTCTTTCGGAAGAATCCAGGGATGATGCATTGGTATCTGCATTTGTCATCTACAGAACAACTCCACATACTGCAAAGGCAAGGACCCCCCTCGGAGCCAATGCTAGGGCCAACAACTCGAATTCGATTAAATGCAGTCTTTACATCCGTAGAAACCGCCGATCACAGAGAATACGAAAGATTGGCTGTTTACCAGGCTAAGTATAGACGCGTGGGGAGAACGTATCCCCCAGGGACATTTGTTCGTGTGAGACTACCCCATTCCCGGACCCCAGATCCGTGTGGAATCTGTGTGCACACCAGGAACTTACAAGTTGGCTGATGAGACAAGTGTGAATGCAAGACGGCTGCATACAGCGCTTTCCCAAGTTGCTACTGGGCAGACGAACAAACACACAACCCAGCGCTCGGTAAAAACTAATATAAAATCAACGACATTCCGGCTGGATACGCGGATTTGTCTACCGATAGCTATAAAGGGCAACATCATAAAACACTTCTTCGGGGTGCTGACATTAAATTAGATGGTAGCGCTAATATTTCTAGGAAGAAAGGAGGGGACAAGGTAGTGTTCAAATACATTGCATTGTTTTGCTCTCGATTCGCTTATCACACTCACACAACCAATTAGCACTCGCTGGACAAGCTATGCGATTCAGCATTGGATTGACTGCAGTGAGAAAGCCTATCGATTTGATTGTCACGCGCGCAGCTGCAGACAGTTTTCCATACACAGCTTCCGGTGCTGCTCTGATCTGCTGCTGCTTTAGGATAAAAATATCAAATTCGTCTCAATATATACAACGCATCCAAAAAAGCATTAACAACCGACCTTACATCGGTCGGCGTAAACTCACTTGCTTCAGCAATCCCATACAACAAAATTTTGGTCTCCGAGAAGATCTCATGCATGTATATAAATTCCAAAGGTCTCCGAAGCAAAATAACTGAATTTGGATTTCGACACGTGTCAGCGTCGCTTTCACGGAAATATGGTTGCGATGTGAGATAACGGATGCCGAAATCGCGATAACAGGCATGGCCTTTGCCTGAAATGTTCGAGCGAGCAAATTTCGTAGGGTAGCACTCTACTCTCGCAACAACCTGCAGTGCGAACGCATACACGTTTCAGTAACCGATATACCTGACTCTATTTGGTGCAGCTTCCGGCTGAGAGGGAACGCAATTGGCCTAGTGACTGTTGTTTACCGCTCACCATCGCCTACATCTGAGATGGACTGCAACTTGGTGGCTGCGTTAAGGCAGGTGAGAAACAGGAAGTACAGTCACGTTCTACTCGCCGGCGATTTCAACTCACTTGCTCTAGAATCCCACGCAACACCAGGAGAGCAATTCAAAGCAGACCTGCAAGAGCCTGCCTCAGATTTCCCGCTTTATGACCATGTCACTTCGCCAACCAGGTTCAGGGGAAATAACAGACAATCCATATTGGACTGAATATTCGCTAATGAAGAACTGATGATCGAGTGAGTGATAGTCGATACTCCTCTAGGCCGCAGTGATCATGCGACTTTGCATTTCATATACACTTGCTATGCTGAATTTCCCAAAGACAGAACTCAAACGACGCGAAGCGTAGCAAGTTATGACACCTTAACCTGACTCGTTGAAGCGACCGACTGGAGTTTCCTAGCCGATGATGCACCCAGTAGTGACTGGGAATGTTTCGTCAGTAAGTTTAACACCCTGGTTAGTGAAGCATCGGAAATCAAGACTATCAGTTCGAGAAAAATGACGTCGTCTATCCGGAGTAGGACATGCAAACGCATGGTGATGCGCAACTTGGTGTGGGATACTCACAAAACCGGTCCGAGTCCGAGTAACTGGAATGCATACGTTGTACACCATAAGCAATGTACCCAATTAGTGCGCGAGAATATACCAGCTTATCAACATGCGATGGCGGAATGATTACCTTCAAATACTAAACTTCTGTATAAGCACGTACACCGCCTTCGCACAGTGAACAGTAGATTCCCCCTTCTTCAAACAGCGGATGGCTTAATCCGTACTGCTAAAGAAGCGTCGAATGTTCCGTAATAACAATATGCACCAACATTTCATTGCATTCGGTGGTCTCCTGAATCTTTGGGATCTATGGTGCCCCCACCACACCAGGACTCGTCATATAAATTTTACGGCAGACACGGTGATAAGAAAACTGCTGTACATGCGCCTACACGCCAGTCCTGGAATTGACGACATCCGCCAAAAGTCAGTAGATGTGGCAGCTAACCTTTTGCCTGAACCTTTGGCGCAGCTGTTCCAGCACTGTCTTGATGAGCAGCACGTTTCTGCAATGTGCAAACACGAAATAATAACTCCCATTTCCAAAGGGAGTAGTCGTTCTGACCCAGCTAATTATCGACCAGTGACACTATTACCAGTTTTCAAAAGTTATGGAGGCTATCATTGCCGACACACTCATGTCTTATCTGGACGGCTTCGGTTACTTTGCTCAGCAGCAACACGGCTTCCGCCAGAATCGGTTGTGTACAACCAACCTATTGTTAGCACGAGACAGCTGGACCGAATTTGTGGACGCTGGTGCAGCAGTTGATGTGGGTTAACTTGATTTCTCTAAGGAATTCGACCGTTTGGACGATTGTATCCTTCCCGCCAAACTTCAAGAATGTGGCGTTGGGGACCCTCTCCTCCGGTGGACCTGCAATTTTCTCTCGCACAGGTGTCTGGAGGTGCGAGTACGTGAATCCATGTCGGACCAAATTCACGTGGAACGCGGAGTGCCAAAGGGTTCGGTATTAGGACCTCGTCCGTTATCTGACTTCATAAACAATCTAGTGAGTCAACTTGTGTCAAACTGTTTAATCTAAGCCGATGACATCAAAGTTTCGTGAGTGATCAGAGCTCCAGAAGACCGTATCCAGCTTCAAATTGTCCTGGACAAGAGTTATGTGTGGTCTGTCCAGAATCTGCCTTTTCTTCAATGTGGTTAAATGTCGAGTGCTCCATTTAACACACCGAATGGTTCACGCATATAAGTTGGGGGACCAGGATCTGCAACACTGTTGTCTCTGGAAAAGAATCTCGGTGTTTTGGTCCAGAAAGATCTCGGCTGTTCGGAACAGTCCAAACAGTGCATTGCGGAAGGGAATCCAGATCTTTGGACTTTTACGGAGAGCATCCGGACAGTTCTAACCGTCGATTTTCCGACAAATACTTCCCGCTTATATTTACCCTCATATTGAATATGTAATTCACGCATGGTAACCATGGCTACAGCGGGATCGCACGGTCTTGGAGCTTCCACAACATCAGGCGACCAAAGATGTCAAGGGGCCTCCTCACTTGTCATACGAACAGTGCCTAAGAGTGCTTGGCATTTTCAGGGGACGTCATCACCGTTTGCGTTGTGAACTAATCATGGTGTATCAAATATTAAGCAACACTAATCACCCACGTCATCTCCTAGTGAATCTGAGTCACAACCGCCAACTGCGAGGTCATCACCTCAAATTGGCAGAACAATACAGTCGGTTGGAGTGTCGAAAAACTTCGTTTCGCTGCGTGTTTGCCACACACGGAATACCCTCTCAGAAGCTGTTATTTCAACCCACACGTTAGCCGTGTTCAAAGCACCGTCGACAGTGCACTGGCCACAATACAGCGTGTCGCGTAATCCAAACGATACATACCAACAGCAGGTAAAGAAAAACGAAGCCAACCCACCTTCAGTATTGTCCGGAAACCACAGGCGATAACCATGGATAGTAGGTAAAACGGACGGGAACGCTGTAATCGGCAAGTGCGCAGTTTGCAGTTATCCACTATTTCCTATAGGCATTTTTGCCTTTATTTGGCTCACTCCTAGCCGATCATCTGGCGGGACATGTCAAGCTTCGGCTTTTTTTAATCCGAAATGTACCATTGACCCGTGATAAGGATGTGACGGTATTTGCTCTTTAGTGTGCGTGTTAAATCAGCCGCAAGGTTTCAGTCCTTTTCGGGTATAGAGATGGTGGGCGATACACCAAGGCAATAAGTGCATCTGCCTTTTAACTGAAAGCGGCACCAAAATGAGTCGGGGAACTGCGAATCTGAATGTTCAATGTCATCGCATTGTAAGTCGCTCCAGTAACATATAGGTACCTATTTCTTTTGATCCGGATGAGCGACATACCCGGTAACGAAACTTCAGCGTCCGTCATTCCAGTATGCAACTGTGCCTCCGTGCTACCGATTATATCGCATGGCTTCGAAATTCGTCGATATCTCAGTGAGGCCAGCATATGGGAAAGACCCTTGGCATTCGCATACCAGCACGGTAGTTTCTCGGCCTCTAGGAGCCCACAGAGGTTTAAAGAGGTCGGGTGTGGGAGAACTCCGACCGATGGGACCACGGTTGTTACTCGATTTGTAAGGGGTTACGGGTACCTCGTCTTTAAGATGAATCGGCCAAGGCGCCTTCTAATAGTCGTTCTAACCTGCGTCATAGATGAGTAAAGTAGCAGACAACTGAAGATCCTGTATCATCACCGGTACGTTTGCTGTTTCAGCTGCCATGATATCTGGACTTTGCATAGCTGCTGAAGTCTTTAAGCGTGTTATATTTGGTGGGCAGGATACTGTCAAGTTGCCCAGACCTAGACTTGAGGATTATTAGGGTTCTCATCCAAAGCTTTTGGTTCGCAAACCTTACCGCAGGACAGACGGGTCGTAGCACTGGGCTACAGAGATTCCGTAGTAATGAGCCACTCTCAATCTAAACCCAACCTGTAAGTCAAGGAGACTGAGTTTGTCTGGCCACTGGACAATGACAAAGCTGTTAAGAACGGCTCTGAAGATGCAAACAGCACCATCCTGCGTATCTAAATGAATCGCTGAGGTATACAAACAACGCTAGCAAGTTAAGGTCTACTCTCGCCGTGATTCGCAAGCTCACATAGCCCAAACTTTGTCCCCCAAGGGAGGCGAAAACTAAGTTAGAAGATATGTCCCCTCCCATGGAAGCCAAGAACGAAAGCATAGATATTTCGGTGATTTACGGGTGTGCTCATTTGTTTTCGCGATTTGAGGAGAAACAATCTGCGACGTTACGAAAAGGTGGCTGTGATGTTCACCATATATTTCATTCAAAACCCAAATTATCAAGGCAATCAAATCGGTGTGTTGTAGACTGTTGTGTTGAATTATTTATTTCCACTTCAGAATTTGGACATGAGGTTAAAATGGACCGTTGGCTGAAGAGTGGAACACTGCTAAATATGTCACCGTAAGATTCATCGTTGAATTCTGATGTGGTAATTGTTGGGTCATGTAACGTGTCATCTGAGAATGCAGAAACTGCCACGTTTGATGAACTTCTAGTACCTGATAAGATGCAACGTAAATCTGTACAGAACGGAGCCTCTGTACTAGTAGGTAAGTGCAATGACATTTATTTTCCTTTTGGATTTAGGGAGTCCAATAATTACCCACAGTGTGTCTTGAGCAACGAAGATCTTCCGAACAGTTCCATGATGCTTGTAAAAAGGCGGTGGAATTTTGAAAAAATGCATTCGGCCAGTAAAGACAGAAATAAAGTACTTTTGGATGTTGAAGACCATAAACTACATGCTTCACGTTTCGCGGACTGTACATGAAAGGGCTACTAAAGCATCCTAAATTGTTAGTTATCGTATTGCGCCGATAGGAGAACCGCACACTATGGCGGATAAACAAGTCGAGCCAAGTGCAGTCAAAATGACTAGACACATACAGGATAACAAATCAGCAAAACAACTATCTGTAATGTCACTGACAAATGATGTGGTATCTCGAACAATTTAAGACACTACCAACTGCTGTTATGGAGTCAGCCTCACGTATCGTGTATATCCACTTCGCCCCCCACATGGGTGAGTCAAGATGTGACAAGACTTGTCGTGCAGATTAAGTTTTTAAGATACCAACACTCATACTAATGGAAGAAAACACACATTTGTGTGAACTCCTACGGAAGAACACTAGCGGCGCGGAGACGTTCCATATCGTGAATAATTTTATGCACCAATATAACATTTCATGGAATAATTGCGTCGACATTTGCACTGATAGTGCTAAAGCAATGACATGAAATATTTCTGGTGGTGTGCCAAGATTCAAAATGGTTGCAAATCCTGCACAAGCAGCCACTGTATTTTTCATGGACAAGCACCTGTCGTAGGGAAAATGCTACTCAATTTCAAAACTGTCCTCGATGAGGCAGTGCAAATCATTAATTTCATTACATTTATACCTCTGAATCACCGACAGTTCAAGACTCTGTGTGACGACCTGAAAAGTGTTCACACACATTTACTGATTCACAATGAAGTTGGCTCACCAGTGCCAAAATTTTAAGTAAGTTTTCGTTCCCTTTAAGGATCACAATTTTGATTTACAGTTCCGGATGACTGAAAGAAAGTAGTTGGCAAGACTTGTCTATTTTTCCGATATCTTCGCAACATTAAATAATGTGAACCTAGCACTGCAATTAAAAGCTATGATCATATTCAGTGCAAATGATAAAATTTGAAGGCTCAAAAACAGTTAGAATACTGGGAGATTTCTGTTCGCAGTGGAGATCAAGACAACTTTCCGGCCTTAAAAGACATCCTAGTAGAGAGGAAGGGAGCACGTAAAGTCCAAAGGATCTTTCTAGAGAAATTGTGCAACATCCGGAAGATTTAGTGGAAGCCTTGCCGCAGTATTTCCTTGGAGAAAATGTGGAAAAATTGAATGAATTTTCATTGGCAAAGAACCCATTTACATGCACGAAAAAGCTTCATTCCCTCTCTTCTTTTCAATATGAGAAATTCATCGACATGGTATGACGCTTACCCCAAGGAAGTTTCACCATTTGTCGCTGTCTGATTTACTTCGGAAAACGAAAGATGCAGCTATCGCCGTGTTTCGCTTATTTGCCACAACTTATCTACGTCAGATCAGTTCATGTTTGGATGAAGAAAAAGGCTAGCATTGCGACAATGAAATTAGTTCTCTGGGAATTTGTGTGTCGAGCATGTATTCGTCCTAGCGTTGAAAGCACCGCTGCCTTCAGAAGCACGAGCTCCCACAGAGATAATTCTCAAACGATCAGTTAGATTGTGCTTCTATCACCTGAACAGTTATAATAGGTTGATAGTTGTCTCTGAGATAACAATGGAAATCTATGTTGAACCTATTCCAGCCACACAAACCCCGAGATACGGCACAGTCATGCAAGCCATTTTGACAACTGATCTACAGATTAGGGTTTTCCTAATAGCTATTGGAATCACGACGTGACTATTAATATTATTACGATTCAATTACACTGAGTTCGATCAAACCCCATCCACATGTAATATGGTATTGTGAGAAGGTGTCAGTGTCAGTGCTAGAACAGATGGTGGACTCGAGCCTGCCTGCAACCCCAAAAGCGGTACCGAACCGTGATAAAACAGTTGGCTACTGTGTCTAATATTTAGATTTCCTAACGTGGGACGGAGGATTAGCGCCAGCAAGTAATACTTTACTTGGGTCATTAGGTTGCACTATCCTATGCATTGAGAACAACATCTCCTAAGTGCATGATAACACATGTGCCAATGTGCACATAGTCGATGGTAGTACGGGTGACTATAGGGAAGCGAGTAGGTAAGCGGAAGACAATTAGCTCAGCTTAAAGGTATTTTAGTTGTAGTTACAAGTGGATCGGTTTTCACTCCCACCACTCATATACTGATGTCGCATGGAGTCGGCCTGCTCAGCAAGCGATGTCTTCTGCGAAGACCAGTATGCAAAGGTCGCCAGCAGCTTCAACTCGAACGCCTCAAGTTACGAAGATTGAATAGAGAGCAATCAATAAGCAATCATCACTTGTCAATGGTATATTACGGATTGAAAAAAGCCGAAGCTTGACATGTCCCACCAGATGATCGGCTAGGGGTGAGCCAAATAAAGGCAAAAATGACTATAGGAAATAGTGAATAACTGCGAACTTGCGATTACAGAGTTCCCGTCCGTTTTACCTACTATCCATGGTTATCGTCTGTAGTTTCCGGACAAAACTGAAGGTGGGTTGGCTTCGTTTTTGTTTACCTGCTGTTAGTATGGGTCGTTTGGATTACGTGATATGCTGTATTGCGGCCAATGCACTGTCGACACGTGCTGTGAACGCGGCTAACGTGTGGGCTGAAATAACAGCTTCTGAGAGGGTATTCCGCGTGTGGCAAACACGCAGCGAAACGAAGTTTCTTCGACACACCAACCGACTGTATTGTTCTGCCAATTTGAGGTGATGACCTCGCAGTTGGCGGTTGTGACTCAGCTTCACTAGGAGATGACGTGGGTGATTAGTGCTGTTTAATATTTGGTACATCATGATTAGATCACAACGCAAACGGTGATGACGTCCGCTGAAAATGCCAAGCACTCGCTATCACTGTTCGTATGACAAGTGGCGCAGCCCCTTGACATCTTTGGTCGCCTGATGTTGTGGAAGCTCCAAGACCGTGCGATCCCGCTGTAGCCATGGTTACCATGCGTGAATTACATATTCAACATGAGGGTATATGTAAGCGGGAAGTATTTGTCGGAAAATCGAAGGTTAGAACTGCCCGGAAGCTATCCGTAAAAGTCCCACCATTTGGATCCAATTATTCAATGCCCTTTTTGGACTGCTCCGAGCAGCCGAGATCTTTCTGGACCAAAACACCGAGATTCTTTTCCAGAGACAACAGTGTTGCAGATCCTGGTCCCCCAACTTATATGCGTGAACCATTCGGTGTGTTAAATGGAGCACTCGACATTTAACCACATTGAAGAAAAGGCGATTCTGGACCGACCATCCATAACTCTTGTCCAGGACAATTTGAAGCTGGATACGGTCTTCTGGAGCTCTGATCACTCACGAAACTTTGATGTCATCGGCTTAGATTAAACAGTTTGACACAAGTTGACTCACTAGATTGTTTATGAAGTCAGATAACGGTCGAGGCCCTAATACCGAACCCTTTGGCACTCCGCATTCGACGTGAATTTGGTCTGACATGGATTCACGTACTCGCACCTCCAGACACCTGTGCGAGAGAAAATTGCAGATCCACCGGAGGAGAGGGTCCCCAACGCCACATTCTTGAAGTTTGGCGGGAAGGATACAATCGTCCAAACGGTCGAATTCCTTAGAGAAATCAAGTTAACCCACATCAACTGCTGCACCAGCGTCCACAAATTCGGTCCAGCTGTCTCGTGCTAACAATAGGTTGGTTGTACACAACCGATTCTGCCGTGTTGCTGCTGAGCAAAGTAACCGAAGCCGTCCAGATAAGACATGAGTGTGTCGGCAATGATAGCCTCCATAACTTTTGAAAACTGGTAATAGTGTCACTGGTCGATAATTAGCTGGGTCAGAACGACTACTCCCTTTGGAAATGGGAGTTATTATTTCGTGTTTGCACATTTCCGAAACGTGCTGCTCGTCAAGACAGTGCTGGAACAGCCGCGCCAAATGTTCAGGCAAAAGGTTAGCTGCCACATCTCGCGACTTTTGGCGGATGTGGTCAATTCCAGGACTGGCATACAGGCGCCTGTACAGCAGTTTTCTCATCACCATGTCTGCCTGAAAAGTATGTGAAGAGTCCTTTTGTGGGCACCATAGATCCCAAGATACAGGAGACCACCGAATGCAATGAAATGTTGGTGCATATTGTTATTACGGAACATTCGACGCTTCTTTAGCAGTACGGATTAAGCCATCCGCTGTTTGAAGAAGGGGAAATCTACTGTTCACTTTGTGAGTTCGGTATACGTGTTTGTACAGAAGCTTAGTATTTGAAGGTAATCATTCCGCCATCGCATGTTGATAAGCTGGTATATTCTCGCGCACTAATTGGGTACATTGCTTATGGTGGACAACGTATGCATTCCAGATACTCGGACTCGGACCGGTTTTGTGGGTATACCACACCAAGTTGCGCATCACCATGCGTTTGCGTGTCCTACTCCGGATAGACGACGTCATTTTTCTCGAACTGATAATCTTGATTTCCGATGCTTCACTAACCAGGGTGTTAAACTTACTGACGAAACATTCCCAGTCACTACTGGGTGCATCATCGGTTAGGAAACTCCAGTCGGTCGCTTCAATAAGTCGGGTTAAGGTGTCATAACTTGCTACGCTTCGCGTCGATTCAGTTCTGTCTTTGGGAAATTCAGCATAGCAAGTGTATATGAAATGCAAAGTCGCATGATCACTGCGGCCTAGAGGAGTATCGACTATCACTCACTCGATCATCAGTTCTTCATTAGCGAATATTCAGTCCAATATGGATTGTCTGTTATTTCCCCTGAATATGGTTGGCGAAGTGACATGGTCATAAAGCGGGAAATCTGAGGCAGGCTCTTGCAGGTCTGCTTTGAATTGCTCTCCTGGTGTTGCGTGGGATTCTAGAGCAAGTGAGTTGAAATCGCCGGCGAGTAGAACGTGACTGTACTTCCTGTTTCTCACCTGCCTTAACGCAGCCACCAAGTTGCAGTGCATCTCAGATGTAGGCGATGGTGAGCGGTAAACAACAGCCACTACGCCAATAGCGTTCTCTGTCAGCCGGAAGCTGCACCAAATAGAGTCAGGTATATCGGTTGCTGAAACGTGTATGCGTTCGCACTTCAGGTTATTGCAAAAGTAGAGGGCTATCCTACCACCTTTGCTGGCTTGATCATTTCGGACAATAGACCTGCCAGTTAACTCGAATTCTGCATGAGTTATCTCACAGCGCAACCATATTTCCGTGATAGCGATGAGCTCCCAAGCTGCTGACAGGTGTCAAAATCGTAATCCAGCTTATTTGCTGAGTAGACCTTTGGAATTTATATACATGCATGAGATCTTCTCTGAGATCATAAGTTTGTTGTATGGGAATAATGAAGCAAGTGAGTTTACGCCGACCGATATATAGGCGGTGGCTAATCAATTTTTGGATGTGCTTTATACTTTGAGACGAATTTGGTATGTTTTTTTGTATCCTAAAACCGAAGCAGACCATTGTAGCTCGGGAACGTATGTAGGGAATACTGGCTGCACATGCGCGCTTGACAATCAAATCGATAGAGCTTCGCATTGCAATCAATCAAATGCAGGTTCGCATGGTTTGTCCATCCATATACACAACACATCCTTAGAGATCTGCTAGCCGTAGTGTAATAAATTGCTACCAAGCTTCTGGGGCACTACTGTGGCCCAATGGTAGTACTTTGTACTGATACGAACCGACTTGCGTGAGGAAAGCAGTCAAATGTCGGCGATCTCTATTCAGTGACATGTGGTAGTATGCACTGCGAACATCCAGCCTTGAGAAAAGCTTGGTGTTTGAAAGCCTAACCTTCAACTCGCCGAGGGAAGATGGAGGGAATTTGCCCACAATTATATGTAGATTAAGCCCTCGAAGGTTGGTGCATACGTGAATAAAGCCTTCTTTCTTTTGAAGGACAACGCGGATGAACCCACTGTATAGGTTTTATCAAGTCTTCCGTGACCATCTTTTTCAATGCTTACAACAAAGCCTCTCGCTTGGCCAGAGGTACATGCCTCGGTTGTGAAATCCTGAACGGTTTGTAATCCGCACTCAACCGAATGCGGTGCATTGCTTTTGGGACTCTACCAATATCCGGAACAAAGAGATTTGGGTAACTGGACCGTAAAGAATGTAGGTTGATACTGGCAATAGTCATCCGGCTGACGCATGATGATGCGTTCAATAAGATCATGGCGTTAGGTCCCAATAGAGGCTTATTATCAGTTTAAGAAACGTAAACTTCAACTGTACGCTTCCTGCTGTTTACAAGAAACATTGAAACCGTAACAAATCCAAGTATGTGAACATCACTATTTGAGTAGCCGTTGAAAGTATGAGGAAGGATGCACAGTTAACTGACAAAAATGCTGTTTGTTAATCCATGTGGCGCAACTGTGGTTGATGAGGCGGAATCTGATTCCAGTTCTAGACACACGATTTCGTTTCTAACTTCAAAAATTACACTGCCTATGTCTGGCAAAGATGGTTTGGGTTTTTGAATTGGAGACGAAAGTGGTCCTTCGAATTCCTTAACGCCATATATGAATTGTTCAGTAGTGACCGGAGAAACTGTAGAGTCATTTGCAGAACCCACTAAAGAAATCGCACAGGAAGGACAAACTGGAACTAAATGACCGGACTTACCGCAGCTCCGGCGAACAGCACTCTTTGCAGGGCATGAGTTATCGTTTCACGGTGTTAAGTACTTCCACAACAGTAACACTTATTTCTAACTGAGGATCGCGTCAGAGAGCGTGTAGAGAATCCAAGCTGTCAATTTCAGTAGCTACGGTGTTAGAGAGGAACATTTTGTTTTGTTCCGTGACTGCGACCTTCCCGCGAGCCAGATCATAGGTCTCATCCCAAGTGAGTTTGAGAGACCCTCTCTGATCCGAGACTCCACGAAGCCAGAAATCAATTGTTGTATTAGCATAGTTTCTTCAAAAACAGGTACTCTGGATCCCGGTGTTCGCTCGTGATCTGCTTTGTCCCTTCGGATGTTATTGCCGCTGTTGAAACCTTCACCGAGTCAGGTCCTACAGTTGATGACTTCATTGAGAGTTGTGCCCCCATTGAGTTGTCGTTAGAAGGTTGTGGTGTTCCTGCTGCTTTCAAACGAATTTCTGCTGGCAACCTGCTACGGAATTTAGTCCAGTTCTGTAGAAGAGTTTGTGCCGTTAGTTCTGATTACAACCTCAGTTTCAACAGCCTGAGACCGCACCGCTTACAGTTCGGTGATACTGGGGTCCTTTGCAGCTAGTTGGCCACGACATGTTCGAGAAAAGGAGCCTCGTGGATGTAGTGCCATTTCTCCCGGTCATGTACCTGCACTTCGTCAGAAGAGGAACCAATAAGCTCAGGAACATCGTGAGCAATCGCATTTTTCTTACCTTGACTATTTTTGTTCCTCGCTCTGTTACTTGGATCCGTTCTATGTCCTTTCCACTGGATTTCAGGTAGTATGCACACTCCATTTGAGGCGTTGCGGAGTCGATTCGCGGACAGCAGAACGGCCTCTGCCTCATCCACCGAGTTCAGTTTTACCCGAAGTAACAGGGGTTAACTGTAATGCGATGCGTTTTAGTGACGTGAGATAATAATAGTGTGTCAGCTGTACTCGGTAACGGCACTTTGCTGTCGTGCGACCACCACCAGTCCATGCCGGCTGAGTATACCGCGAGGACGCCCACCCCTACGCGGATTCGGACCCTCGCTGCAAGATTACGAGACGAGCTCGTTACCTCTAGGCTACGGGCTGCTGTAATGTCGTGGAATCAGCATGGAGACCGATGGCCAGAAAGATGGAACTCCATTGAATTGCATCGTCTGTCAGCCTATCCTTAATTGCATTGGATTTGGATTCGGGGACATTAGTGCACACAAGGTTTAAGGCACCATCGTTGTGTCTGGTGGCTACTGGTTTTGGAGCATAACCTTTCTGTGCATTTGGGAACGGCACTGATGGAGGCCATCCGTGATGCGACATTTTCATTTTCTCTATTCCGGCCACCAAGCTGATCGATGCCATTTCCGGTGTTTGCTTGGCGGTAACTGATGCGTATGTTATCTGGTTCCTCACTGCGCAGATTGAATGCAGCTTAGGGTCTCCTGTATAGCGAACAAACTACAAGGTGTAACACAGTGTACAGAATTTGAAGCAGGCCCGCTACAAACAATGTTTCTATTTATGTGAGTAAGCGAGAAGGGTTTGGTACTGATAGAGACTGAGTCATTGGGGTAAGCTTAAGACGCCTGGCTCTCTTCTTCGGCCTGTACAGGGTATTCAGGGTGTTATTTTTACATACAAGTGCTAGTTCGTGTCCTCTCATATGTGCCACCCTGGCGCACACCAGTTGCGCGACTGCTTTTGTTAGTCTTTCACACTTCGTCAGTAGCACAGTTAGATATCTAACAACTAAGGTAGCACGGCATACTTCACATAACGAAAACGACTGTCGTTTTATTGTACCGTCTCGTTGTTATCGGCCCCGTCCAAAGAAACTGCTGCAAACTGGCCCACTGTTCGCCAATTTAACACGCAACCCATACTTTCTCTTAACGTGACATGTGCACCGAAGTTGTGCCGTTTTAACGTACCGCGCTAGCCAGATGATCAGTTAGTGCAGCTTCCCGCGTCAATGATAAGCGTGAGTCAGCATGGCGCACTCGCTGTCAGCGGTGATCCCTTGCAAGCACACGTTGCAGTGTTGGTCGTTTGATCAATCGATGTAAGGCTCAGCTGGTTTTGGACCTAATAAATGGATCTAAACATAACGATGAACACAGACTAAGATCACAAGTTCCTTCATAGATGCTTTGAGAAACACCCGATTAGAATAAGCTTAGGTTTTTCGGATTGCCGCGAGAATTCTGCACCGAATGATGTTACACAGAAGGGCAATAGGCCCAAGGTGAAGGAGTTATCCGCTTGTGCTTAATCACGGATGCCAGTCAAATTCGTTAGTGATGGTTAGGGCTTTAGTGGTAAAAGTTAATTCCACGAATGATGGATCACCGTGTAGAGCTGGCAAATCCGGTTCGAATGAGCGTACAGTGATTATGCTGCAAGGAGAAAAGATTATTCTAAATGACCCGGGAGCACGCACCTCAAGCGCTTGTCAGGGTAAACGATCCCCCAACCTTACAGTTCAACGAAAAAGGGATCTAACAATAGTGCCGACTGTTGTGTGCACGAACGTATCCGAATCAGCAGGTATCACATCGTAAGGTAAATTATCCGACGAATTAAACCACAGTGCTTTCTGATGAAAGTAAAAGACAAACCCACAAACTTAGTACGGATTACTCAACACCCGAACTTGGGCGAACTGAAGCTTATTAGAGTAACACTAGAATCCTAAAATGATATGGAAAAGGTTCTGCTCTCCACAAGCGCGCTGCAACATGGATCGTGTGGGATACGTATCTATCCTGAGGTTGCGTAGAACATATGACACTCGAAAAGAAACTCTAAAGAAGGAGACAGCAAGCCTGCACACCTAAACACTATCTTCATCCATGGTGTACCAGAGCTTTCTTCACAGGATAGTCAAGAGGCCGGAAATCACGATTTATAACAATGGCAATTCAACCGTGAAACCCTTTCCTTGCATAATGCTGTGGTGCAATCGCTCTCGTCAAATACTGTAAGATGCGGCCCGAGATTCCTAAAACTCGTGGTTCAGTCTGAGCAAGCAGCAACGGATGTGTCGCATAGTTGGCGTAAAAATCGAAAAAGCTTTCCATCGGAACCGGTTAAGGACTGCAGACGCTTCGCAAGGCTCAGTTTGAAAAAGCAGACGTACCGGTGATGATTGCTCCTTTACCCGATACTGACATAGATCTAGATGGGGATTGGGACACGCCTTGGTCAGAGCAAGGTACGAAGTAGCATCAGTAGCTCATTAAAAAATGAATAACCGCCAACCACACATCAGTCGGTACTCCCATACACACCTGATGTGCTTGACCTCTGTGGTCTACTAGAGATCGATAAAATACCCTGCTTGTACACGAATGCTTAGGTCCTCATCAATATGCTGATCGAAATGAAAGATCGCCAAGCTTCCCAGAAATATGATATCATCGGCATCACGGAGACGTGGTTACATACTGAAATGACGGACGCTGCAATTTCGCTACCTGGTATGTCAGTCATTCGGAACGACAGACAGACAGAGGAGGCGTAATTCTGTTCGACCGAAGCGACTTAAAGCGCGAGGTCATTGAGGATTCAGATTCGCTTTGGTGTCGCCTGCAGTTGAGAGGCATAGACCCTTGCCCTGTAGCATTGGTGTACCGTCACGCTAACTTTACATCTGAAACAGACAACAAAATTGCGACGGCCCTACGGCGAACTATAAAAGGAAGATACACTCACATCTTGACTATGGGTGATTTCAATGTGCATCGCTTAGAAACCCCTGCTACGAGTGGAGAACAATTTAAAGCCGATCTGCAGGAGCTAGTAACAAGTGTTCCGCTTTATAATCATGTCACCCTGTCCACTCGGTTCAGAAGAGGAAATAGGCCATCTGTGTTTGATTTTGTACTTGCCAACGAAGAATATATGATTGATGAGTTGGTTGTAGACTGCCCGTTGGGTCGCAGTGATTAGTTCCAACTTCATCTGCTATGCAGAATACTGTCGCAACGAAACTGGGCCTTAACGTGGTGCGAAGGTTTGCGTACCTCCTTGACCCATTGAGCTATACTGGGTGGTGACTCCGAACATCTTGAGAAATACTCCTCCCAGGTTGGTCAATGGTGAGGGGTCAGACAAACTCAGTCTCCTAGTCCTCCAGGTTGGGTGTTTGAAATGGGATGGCGTCCACTTCTTCAAAACTAAATCACTGCCACCCCGCTGCCTTGCAGACAGGCATTTGAGCCAAAGGCTTTCGATGAGGACCCTAATCGTCCTCCTGTCTAGGTCTGGGCGCCCTGGCAGTATCCCAGCCCACATACAACCATGACTTTTCTTCAAACATAAACTTAATCCTGCATCTGCCGTAGCGCAGATTATCAAGAGTCGCCTTATCTGCTGCATATAGCAGGGCGGATAAGCGAAAATATGCTACTGCTGGAGCCTCCCTTCCTTTTTTCCACCTGTTTCTCTTACTCCCATCCCGACCTCCATTACTAAACTTCCTGCTATAATTCCCATCTTTATTGACAGCGACCGAAGTGTCACTAGAGTAGAATCATCTGCAGCCACCTTCTCGCGATACGCACCGGACGCCTATCAGCAACAGTACCTTATAAGGTCACACAGTCCCATTTCCATGGCGACGTTCAACGTTCGCACTCCAAGACAAGTAGGTCATCAGGCTGCACTCGCACGCACCTTGGACACACTGGGTATTGAGGTGTGATGTGTGTCCGAAACTGGGATCCAGGACACTAATTGGGTAGTGAAATTAACTACACCCGGCTTATCCTCTCGTTATTGGTTGCACGCATCCGGAGACGCCGATGCAGCACTCACGGGTCAAGCTGGTGTATGTATCATTCTAAGCTCCAAGGCTGAGCCATCCTTGGTCGATTGGATTCCGGTGAACAGCCGTTTATGTGCAGCCCGTTTGACGACATTAACCAAGGTTGATTCACGAAGTAGTGCAAAATGTTGTTCGTTTGTGATTTCCGCTTATGCTCCCACCGACTGCAGTTCAAATGCAGCCAAGGACACATTCTATCACGAACTGAACGCGCTACTACGCAGTGCTGGGGATATGAACGCACAAGTAGGGCGTCTGAGCTCTTCAGAAGCTCAGCTGGGTGGTAATTATGGGCTTAACTCCGAACGGACTGACAACGGCGAGCGTCTGCTGCAACTGTGTGCGGAGCACCAGTTGTTTCTTAGTAGCACTGCTTTTAGACACAGTGGGCGCCGAAGTGCCACTTGGCGTCCACCTGTAGCTGGCCAGCGATGGACCCAAATTGACCACATAGCCATAAGTTACAGGTGGCGTGGTTCCATCCTGGATTGCCGCTCGTACTGGAATACCTGCGTCGACTCTGACCATGCCTTGGTACGCTGTCGTTTCTCCATGAACTTTACCGGGAACCGAACAAAGCGTTCCCTCCGATCGACAACTGAGAAATTGTCTCAACCCTCGGTCAGACAAGCCTATCAAGAAGCACTGCATACCGAACAGTAGCTGTCTTGTTCTAATGACACTGAGCTTCAGTGGAATAGAATCTCGGCCGCCATGCACGACGCAGGAGCATCTGCTTGTGGCACTATCAATCGTCAACGCACAAGTCACTGGATATCAGAGAGGTCGGTGAACCTGTTGGAATCTAGAAGACATCTCCCAGCTGGCTCTGAGCACAATGTGACCAAACGGGTTATTAGGCGCGAATTAAAGCAGAGATTACGTGCTGAGAAGGAAGGCTGGTGGACCATTCGGGCACAAGAAATGGAGAAGGCAGGAGCAGTTGGCGATCACCACAAGCTCTTCCAGCTAATCCGCACCAATGGTCCCAGAAAACCAGGCGTCAGCGAGACAATCAGAGACAGCGCGGGTGCGCTGATACACAATAAGGAGCGCCGTATGGCTCGTTGGGCGGAACACTTTCAAGATCAGTTCAGCTGGCCCCTGCTTCCGGACCTCTTCCTACTCAGGTGATGCAGACGAGCCATGGACCATTAGTGTAGAGCCTCCGTTGGAGGCCGAGGTCCGAAACGCGATCACAGCCCTCAATCGTTTTCGTGCCGCTGGTCCGGATTCCCTCCCACCTGCAGTATTTAAGGATGGAGGTGAGGTCCTCTGCAAAGCACTGACCTCCCTATTCGAACGTATCTGGAAGGAAGAGAGTGTCCCGGCTGATTGAAAGGAATCGATTATAGTGGCAATATACAAAAAGGGCAGTTGCACATACCGTTCGAACCACAGGTGTATCCACCTAACGAAAGTTGACAAAATTACTGGCCTCGATTCTCGTTCGTCGCCTCACTGCGGAACGGGAATCTCGGAGTAGGGAAGAACAGGCCGGTTTCCGCCCAGGGCGTGGCTGTATAGACCATATACTCACTTTGCGACAGATGCTAGAACAGCGCCACGTATTCCGCAGACCGACAATGGCTGTGTTCCTTGATTACAAGTGTGCGTACGATTCAGTCGATCGATCGATTCTGTTCGAAATACTTGCGCGAAAAAGTGATCACACGAAATTTGTGAATATCCTACGTGTTCTATACACGAACAATACAGTCCGTGGTCTATCGGATAGATTTCCGACCACAAGTAGCGTTCATTAGGGTTGTCCGATTTTCCCGTTTTTGTTCAATTTCGTCCTGGATTCTATCATGGGATGTTCCCTTGCGGAATCTTACGATGTACGCATTGAAGCGCTGCCTGGTGAAAGATTAGTTGAGCTTGATTATGCGGACGATATCGTCTTGCTTTTCGACGATGTTGGGCGGCACAATCAACCCTGAATAGCTTGTCTAGAGTGGTTCCATTATTTGGTGTGCGCTCTGCACTTTCAAAGTGCAGTATTGCTGCAGGACCACCAGCCACTTGATGACCCCTTGACCCTTGCTAACGAGCAACTCGAGGTGGTTGATCATTTCACTTATCTTGGCAGCTGCATCAGCAATGATGGGCGCATAGAAACTGACGTCAGCTCACGCATTGCAAAGGCCAGAGTTGCTTTCTTGAATCTGCGGTAGCGTTGACGACAGAAGGGAATTTCCCTCCGTCTGAAAGGCCGTGTATACAAGACCACAGTGAGGGCCGTTCTGCTCTATGGGAGTGAGACCTGCGCCCTTCGGTCTGAAGATCTGAGGCGCCTTCAAGTCTTTGATCATCGTTGTCTGCGAAGCATTGCTGGTGTCAGATGGCACCAGCGTGTCCGCAACGATGATGTGTGTGGGCGGGTACTAGGTAGTGATAAACATGCTAGCTTCCTAGAACAACAGATGGCACTGAATAAGTTGCGTTGGCTCGGGCACGCACAACGTATGACTGCTCACCGCTTACCTAGGGGGGCCTTGTTTAGTCCGCCAGGTGTAGGGCGCCGCAAAGCTCGAGGTGGACAGAAGTTGACTTGTCAGCGGGAAATGAAGTTACTGACTACCAAACTGGGTGCCGTTGGTCCGTCTCGCCTTCCGGGCAGGAGTCCACGTGACCCGCCTTGTGCTCGGCTCAAGACCTTACAGGACATGGCTCATAACCGACACCAGTGGCGCGCCTGCTGCCGTCTCCTAGTTGGACTCCCTGTTTAAAGTGTGTTTGGTGCTGAGTTATCCGCGGGGCAATGGCTAATTATGACGCAGGGCAGTGAAAGCCGCAACGAGGCTGGCCCGCTGAAGCCGCCTCACCTTTGCAAGATAACCAGCTGTTTGCGACGGTATGTTGTTTACACAAGGTGCAGGCGTCTTGGTCCTGAATGTCTTCTTAGGGCATTAAGGTTTTCAGGCAAGTCCCCCTTCTCTCCCTCTTATTATTCTTTATTTCATAGGTCATCGTGGTTGTATGGCAGCGAAGCATCAGTTCAAACGGCCGATGTACTGTTGTTGTTGTTGTTAAGCAGAATACCGAGATGCGGACCGTGAAACGGCGCGAATTATCAGATGCTACGATCGATCAGCGCACCTCATCAGTGCCACAACCTGATGACCCTGAATGTTTGCTTAGGGAATTAAGGTTTTCAGGCAAGTCCCCCTTCTCTCCCTCTTATTACTCTTTATTCCATAGGTCATCGTGGTTGTATGGCAGCGAAGTATCAGTTCAAACGGCTGATGTTATGCTGCGGTTGTTGTTGTTGTTATGCGGAATACCGAGATGCGAACCATCAGATGTTACGACCGATCAGCCCACCTCATCAGTGCCACAACCTGGTTGTTCCTCGCCGAATGCCCCCCCCCCTCGGATGTCGCCTGGTTCGACTTCGTAAAAAAAGTTAACCGGATGGTTACTGATGCTTCAGAGACAAAAGTTTGCAAACAATCTGAAAGAGTTGCTCAGGTAAGGAGCAGAATTCGAAAATTGAAGGCAGTACGCAACGCGGCGTGGTGAGAGTCTAGACTACCCCCAAGACAATACAGCTGGGATAACTACGTAGCCCGACGAAACCACTGCACCCAACTGCTCAGATAGGACAAAGTTGCACATCAAAAACGTTCAGCGCCAATTACAAACTACTGTACAAGCACGTCAATGGTCTACGGAAGGTGAGACAAGGAGTTCCGCCACTCACGACGGCTGATGATCCAACACGAACGGCTATGTAAGCAGCAGACGCGCTGCGGATGCAATATGCTCTCACCTTCCAGAGTACCATCGGGAGATCCTCCGGCTTTAATCACCTCGCCGCCGAGACTCACTCGCATATCCTTTTCCACGGAAGCTGACCACTCTACGCAAGCACAAATTCTCGGGTGTCGATAATATTCGCCCTGAGGCATTGGAAGCAGCAGCAAGTAAACTGGCAGAGCCACTGGTTTAGTTCTTACAGCGCTGCTTAGAACAGAAGCAAGTCCCTGCCATGGGGAAGCGCAAGGTTCAGGGGAGTACTGACTAGTAACTGCTTCAGAGTGATCTGGACACGGTACATCAGTGGTCCATTTAAAATTCATTGCAAGTCAATGTGAGTAAATGAAGGGTGCTCCCCATACGACACCAGAGCAGCCACTGCTACAAGCTCGGAACGCATTTGCTGCAGCGAGCTGCCCCCGAACGTGATTTGGGCGTACGGGTTCAGGGTGATCAGAGTTGTTCCAGGCAATCCATGAAAGCCTCCAAAACTGGTAACCAACATATGGGCCTGTTACGACGGGCATTCGGACAAATAGATCGCTCTATTTTCCGGCAGATGCTTAGTACGGATGTTCGTCCTCACGTTGAATATGCAGTGCAAGCATGACACCCATGGCTAAAACACGACCTTAGTGCATTGGAACAATCACAACAATGAGCATCAAATTACGCTATTGGAATGCACCATCGTCCATACGAAGAGAGGCTGGAACGACTGGGGGTATTCAGCGGACGTCACCACCGCTTACTAGGTGACTTGATAATGGTGTACTTTATTCCGCACGATTCACATCATGAGTGCCGCTCTTTACTGCAACTCAGCGGTAATACCAAGTTGAGAGGCCACACACTAAAACTGGCAGAACAGTAGAGCCGCCTGGATTGCCGCAGGAATTTCTTCTCCGTCCGCGTGTACCACCCGTAGAACGCTCTTTCAGAATCGGTCATTTCTGCACCATCACTTTCCATACTTAAAAGACGCTTGGATGACGCACTTACAATTTGTCACCTAGTACTACATATTTAACCCACTCCTGAAATATATTTTGGATTTAGTTGCTGTTAAATGTCTGTGTTGTGAAACTACACGGATCGCAGGACTATAGAGAAAAAAAAACGATAAGTCCCTCTTTTAAACGCAAATAACCCACTGCTTTTAGTTTTTCGATAACCATGCAAAACCACCAAACAGAAGATGTAAAGCATTGTTTCTTAACCCGTATAAATTCCTTGTCCATTGTAAGTTTGGTTGTCCGAGTAAGTTGAATTGAATGTCTGCACAGTGGTATGCGCACGAAGGTACAGCTGAGTGGACAGACCTCAGATGACTTTGCAGTTACCTCTGGTGTGAAGCAAGGTAGTGCCTTAGTTCCAACTCCGTTTAATAGTTAGTTTCATGTCATGATGTCACGTGCGTTTGATGTGGCTTGTGCTTACTGTGTTTGTGGGGAGCACCGTATTGATGGTGGGTTCCGGAACATCTGTCGTTTCGATGCGAGAACCCTAGTCTGTGAGACAACTATCCGTATGTTGCTGACGACTGTGCGTTGTTTACACACGACGCGGATGAGTTGCAGCTATGGCTTCGACATCGGCCAAATTCGGGCTCATCAACAACATGAGCGAAAATGTCTGTCTTTTTCAGCCTTCACAGGAGGTACAATCAGCAGTGGTACCGCAAATCAGCAATGGAAACCACCTCCCGCTTCTTTCGCCTTGAAGTGTGGTTTCGACTGATCAGCAACTATACAGTGAGCTGCGTATCCGAGTAACGAAAGCAGCGGCGGCATTCGGGAAGCTTATCGAATGTGGAGGAAGCACCAGCTTACCGTTGGCACGAAGCTGATAGTGTACAAATCCATGGTGCTGTCCGCTTCTTTATACGGCAATGAAAGGTGGACTATGTACTGGAGGGATGTGAGATATCTCGAGCGGTTTCATCAACAATGTCTGCGAGGGATTCTGCGCAATGGTTGGTGCGAGAGTTGCAGACACGGTATTGCGCCGAAGTGAAATATGTGCGGTAGACTACAAACTTTTCCTGAGACCCGTGAGGTGGCTCCGTCATGTGTGCCGCACGGATTAGACGAGGATAACGAAGCAGTTGTTATATGGTCGGCTGAGTGTTGGGAAATGGCATATAGTGAAACCGAAGCTTCGTTACCAGGACATGATCAAGGTGAGCCTATCACTTTAATGTTGATTTCAGGAATTGGGCATAGAAGGCGGTTAATCGGCGTGCATGGACCGCTCTGATCACGAAGGCAGTTGCAGGAGAAAGCCCTCGTGTATGCACCGATGGAGAGAACTCCATCGACGTCGAGCGCATGGTGCTGTAGCACATGCGGTCAAGAGTGCCTGAGTCAGGCAGGTCAAATGAGCCACGAGTGAGGACAACGGGTGCTGCTTATAATACAAGCAGAACCGGCGCAGTGTTAATAGCTACGCTGCATGCGCTTCCAACAGATTTGCTAACCGCGCGCTTACGTGCTGAGACTGTTTATTTCAGTTGGTTGGTTTGCTATCATGTTTTAATGCTTTTACGTAGTTCTAATGTCCAAGTGAATAATCTATTAAATTGCACATGTCGCTTAAGCCAGTAGTTCTTAATTTCGTTAACCTTTTCGCATTTGTGGCATTTTCTTAAAATATATTTTCCGACGTCTTGAACCTACTGCGGACTTGTTGGCAACCAATTTCTTTCATATGCTCATTTATTGAAGAGTTATGTCGACATATCCGTGTGCTTTATACGATATATTTTATTTGATAGTTATTTCAAGTGATTTGCTGTCGCTCGACATCCCCGGTGGGGTTGCGCTTGCCAAGGTATCTACCTGTCTATTACGCACTACCTCGTCCATAATGGCTCCAGGAGACAGTTGGTTGTTGCTGCAGGTGACGGGGTGCACGGTCTTTGTGGCCGTGCTAGGCTCAAAGAGTGGTTCCATACACTCAGTGCGCAGCGGACTAGGGTCCAGCCACCGCCTTGTGGGCGACTGATTCCCAAATACAGCATGCTTGTGTTTGCCTGTGAAGGAGTGTGGGCCGGCTCCGTTGATGAAAAGTGGCTCCCATCTACATGCCTCCCGGTCTTATTCCTTCTCGTTTATACGGGATATGGGGTGTGTGGTTGGAGCTGTGGGTGGTGCAGCGTAAGCCACCCGTTGTCTCTTTGTAGACGCACACGTCCTGTGGCTGTCCTTGTGGAGGCCACAGTGACAGGCAAAGCCGGAAGCAGATGCCGCCAACCATGTCGCCTTGTCTACATACTCGGTATCGCGTTTCACAATCCTGGTGTTAGTTCCGCACGCGTAGACTTTTATCGTTTGTTAGGATCAGAACAAAGCAATTATAGAACGCAGGGGGTTTCAGGGCTCTTGTTGAGCAGGTTGTCAGAACAAGCCTCGGTCAAATAGTCACCAAGTGTTCGAAAATGCGCTGGACATCCGCTTGATCCTATTGATACCTGTTAACAGTCTACACCGCCCTCGAATTACTTAGGACGTGAAGCAATGACCGTTCCTCTACGAGTCGGCGACAAACGCCACTGGGCAATGAGAGACAGCAGTGGATAGCAATGACTGATTACCAGCTGCGAAATGGTGCGGCCCATCCCCCAACGCTACGAGTATTATTACGACCAACGTGAAAGCCGAAGCCGCCCCGCTACTCTTCAACAAGCAGTGTTGGCCCAAGTTGGTTTATAACGACATAAGTGAACTGCAGAATTAGCGAAGAAAGTAGTAACTCTGAGGGTCAACCCTGTTATCTGGAGGCTCATGGCATGCAAAACGGTGGAGGATGAACCATGTTATGTTGTACCCAGTCGTTAGTTATGGCAGTACGCTTCTGTCGCCAATAGCTAAGTGGCTGGCTCATAAGAGTAAAACATGTTCAGGTCCATTAGGATACGCGCTACTGAGGAGTCCCAATAGGACAAAACGGCAATCCAGCACTTTTCCAGATGGGTGGTAACTGGTTTTGACAAACTTCTTATAATGCTCTGTGATGTGCGGGATACAACTGCTATTGCAGTTGGAGTACACCTGAGTTGCTGAAAGCGTGGCGCACTCGCTCTCGATGCGAATTCTGGCACAATGCCCACTCGCCATATGTTACCATCACACACATTAAAGAGCCTAGGAGTTTACTAACTGTTACCCGTGGAGATGGAATAATAACTGTGTGGCATCCCAAGCCCAGAGCGTTTCCATTTTAGAACAAGCTACAAACTAGCTGCCACGCTGTGTATGCCTGCTTCAAGTCTCACTAAGCGGTAACTGCTAAGTACTAGTCTAACAAGAGATGAGTGCCAATGAAAAAGTGAGTGTAACCACGTGGTTTACATAACTAGACGTTATGAAGCTGAGGACCTTTGGGTCGATACACCAAGTAATCAGTTAATGGAGGACAATCATATCGAGAAAGTGTCAGCCAACCGTTAATCAAGGACCACTTCTATCCGTGTGGCTCTCGTCCTGAATCCATCGAGTTGGCATTGAATGTGTAGATGGAACTGCGTGCAGTGCAGTGCAAGCCACCCATGATCTATCTGCAGACACGGCACCCAAGTGAAGATTAAAAAGTGAAACAACTAACGAATCCGGAAACGGACGCTTCAAAGTTCAGTGAACAAAAGACGCTGATGAAAAATGATTAAAACAGATTAGTGTTCATATTAACCGGAGAAGAAGGAACAAAGATGAAGAGGTTTTTGGTTCAAATTAGAAGTTGAATCTGATCAGCACGACGCAAACACGATAAATCTCGCGGTAAAAGAGTAATTGAATGTGAAATCCTCTGGTGTAATTCGTGGATGACATCAAAAGCAGAGTAATGAAAGCCCCACAGGATGAATATGTACAAGGTGGAAAACACAACCAAGTGGCAGGTCAAACGGGCAAGTGAGGGAGTATGATAACACAATCAGCAGCCGTTGGGATGTGACGTCGTATCCACCGCGGGTGCTGACGTTCGGACAGTGGACAGTCGTGGACAAGTGTTACCACTAGCACCAGTCGGATTGTCCATACTCGCCATGGAGCGTAGTGTGGTCAGTGCGTCTGTCAACCATTGTTTAGGCTTCAGATTGCGCAGAGCTGAAGGGGTGTACGATTCGGGTGGGGGTATCTCGTCATGTAGACGGTCGCTTTGTGACGAGCTACATTTGACGGGCTGAAAAACACATCCACTGTGATGATAAAGTGTGGAATAATGCTTACTAAACATAATAAGTCAAAAAAACGCAAGATATGAGTTTATAGGGGAACTCCTGATTGGCGGTCTTAAGTGCTCACCTTGATTCGGATGACTTACGAATGAATTGTAACTTTTCAGCAATGATGCCATAATCACCGGCATGGACTCTAGTCCTCAGAGAATGGAAATTCAACTTTGACCTGACGAGGCGCACGTCAGTGATAAAGTGAAGAAGCGATAGAAACAAAGCATTCAGCTGGTTTGGTTCGAGTTTCAAAATAGGGCAGAAAACTCATAATGAAAAGCTGATGCTTACAAGGGTGGATGGGACCTAGAGTGAAGCCCACCAGCGAGAGAGAGCAGATGCGGACTCAGGTAGCCTCTGCAAGTTGGTGATGTGTCAGCCCAACTCACAACACACCAACTCAAATAAGCTGAGTCAGCAGCATCATAAAGTAGCGCCTTCCGTCAGTATAAGTAAGTAAAAAAATACCGGAGAACAATCCAACGGAACGGGATCGGAATGTACGGAGGGAACGAGATAAAGGGAAGTAGAATGACCTCTGATGTAACGTCGAGGTGAGTCGTAAAATATTAACCGTGTCACCATTTGAACTAACGTCCATTCTGGTATATCTAGGCGGTATAACAGTGATCCACCAATTTCGATAGTGGTACTAAAGAGGAGACCCGTTTCAGGTGGCTGTCTGCGGAAAGTGACAAGGCGCAATACGCTATGGATCACGCTGGAGTGTAACGAGATGTCAATGAACGGAAGTTTGGTGCATGTGGTGTGAAGAGAAGGGTGGCGGGTTCATCGTGATGTAGTTGGTCATTCATTATAGTGATCCAGACATAGAGTTTTCGTGCCGAGTAAAGGGCATCATTAACTGACAGATCAGTAAAGGAAAAGAGGTGCGGAACAGCATTTTTCAGGAGAGCACGTATAATGACACGTGAGAAGCATTGGTGTGAGTCACTAACCGTGAAGTTGGATGACGACATTCATCACACCAGATCATGCCCAGTATGCACTAATCGCTAACGGATGTTACGAGTGCTGCTCTCGGGGTGAGACAGACAATCGTGGAGATTTGGGTCGGCAACCCTGAGTTCCCAAGTTTGAACTACAGCAGGGTTAGTCTGAACAGTGAATGCTGTATAAATTGAGACGCTGAGCCCTTGACGAGATCCGGACATTGTACACGAGACTGGGTCACAAATAGATCTAAGTAAACAAATCCGATAGGGCTAAAATGGGCAAATGCGTCGATCACTGTTGATAAACTGTGCACATAAGATAAGTACGAAAGTTTGCTTCTATGATCTGTCGACAAGGGACGCCAATTGGCAATTACTATCACGCCCTTCCATTGATGTAGTCAGTGACCGAAACAGAAGCGATTTTCATGTTCCGGCGCAAACTGTCAAAGTATTTCCGTAGATCTCGTGCTCAGCGGTGTAGAAGACAGAAAACGCGCGAACGACGCACGCCGCTCTGATACCAAATAACAGGAAGCTCATGATGATCCATCAGAATCTCTCGATGTGTGTTCACAAAACACTGGGAATCTAATGACATGCTGAAAGGCAAGCGTCCGAGCCCAGCGTGTGCGCGCATTCGGCATCCAAGCGAACAAGCCGGACCCATTCGTTCAGTTACCCGATTAGCTCGGATTGAATGCGGACAGACAGTATACACAGCGCTGCGACGGACTTAAAGGATGTGCAGATATTGTTAGTCGCAGCACACGCTAATCAGACCGGGAAATAAGGCCTCGAGCAGAGAACAGCAGTTCGTGCAAAATGGGGAAAGAGCGGCATTAGACAAGCAAGCTAGAAAGGTTCTTGCAGAAGCCAAAAGCCGATCGGGTGGTAAGCGTATTAAGCACCAGCGAAGAGTAAATACGTAGTAAGTAGTTAGATGTTGCATAGTTTTTAGTTATGCTCCTTGAACACAAAAGCCGTGGGCTCACCGCTGTCGAGAAATTGGTTGGAAAGTCTAAGAATGCTCACTTCGCCTCGCAGGACCTTCACGGTATGGACAGTAGAGTCCATAAATGTCTTTCAATAGTAGGAAACCAAAAGTGAAAGCCACGAAGCGTGTGTTCGCACCGAGGGACTAACCATTAAACACCAACTGTAAAGTATCCAAGGGGCGTGAAGATGGTGGCACTTACTCCTTCCAAGGTGGGTTCAACCGGAGAAGACTGTGTGCCAAGTTCCATAACTGCATCTCCGGTTCCATTCATGTCGGTAGACTCAGCACATCTCCAATTGGAAACCATGGCATCCAAAACAGGGGCACACGTGACACACTGAGAAGACTGCTGAATCAAAACCCAAAGGAGGCGTAGATACAGCGCGTCTGAGTCGGGACTTAAGGAGGTTGTGGAGGTGGAACTGTCTTGAGATGCATCGCACTTGAGGGTATGGGGACCACCATTTTCGTGAGTGGCGGTTGATAGTTGATGACGCTTGACCAGATCGGTAGCGATGGCTCGATAAGTGGCAAGTAAACTCTGGAATCTGGCCCGCTCGTCTGCAGCCTGGTCTAGAGTGGAGCGAAGCATTTGCTTAATCTAAGTAGGAGATAAAGGTACGAAGGGGTTAAGATAAGTTGGGCTTGGATTAAGATAAGCTTAGGGAATCGATGGGTAAGCATACCATAAGACAGACAGATAAGGATAGTATGCCTCGAAACCGTCTAAAAATGAGTGCAGGTGGATAAAGGTCACTAACGGTTGTATGACCCCGCAGAACAGCCTCGTTTATTCAAACTGAGCTAACCCCATAGAATCCGGAATCAGAGAAGTGGTGACACGAAAAAAGGAGTACAATTGATCAATTAGAATTCGCGCACCTAAGTGAGATGGACCAATTGTCTTGACTCTCGTCAAAATAATGATATTGGTTGGCGACATTTGGTTCCAGATCTGCCTAAACCGGGACAGCCAAAGGACACCTACACCAACAGAGCAACCATGGAGGGCCTGCGGTGCACCACCCACACAGCCCATATCCAGAGTAAACCTGAAGGAATAAGGTCTGGAGTCATATAGATGGAAGACATGTTGCATCAATGGAGCTGGCTCACATTCCTACAACAAGCACAACAGCAGCATCCCTGCTTATCTAAATTGAGAATCATGCGTACCAGACGAAATCCACTCCACACTGGATGGAACCTAGTACCGTAGCGAAGACCGTGCACCCCGTCCCCCAGGAAAAGAGTAACAGTCTCCTGGAACAGTAATTGTGGTGGAGGATGTTAGACGGCTAGGCGCCTTGTCGGCATTCACATTAAGCGCAGCCACAGAAGGGATATAAAACAAACAACCTAGAATTTGAAAGAAAATAAACATGCAAAATCGATACGGAATGTGCCGCCGAACTGAGCAAACCAAATAAAGTGGAGTTCTTTTTATCTAGGTTAGTAAGACCTAAAATAACGCGTAAGTTGGTGTAACCCAACTGCGATGAAGATGTATTATGGATGCAACATCAACCCCAGTACGGCGCATCGGTAATAATAATGACAACGATAATAAAATAACTGGATAAAGGAATAATAAAATTGTCAGAATGGAAACAAGAGCGCGTTGACTTCATCACAACGCCATTTCTGATGAGTTATCCAACCAATAATGCGACTGGTCTCGAGGATTCGATCGCGTAAGAGAACAAGAACCAATCCGAGTACATATTTTGGTGAGTTTCTTCATGCTGCGTCAACGGAACCGAAGACTAGTCAAATTTTCGGTGTTTCATCCACCTAGATGCGGCATTGTGGCAAACAATACACGCCGAAACATTGGTACGAAAATTCGAACAACGTTATAATCACATAAAGTATGTGAGGACGACGCGGCCGTCGCCGTCAAATTGATGCTACTTCGAGGGTCGATCACAGGACGACAAAACTCACAATATATGTTTACATCTCGAGACTAATTGCGACGCAAGATGGCAAAACGAAACGCTACCATTCAGAGTATGCGGATGCGCATATAGTAAATGGAGAAGCTACAGGGTTTTGCAACGAGAACAGTTTGTGAGAAAGCTGGCGCATTTCAAGGACATTTAAGAAATGGGAGAGTATGTCCACTGGATGCAATGACAATGGGTGTAACGCAGGCCAATGATCGATTAAAGTAGTGAGGCCCCTCGTATTTACGACAGAATGAGAGAGTACGGTGGCGATGCAACTACGCCTCATCATCGACGATCAACGTTAGCAGCAGCCACACTAGGGAGTGGTTCCATGCTGCGTTGACCGGTTGAACAGTACTGAGTGAACGGGAAATCGTTTGGTTCCAATATGTAAATCCATCATGGTCAACAAGTTGGTTAAAAGATCAGCTTCTGTGAAATAGAATTCATTGCTCAAATTGCCGAGAAAGCTTGTGTGTGAGGACACATTACTCCAAAAGGCTTTTCTCCTGCTACAAGCGAGAGCAACAATCCCGCCTATTGCGACCAAGCGTCATGCGTCACCGAGTTACAAAATGCACACGGACCAACTTGGGAAAGAGAGTGGTCGCGTTCATTGGTCGCCATTGTTACATCGCACCAAAAAAACATAACTGGTCACACGCTGTCCGACATAAGGCGGTCGGGTGTGAATTTCATTGGCAAAACCCGTACCCATCGGCCAACTAGGTGAGTAACATCAACTAGAATCACATCACTGTCCCAGCGTGCACAAGCCTATGGAATTCAGCTGTACCAAATAACAATAATTACCGTGCAAGAAATTGGGTCTAAAGTTATGAGTAAGCTACAAGTGCTTACATAAGATCTTGTAGACACGAGTGTCAAAGTCTGTCTGAGACTGTATTTAAGCACAACTCTATCGAATTATGAAAAAGTAAAAACATTTAATTGCGAATCGTCAGCGGTAGTGTTTGGTCAGTTACTCTTTTATTATTGTGCGGTAGGGAATTCGTATTGGTGTCATTAGTTCCGGGTAAAGGATGCAATGTTGTGCATTGTATGTGCATCGTTTCACAAAAGCACAGTTTTCCGAAATAATCGTCGATACATGTTTTAAGACACTTCACAGAATCGGCCTCCATTAGTAGTGTGTTCCATAAGTTTACGATTCTGCGTTCGACACAACGCTGATGTGATAGTTTGTTCATGCAGGGACCCTGTTTGTAACGGTGTCCTTGGGTGTTACAGGGTTCCCGCAAGTGAAATATTGGACGCAGTATGGGGAAGTGATTCCAGTGTAGTACCCGATGGGTCATAATAAGGTCAATTCTTACTCGGCGGTAGGATAGTGTGTAGAGTCCGAGAATTGCACGTTTTTCATACGGAAGCTTTCGTAGACTTTGTATCATTCTAGTTGCGATGTGCAGTATTTTCTCCCGCTCTTCAGTTTCCCACTGGGTTATCGGATGGTAAATTTGGGCGTCATATTCAAAGCTGGGGCGCCGTTTTTCAGAGACAAGCGAGTAATTCAACAAAGACAAGGCGAAGAAAATGAAAGCGTTTGACTCTCGATGCCTGCTGATCGCTCGCTTCTATTAGCAAGTACGATTTTCAGCCGACGAGGTTCAGCCTTTGATTGCGGAACCCACCAATCAGTTTAGCCATGTAGACAGACGATTATGTCCGTCCGAAAGATTTGCCTCCAACTGGCTGTCTGGCCCGTTTCTAGGGTTCATCTGTCCACTTCAAATGGTTGGTCTCATCACGCCAAAGATGGGCTGTAAGCACAGAACAAGTAGCGGACTTCGGCTATAAGTGAGTAGTCACAAAACTATCTGCCGCTAATAGCTATGTCAAGTTATCATACATCCGTTAGTTCACTTCGACTGGATGCTCCCATCATAATATGGAGGAAAGGATCCAGCCTCCACGCTTTCAACTGTAACCAGAAACATTTGGTACTATAGGTGTTGCTTTCTGAGACGGTAGTTGTTGCTCTCGTGGATATTAGAATACCCGTATCAGTTAGGCGGTTACGCACAGTTCAGCTAGTATTTAGACAAACTCATTGATCACCTCTGGCATGCTTTCTCTGATGCGGACAAAAGCGCCGCGAGACCGGAGATAGTGAGTTGAACAGCAACAACAGTTCAGAGGTGCAAATTAAAAGCAAAAACGCCAAATGCTCTGTAGAAGTCTGAGTAAGTTAGGATCGCAGCGTCAATCATACGGTAACAAGGTGACATTATGCGTATAGTGCAAGAGCATGTAATTCATCAAATCGATTCTCATTAACCGCACTGTGGTGATCCGGAACGAAGATGCATGTGACGAAGACAACTTGGATACGCTGTAAGGAGAGGACGTGCAGAGTCGCATCGAGTGCCGGCGTTGACAAGGGCTCACGAGTTCAAAACACCATCCCACTGTTTTGGTTCATAGGAATGCGTACCGCCAGGTTGCTTGAAAAGGCGGGATTGTGATACTGCAATCAGTCACTGCCGGATTGCATGTACCTTTGTTGAATTTAATTAAAGCCATTTCACCCCTCTCAGCCTATGCAGGTAAAAACACGGGGGCCAAGCCATCGCAGGAACAGCCAACGCACTCGGAAAACGATCGCGTACCCTGTCGTAAACCAGGGTTCATACGAATGTGTGCTAATAAAGAGAGCCCAAAATGTTCGTGTGTCACATAAGCACAATCTCCAAGAAATGGTAAGGAGACGGTAGTGGAAGGTGACATAGTCAAAAGCATCGGATGAATAATGCATAAGTCCAACAGACGCTCCGTATAATCTGGCGATTAGTAAGAACAGAGAGCGTAGTTGAAGAGTCAAAATATCATACTTGCAAAGTCGTGTTCAGCGCAGATGTTCTGGCTATAGGTGTCAAAGAACGGAGGATCCAGTCCATGCCGGAATATAACTTTGTCGGTACCGACCGAGTAGTAATACGTGCACACCAAATTTTATGCAGTTTCAAGTGCTCACTTTGAATGATGCAATCCAGCGTAACGCCATCCAAGGATAGCCGCTATTTTTAGCAGTCAGTTGATAGAGAAAAGCAAGAGAATTTTTGGGCACTTGGCGTATTCTCGTCCTGCCCGTATTCAGTCAGATAGACACCCCACAAAGCTTAAAGAACGCTGGTCAGGTATTGCGTTCCACTGAAACATGTCAGAAGCGCGTACTTCCTTCGAATCGTTTAGGATTAGAACTCAACACTTTCCTCAAGTTCAGCTCAGAGAGAAATGCGCTACTTCTAGGACAATGCTCATTGCACCCGTGGAGTGTGGTCAGCGAATGTACAGTAAGTTAGACGACTGTACTAAGAGAATGGATTCAGTTGTTCGAGAATCGCTGTATTTCATCACATAGTTTGTCCAGCCTGAATGTAATCGGTGTGTAGTCTCATCCGAAATTGCTGTTAGATCGATTGAGCGGCGGAGTCCGGCTAACGAACCTGGGGTTAGACATTGGAAAAAGATCCATAAAGAAGAGGTGGTACCTCAGGGTTGTTAAATCCGAAGGTAAGTCAATGGATGATAGGTAATGAGCTCGGGACGCTAGAAGAAAAGGATGGACGAATCTGAAAAGCACAGTTGGTGTACTGGTTCGTTTAGTCTCGCTGATGATCATCAACAATAAAGAAGGTGAAAATCTACATACGAGAACGATGGAGGTTTACAACCCGAAAGCTAAAAACAAGACGATGGGAATACGGTTGGCGACTAAAAAGAGGGTCCCTTCGCCGCGTAGTAGGATGAAGGAGCATTCGACCCTTGGGATTTGAGACGAGTTTCTGGCGAAAAGATGCAAAGGAACACAAGAAGAATGGAGCAACAATATTCTCCCGCTACTCACCTGGATCACTTCGGATTCCAAATGGGCTTTTTCCTCGAGAGTGTCGTGCAAATCTTGTCGAGAGGCGAACAGCTCCCTGGTCAACACTTCGGCCTTATCTTCCAGCTGCACTAAGGTAAAAAGAGACCGCGTGGTAGTAAGCTGGGAAATGGATCAGTGGCAGACGAAGAAAAGCATATGTGGGTGCTCAGTCAAATACTCTGAACGCAGTGTGCAGCGAGATGGAGACTGACCTTGTCCACGCGTTGGTGCATCGATGTCTTGCTCGATATTAGTCCAGAAGCAAGGCTTTCATTCTCCCGTTCCAACCGGCTCACTTCCCTACGTAAGGTAGCTACCTGACGTTCCAAAGCTTGAACAGCAGACTCGGGAGGTTTTCCCCTGGATTTTAAAGCCTCCCATTCTTTGGCGTATTTTAGCATTTTGGATGATGTAATCTGAGGAAAGTGGACAAGCGTAAAACAGATACTCAAAGAATCGAGAGGTAGACATATAGACGGATCTCAATAACGGTTAAATGTAAAGTAGTGCACCGGTCCATTTACTTGTCGTGTGTGCCGAGTCTATGAGGGAAGGTTCACGCTGAAAACGATGAAGACCTAAGAATGAAACGAAGCTATATAACAGTTGAAATAGATGTAAAGGATCAGAGAGCAATGGCAGATTCCTCAAAGATGATAAACCACACTCGGTTACACCGAAAGGACATATCAAAAGTCCAACATGTTGGATAGGATAGTAGCCAGGGTAAAGCATCATCGTCTGTGGGTCGCCGTCAGCAGTACAGTGTCGTATGCCCTACTGAAACTACATTGACAGGGAACCGCCAGTGGGTGCACGCGAGATGGCAAACTTTGGGGATATCTACACCCATGCGGTGAACAGGCACCAGTCGATGAAAACGGAGCCTATCGTAGATTGCCAGATCACCATAATCGTCATCATCATCAACGTCGTTGTCGTTATTATGCCATACGTTAGCCAAGAGTAAGGAACGTCCTGGCTACTGTGTCATAATACAATTCAATCAGGTGGTAGTAAAAAAGGAAAAAAACAAAGCAAAAGTATATTACTATTACGCTCGGTTTTATGTTATGCATTAACAATGAGATCGTAGTTGCAGCGGGAAACTAAGCAGAATGGGGTGGGATAATGTAACTCACAGCACAAAAGTCATCGGGGTCTACCGTAAGCCATCATTATGACTAAAATACGTGGATGAACGAGACGTTTTGAGCCTGGTACAGATATTTAATAGCCACGTAAGACAAATAACGTTTTCATAATCTATCATTTTTACTTATTCATATCACACAAATTCAATTTGGTGAAAGTGGAGAAATTGGATCACCGGGCAGTGACAGAGAGACCCATCACAAAAGAATGTCCGCATCCACCAAGATATGCTCAGTACCCTACATGACAATACCACAGTCAGTTGTGTGCAAGAATCCAAGCGCCGCAGAGAATATTGAAGATGAGCCCATTTCAGGAAGACCATCAACCGCCACTACCAAAGAAAATCTTGACGATGGATATGAGCAAGTAAGATCGTTGATAAAAATATTATCAGGTAGCAGACATGTCAGTCATCTCCCAGGAGCGAGCAGATTATATTCTGATGAAGGAGCTAGGATACCGAAAAGTTTCTACTCGATGGGTGTCACGTCTTCTGATGTCTGAGCAAAAGCGCGTTCGGTATATGATGTCAAATAGAAATTTGGAACGGTTTGAGGCAAATGTCGTTAATTTTCTTGCACGATTCATCACTATGAATGAGTGCTGGGTCCACCAGTTTCAGCCATAACGAAAAGAGCAATCACGCCAATAAGAGCGTGCATCATATCCTACGCCAAATAAGGCTAAGGTTGCTACATCCGCTGGCAAGGAGATAGCATGTTTTTAGGAGCTCCGAAGTGAATTGATGGTTGATTTCCATGAACGAGGTCATACTATCATCATGAAGTATTACTGTGAGCTTCTGCACCGATTAGCACTGGCTGTCAATTGTTTTGGACTATGCTTTGCACCATCAAAATGCAAAGTTCTCTAGGATTGGCAGGGACCCACTCTTGAGTTGATCGATGTTGATGATCAGCTAGAAGTCGTTCAGGAATTCAAGTACCTGGGCAGCTATATTAGCGCCTGTGGGATCGAAACTGAGATTACGAACTGTATGGCAATAGTTCAAGGTGCTTTTGCCAATCTCCGTCACCTTTGGCGCAGAAGCGACATCAATCTTGCCCTGAAGTGAAGAGTTTAGAATGCAGCTGTCAGTTCAACCCTTTTATACGGTTGTGAAACCTGACCCATCAGGTCGACAGACATAAAGAGGCTGGTTACGTTCGATCATCGCTGCCTTCGCAGCTTAGTTCATGTTTGTTGGGAGCACCGCGTGAGCAATGAGCGTGTTCGGCATCGTGTATTTGGTGCAGGAAGAGCGAGTGAACCGCTCAGCACCATTATATCACGCACCAGGCTCCGATGGCGAGGCCACGTGTTGCGCATGCCAGAACACCGACTCTTGCGACGTGCATTGTTTGCGCGCAGGATATGCAGTTGGAAGAGGAGGAGGGGAAGTCAAGCGATGACTTGGTCGAGAGAGATGAAAACCCACACTTCAAAGTTGGCGTCGGTTGGTGCATCGCGACTGCCTGGCTGGGGTCCTAAGGACGATGAACACGTTTGGTTGGACACATTTGCTGATACGGTTAGGAGAAGGCCCCAATGGCGTTTGAGTTGTGAGTTGCTTTGTCCATCTCCCTCCTGTTTAGTCTGCCCCTCCAATCACGATCTCATTCGTTAAGCATAATCTAACGCTCTTTTCGTGGCACGATAGCCAGCTGTTAGCTCTTCAGAACGATGTTCATCCGTTACTGGGGCCTAAGTCGGCTTGCCCCTGTCGTTGTATTACTTCTGCTTGTCTTTTGTATTGCGGCACAATAGCTGAGATGTTGTCCACCTGTAGCTAACGTGTATAATGATGATGATGACAGCAGCGAAGTATCACTTCAAGTGACTGATGTACTGCTGTTGATTATGAGTACAACAAATTGCTCAGAACAGCGGAATTTCTTAAATTATCTTTAATTTTCCTAAACGAGTGCTAAAACATTCCAGCATAACGAAGCTCAAAATTCCAAAACATAAAACACAGAACATTGAGTGCTGGTATAATATAAGTCAAGAAGCAGATAAACTACGAAAGCCCCTTCGAATTGCTGTATATCACTACTCATTGTATTGACCCACTTCTTCACAACCACATTTTATCATAATAGATAAAGTTTCGAAACTCGTTATACTGGTATTTTCCTACATTAGTAGGGGTGGATGGGGTTGTCATCCAGGGAGAAGAGCTAATTTGAGCTCTAGAGTGGGGCGGAATGAAGTAGCAATTTTTATGTAAAAAAACATCGCACCATTAAAGATGGACAATGGAAACAGTACCTTGGCAGTGACCGCAGCGGACAGCAGTTCGGAACCACATTCCGTATCTATGAACCGTTTGGGCATCGTGATGCGCAAGTATTTCAAGACACCCTCAAAATCCAGACCCAGTAAGTCGCGTCTTGCTAACCGCAGCAGACAAAACGCAACTCTGAAGATGAAAATCATACCCTGCAGGTAGAGAATTGGATCGATAAGGCGGAGCAAGGAGAATTGGGTTAGTGAGATTATAAGCACATGCTTAGAAATGCGAGTGAAGGACGACAGCGGGCTCAACAAAAATGTAGAATCAACAGGTAGAGTCGTCTAAAAGCGTTCAAGAACGCACGGGTCGTACGAGGTAGTTGGAAACAAAACAGACAGAGAAGTTGCTTCGCAGAGTAGCGGAAGCACAAGACCAGGAAGAAACAATATTAGGGTAGCCTCGATCCACGTGAGACTAACCGAACTTGAAATGCCAAGTATCCTTAGAGTCATCTCTTGGGCATCGCAATTATCACCAAAGTTTGTTAGACGAGCGATAACAATTCAGGTGGGCGTATAACAGTGGTTCACAAGCTGGGGGTAATTACCTCCAAAGGGATAAAAATGAATTATATTGAGGGCAAACATAAGTAAGAGGATTGAGTTATAAATCTGTCCCCAAACAAAATTAATAGCAAAACCATCCGTATCAAAGCATGTAACTAACCACCCAATCCTTATTGATTAGCCATCAGAGACTAATCATTAGCAGGTAGTCAGCGAATTACGCAATTTTCGGTAATAAATCGTATTAGCTAAAACACGAATAGAAGCCTGCAAGACAGCACAGCTAGATGGCAAGTGGATCGCTTTTCTTTTGTGTCAGGAAGATGTTCGCCAGGTCGAAGTGCTAAGCTGAGTGAAGAATGAGATGGGATCATGGATCAACCAACCAGATAAAGGAGCGACCGAATGTTTACAAGGTAGAAAACCCGCGATTAACGTGCAGGACGTACCGATATAGAGTGGTTATGGGAAGCTATCATTCAGGAAGGACATGGAAGTGGTGACTGAAACACATGAGAAGCCACTGACATCTCTTCCTTTTTGATCAGGGATCACATAGAAAGGCAAGGAGCCGAATGGACTTGGAGCACGACTTACGATATGTATTAGCCGGAACCGCGCCAAATGTACCAGATCTTGTAAAGACTAAGCCAGTGCTTTGTGTTCAAAAACAATTATCGATCAGCCTCAGGCTGCCCTGGTTGTAGACGAAAGACACCTTTTTCTCGCGTTTGTTTATATGGATGTCTATACCTACAAACTGTTATATAAAATTACCGGTTATCGTTATCGGCACTGATGAGACGATACGAAATGCATGCATCTGCCGAACTTCGTCTTTTACTTGTGCTTTTTAAGCAATGTCAACCGTTTCGCTAACGAACATCACCACCTGATCTAATAAAAATTGCTTCAAAGTAGACGAATTCTTTATGCGCAGGATCGAAAGTAATTATAACAGTATTTATTTTCCGTAATTTGGAGCAAAAATGCAATAGTTAGTAGGTGATCTCTTTAAAACAAATGTTTTTCGAAGGTAAATGTTTATTGTGAACCCGCTTTGTTAGTAACAGCCTTAAAAAGGTTGAGAGCCATTGGCCTATAGAAACATTCACAGCTGGAGAATCGTTTGATTGTGTTCACTCACCGACGCTTGTTTTAACTTGTCATCTCGTTAGCTCCATTGTCTGTTTGACGTCTTTGTTTCGGGGTACCTATCACGGTGCAATCCCGACGCTAACGCTATCAATTTTTGTGTGTGAATCTGATTGATTCCTTATTTGTTTGGTACTTTTGGTTTTATCTGGTCGCAGGTTTTCGGTGCTCAGGTCGGCTTTTACAGTTACGTGTTATGGTAAGTGGATGATGTCGTTTTTCTATGAAAAGAACCCTGAATCCCGTTCCTGCTCATTTGTGTTCTCACCACCGCTAGGGGACGGAACGTGACACAAGAGATAAATTAATTGGGCACCAACTTATGTGGTCTGATGAAATTTTCTTGTCAAAAGCGAAAAGCTGCGTATCAGATAGACCCCCTCATCGTTTTCAAACTTTTCTGAAAGAACTGGTTCCATATCGGTTCTACGCGCAAATCCAGAAGCGAAGACTCACCGCTCATTTATGTATACTAGTCAAAGTCAACATGGGATGTTCACGTACTCCGGTAAGGGTAATCACAAATTTTGGAAATTGTCATATCTGGTCACCAAACTTAGTGGGGAGAGGAGTGACCAGAAGAAAGCGCACACGGAAATTGCGGACAGCAAAAAGCGCACAGACACAGAAGATTGCGCACACTAAAAGTGAACAGATTTGTGCAAGCTGTTAACATGATCACATACGACCGTATAATTTATGTACTTTGCTTAATACATTAGGCATTCACGTTGCATATAATGATCTACTGGACATGTTGCTGGTAGTGACTAGGTGACAATAAGACTTATCTTCGATATCGGAATATAGGTCACATTGCAGCCGTTCACACAACGTTGCATCCGGGCAGGGGGAGGGGGAATTATTGGACACATCTCCAACGCTTGGTCCGATCTTAAGATCAAAGTGTATTGTTCTTCTCCCCAAATGCCTGCTTAGCAGATTAACAACTCCAACCATCGCGGTATAATCCACCTTACCACGTAACATAAACACGGTACCAAGGATTTTAAGAATACAGCTAAACGATGACTCATATGGACGGTGTAGAAATTATTAAAAAGATGCCACGAAATTGTTTACCTCGCAATAATATTACAGTCGCACGAATGGACAAGTGGGACTACGCATGCATGTCTAAACAAGTGTGAATCATGACTAACAGGGTCCCTTCTTGGTTCTGCTTGTTACTGTGTCCCGCATGCGGACAACCATAGGATGCCTGCGCTTACTGAGAGATAGATTGTGATTGCTGTACTGTTACCTATGAAGTGCTCCAGAAAACAGAAGGGCAACGTAGTTTTGACATACTTGGGGTTTGAATACTTTGCTTTTCACACTGTCGAAGGAGTGGTAACTTGGAGAAGTGTCACCCACTGTTGAAGACACGATACGGCATCATCTTGCAACAGCAGACTGCACACTGTCATGACATGTCCTCAAAAAGCAGAAGTCAATGCTGCATGAAGCCAAATGAAACTGGACATGAGGACAGTCAGTCCTACACCTCGCAACATTATAGGAAATGTGTTTTCTACACTGAGTAGTGATGCTTTGGCCCTTCCCCAAACAAGCATCCACTGCACGAACTCTTCTGAGTCACCGAAAAAGCGGTCAATTGTCTTGTCCAACAGGTAAAAATTTTGCTAAGCTTGAGCAGTACTCCGAAGTAATTCTACATAATTCAGGTATGAATGATCCAGAAAGGATTCTCGTGTTAGCTGATAAAGAACTTATAACCGAATTGTGCACAGATTCCATATATGAGGACGGCCCTTTTGATAAAGTTCCCAACGTTTTATCTGCCCTATACGTGGCACGCCAACGTGGGCAAGAGTTGTCCCGCTTATCTTCACAACCTGGTGCAGACCTATACCAGAATGTCTTCAATAAGGAAACTATTGTTAACGGATATGTGCCAACAAAGGTGTTAGTCAAGTTTAAGAAGACTTCTATTATCGCTGCGAGATTAGCATAGCCCGACGCAGTAATTAAAGGATGCTAGTTCCACCTGTACCAAAGTATCATCACAAAAGTCTGCAAACTCGGCCTAAAGAGTGCTTTTGAAATGGATGCCAAAATTCAACTACAGCTGAAGTCTCTGGTTGCACCTTCCTTAGTCCAAGTCACTGAAGTGAGAGGAATATTGATGAGCTTGCTAGCACATTTCCAAACGAAGTATCATATAGTTCGGTGCTCAATTATTTCTTCTCTACTTACGTTAAAGGGACCGCAGGTCGAGAACCGCAGTACCCGATGCAAGTGTGGAACCATCACGATGTCGCTCTTGATGGGTCACCGTAAACCACCAGTTGCTGTGGAGGAATTCACAATGATTTGAATTCCTTATTCAACTGCAGTCATTCAAGTGTTATGGAATTTGTTTGATGGACTACAGAGGGACTTGGTATGCCAAAGACTTACACTAGCCAATGCGCGTGCAGATCGCTTTGAGATGAGGAAGAAAAGATATGATGCGATGAAAGCTGCCGTTGCTTCGTGTGTTTGAGATTATGAATCAACGGGAGACCGGCTTAAACACTTGGGAAGATCAGCTAATTTGCAATAACTACCCTTATTGTTCTTGTCGGGGCGCTCAAAGGAAAATTGGACTTATAGGAACAAATATTGTACCATTATATTTCAACCTACGTTCCGCTGCTTTCAATTAGTAACGTTTTTAACGAGTGATTAGCCCATGTTCGTATTGCTTAATTGGGCAATTTCCCACGCGCGTAATGTATTGATGAAAACGCACTCCAGACCAACGCATGAATAGTCATACATATTTTATGTGTACATAAGTCGCAACAATTTCAACCAGCACTGGTGATTCGTGCGTACTAGGGTTGTGGAAGTATCAGCGCGCATCGCGACTGCACGAGGGATCGGAAACATTTCGATAGCCTTCCATATCGTCCGTCATTACTGACAGAGTAAAGACACGGTGTTACGAGATAACTGATTGCGCCCTTACCTGAGTATTTGCCAGGTATCAAGTAAACTGGTCGCTTGTCGGAGTTTTTCGTCACAGAATCACGAGACTTCTCAGATGAACGGACGACATCGTCATAAAACCGATATCTGCTGTGTGGCAGTTGCAAATTAACGTGGAGGAATGATTGTATTGACAACTTTAAGTACTTGTGGATATTTTGTGTGGTGTAATGTTCGTAGAAAGTAGAAGTCACGATTAAACTTCACACAATAATCTGCCTCGAAGGGGAATCGGACCATGGTCCCACGAATTTCCGGTCCGCTGCTCTACCACTGAAATACCGAGGGCTGACGAATAGGTGCGCAATTTTTAATACATGACTTCTGCTTGGTGCGCGACGTATTGCCAAGAAGAAGTCACGTATTAAGTTGCGCACCTAATCGTAAGCCCTCGGTAGCTCAGTGGTAAAAAAGCGGATCGGAAATTCGTGGGACCGGGGTTCGATTCCCCGTTGAGGCAGATTGTTGTGTGAAGTTTAATCGTGACTTCCACTTTCTACGAACTTATAAGGACAGATACTGTGAGCCCGTTGGCAATACGTCGCGCACCAAGCAGAAGTCATGTGTTAAAATTTGCGCACCTAATCGTCAGCCTTCGGTAGCTCAGGTGGTAGAGCAGCGGACCGGAAATTCGTGGACCGGGGTTCGACTCCCCGTCGAGGCATATTATTGTGCGTGAATTTTAATCGTGACTTCTACTTTCTACGAACTTATAAGTAGTCCATTTCCTTTTGACATATTTGCGAATAAGGGTCATCCACTTCAAGGCGACCTTGTCGCTGGTAATTTGTGCGCGAAACCAGATTGCAATCATAAAGTTGAGACTCCACGCGTAGGATATCTTTGATATCAGTAGTGGGTCGGGGGACGAGTGAATTGAATGTGAGGTTGCGCTGACTGTTGAGAGATCGGTTACTAATCGTTTTTGCTATCTTATGCTAGCGATAGTTTGTGTCCTGAACAATCTCGTGCTTAAGGAATGGGGTGTGATCGCCAATTTTGCAGGCTGGCTGAGTGATGTCATCTGAATTGTTCCTCTTACGAGGTGTGACTCCGTTTGCCGTGTCTGTTGATTGCTTGGAGGACGCTGCCTTGAGCCAGAGCTAAAAAAGTAGTCTGCAACGAAGTACGTACCACTTTATTAAAAATCGCGCTTATGTCTAGCTTGACTGAAGCATTTTCATACATTGTCTTGGTAAGCTAGATTGTAGAGCAGAAAAATGTAGCCCAATCAGAGGACCTACCCAAGTATTCCCCCCGGATGCAAGGTTGTATGAGCGGCTGTGGGGTGAAGTTCATTCCGGTAACGTAGAGAAGTCTTAATATCTCGTTGTCACTACCAGGAAGACTGTCCAGCAGCTCGTTTTTTGACATGAATCCCTAATATGAGTATTAAGTTAAGTATACTGTTCGTCCTGGATTGTTCCGCAAATGTACGTGCAGAGGTATGTGAGCAACTGAGTACATGATTTCTCATTTGAATGTGGCGCAAAAGTTATCAAACACTGCACTTATATCAGCGACCTGGCCAATGATCAGCACAGCCAGAGGTTTGTTGGCGTTTTCGGCTGAGATCGATTTCAAAGGAAGTATTCAGTCCCATGTTACTGGCATTACTTATGAGGCTTTGGCTCAGGTGAAAATAGCCGACTTCGATTTCAGCGTCTTCAAAAGGATGGCAAGGGAAGGCAGAACCCTAACTCGGCCTGCTGACGCACAATGGGTTTCAGCCGCCGATTCGTTGAGACCTAGACTAACTGCAGTAGGCGAGCGATGCCTAGTCTGCGTAGTTCTGTAGATAGTTTTACACCACTGCGTAGCACGGTACGTTCTCAGAGTTCGAAATAACGAGCACCTTGGGTGTGAAAGTCATAATTGTCACAATTTGCTACATTTGAAGACGTAGGCGAAAAATCGGATCTTGTAAGTACCACAAACAGATAATATGGGCACTTGTGACAATGAGACCAGATTGATAATATGTGTTCACTTTCAGTGTGCCCAATCGTCTATGTGCCTTCTGCCGTCCGCAATTTTTACGTGCGCTTTCACCATGGAACCATATGGAGGCGTCGGGACATCAAATGATCAGCGATGCTTAGGGACTATTGCTCAAATCTCGTATGAACACCGACTGAACAATGAAGAGGTCCACCAGTTGGTGTTTGGTAAGAAACCCTGTGGAGTCATCCTAGGGTGTCGGTTAAAGCTAGACTGCTTACGCTGGCTAGATCACGACATTTAGACGCCAGAGGACCGAATTCCTTAGCGCCATGGCTGAACCAAGACGGGAGAAACCGCGAGGTGGTCAATCGATGAAGTGACATGAAGAAACTGATTGAACCACTTGGTTCCAGCTGTTGCGTGCCGTCATCGTGGATGGGGCCCGGGATGGAGACTCTATCGGACATGGCACAGTCTTGCAGTTTTGTACCTAACGGTAAATATTTAGCCCAGATTCATCGTATTTCCTTAGCTCGCTTTGCTTTACATTCTCTCTCCTACTTCTACCCGGCTTATTATCCTGACGACGCAAGTCGTGGTAACTAGATCTACCATGCGCTTTGGTGTCTGGATCATAGTTGTCTAACTGAACTGAAATGAAGTACGAAGCAAAATGTCTGATCAGTTGACGAAAGGTAATAACAGAGTCCTTCAAAAGTGAGGCGTAGATGGAAAAAGCTAAGCAAGAAAAAGGCTTACGGTAGAATTAGAGGCCACAAGTCAGGACCCGAAACAGCCCAGTGCAACTCGGACAATCTGATCGTGTGTCCGTATAGAGGAATCGGGCTTTTGCTTCTGTGAGAAAGCTGACGTGCACAACCAACCTGCACGCTAAGTGTAAGGAAAGAACGTGTCGGGTGGATAACTTTTGCCGACTGAAATCTCTGTTGCGTCTCAGAAATCGACTACACATCTCGAAGAGTACATGGAAAAGAACTTTGTATCTGCTGCGAATTCCCCAAATGGCCACATCAAAATGAGGTGGCGTAGGTAGCTGAGTAGCGTGTATTATCCAAACTCACGTGGTAAACGTTGGGGAGAATGAATTCAGAATAAGAAAAGAACTACCTCGCGTATATCGACAGTTATATGCGCGTCTAAAGAATGCGGGTAGACAAATTACAAAAGGCTGCAATCATGCACAACGCACCACTCAACTGGTCGTGCTAGCATTGTGGGACACTCGAAGTGTTTCCAGCAAAGCAAACTTTCGGTGGCACTCCAACAGCACCTTGAAGTAGTCAATAAAGAAGAGGTACTAAACAAAAACAGTCACATGAAAGCCAGACTAAGAATGAACATGCAATTAACCAAACAAAGGAAGCTAGATGTCAACAAGCCACTTCACCAGCTAATAATTGCTCGACGTATCGATCAACTGAACAACAGTGGGAAGCCAAGTAGGCTGACTGAGAGACAACAATGAGAAGAGAGCATATGGGTGTGGAGACAGTGGCTCGAGCAATTGGTGTGATTATGAACACATGTGAGATGACTCAACAGACAGCGAAAACTCGCACTGCATGCAAAGAAGGCAATTATCCCAGTCTCCTGCTTCAAGCAAAATGGACGAAAAAGGAACAGCAAGGCAGCCGCAAGGCAGTGAACAAAATGGAGCCGCAGGGGATAAACGTCAGACGATTAAATGGCCGCCTGCTGGAAGTGAGTGGCAGTACCAAGTGACGTGAATGTAAAGTAGGAAGATGCGTTAAAACGTTACTGAGAGAGAACTGATGGTACAGATCCGTGACAAGTCGCGTCAGAATAACTCATCGATTGGTGATCTTGTTGACGAGGTACGATTTCCGGAAAGCTTGTACTGACACAGGTGAAAATGGAGTCTGTGTGGGCTTCTAGATAGAGTCACAAGTTACCAATTATTTTCAACGTGCAAGTATTGAATTATGCAACATGCATATGAATGCGTGGCTCCTTGGGATTGTTGGTAGAGGGAGCCAATTTAATCGAGGGTAAACCATGACTAACTTGCGCAATGGAAATGAGGTCTGAACCCTCTCTAGGGGGATCGTCAACAGGTAAGAGCCGGGAAAAGATACCCAAATGAGGTAGGGACTAGAATGCGCACCCATTGGCTGTTGATCAGTCGCGCATGCCGAGAGACACAGCCCGCGTCGAAGTGAAAGGAAGGCTTAAGTCATGATTCCGTTTACTTACTGGTAGTAAGCAAGCAGATGGATTAACAATTCAGCCCACAAACGCCCGTGTGCTGCACTGGCGCTCATTGACACTGTCTGCTGCGTACAGCGGGGCGAATAAAAGGTAGCGTGATACAACAACCATCGTCCTCATCCTCTTAAGGAGCGATTCACGGCTGTTCATCCCGATCACCGACCTGTAGCCTAAAGGTGAAAAAAGCTTGTCTTGTAATCTGCGTCGCGGGTTCGAGGATGCGTAGGGGCAGGGTGACCCTAGCAGTATCCTAGCCCATGTGCGACCGGTGGTGATTGCGCGACAGGACTGCGTACCGGCGTACTGCTGATGGCTACGCCTGTCAACACCATCCCGATGGCTACTCCTTTACCGAACTAAAGTATGGTTCAATACAAATCCCTATCCGTGTATAACTTTTTGTCGAGGTCGGTTACAGCCAAGGTGAGGCTGGTTAACACCCATCATATGATGGGTGTGTGACCCTCACAAGATGGGCGCAGAACCAAGAGGCCATGCGGTCGGAACTAACTGAGAAGCGCATGACCGAACAAAAGTAGACGCAGGAGGCCAATGTAGGTGCCAACTTCCGCCGAACTATGAACATAGTTAGGAGGCTGCGCCAATCGAGTCGTGAGCTTATAAGCCGTCACCTGTTGTTTCCCATTGCTAGGATTAAAGGAAGGAGGGCGATCGACTTCTCCCTAACCTCCAAAGTGGGGCAAATTGTGAGACTGAAGTTGTCTAACCCATAACCACTGAGCTGCCTGGTATGAGTGACTGAAGGAACTTAGAAAATGCCACCAACCGTAGAAAAATGAGTTACGGATGTACACAAACCATCATATCACGTTGATATCCTTTCTCGTTGAGATGGATGAGTATCATACCCTTGTCATGAGAGGCATGAAAAGTGTAGGTTGTTCAAGGCCATACGATTACACTTGATTCGTATCGGGTTGCGATGGCATCGTATCTCAGGTGAACCGAATGAGCGGTTACGCCCGTTCGCTTGAATAGATTTGTATGTAAATGTAGAGAGAGGTGCGTGTCAGAAACAGACCTGCATTCTGCACACCCTTTGTCGATAAGGCTAAATATCGCGCACTCTGCCGAGTGGATGTTGAGAAGCAGAGTGAATCACAGCAAACAAATAAGGGTATATTTCTAACCGTTTGCTAGAAGCCGTTCTCGCGAGGAAACTGAGCAATCTGACTGGAAGGCGGAAGCGTAAGTGGTCCAGTCCATGCTATGTATAACATGCATATATATATATATATATATATATATATATATATATATATATAGGAAAAAGGTGCACAACGCAGATCTATCTACTTAATCTAACGAGTCTTAGCTTCTCAAGAACGCCATTATTGTTTGTCTGACGATACTACTCCATCTATGTTCTACATTATTATGTTTGCCTGCCTTACTATTCAGCGATTCGAGTCAAGATTTCTGAATCTTCCGCATGTCTGCACTGGTCACGATTGAGCAGTGAAAGAGGACGGTATATCGACACCGCAGATTAATATCATGACCAAACTCATCCCTGTCTTTGTTTTCACCAAATCGTATCGTCTACGTCAGGGATGTCCAAGGTCCGGCCCGACATGGTCTAACATTTTTACCTCACAACATGTCACCCTCCTTGCGAAGATTTGGACACCCCTGGTCTACGCGCAATGGTTTGGGATCTTACCTTTACTACTGTCATTGTGCATATTTCCTCCACTGTTTTTTGACCCCACAGGCCATTTAGGCTCGCTTATACTTCGGTTGCATGATCCTCTACTCTATAGCTGACACTATGGTTTCGAGGAGCTTGAGAATGCGAAGCCTTTGCTTGTGCATGGGGAATACAAATGATGCATCGGGACTGGTCTGGGGACTGGTTTTTAACAAGTGTATCGTAATGGCTGGGGTAACCTTGCTTCGCGTTTCATCTAGTGCAACCTTTTTATGCTCCATCCGTCTGCGAAGCCACTTTGGAACGTGTTCATCGCTTCGGACGCCTGGATAAGGACACAAGTGGGACCAGATGATTGCAAGAACAACTATGTAATTAAAAACAACCAGACGAAATTTACTTGAGCGAAGTATAGACATGGGACACACCTACCTCTGTCAAAAACAAGTCCACAATGTGGAACACCATAGGCAATGGGAACTTCGCAGTAAACAATGTGAGAAACCACTGATTCGCGTACATGTGTGTCTCTAGACCGAGCTCGGTGAAATGTTTCGCCAAATCGGGTAGCTGGTCCTGAAAGAAGGCAGACGGCAAACACGTGTGAAAATGGATGAGATATAGAGCATATCGGGGGAAAATTGGTGAACCAGTGTTAAAGAGGGAAAATATAGATGGCATGGAGGACTGGGTACAAAACGGTTCAGCTGATGTTAAGTAAGAGAAGTTGGCAAACACATTGTTGAATTCCAGAAAAACACATTAAGTTAGTACAAGACCCATAGTTACGAATAGCTAATTAGAAAGTGGAGAGAATTTCTGAATGAAATTCAATCCGTCAGTTGAGCCGAAACCATGGAGTACACGTGTAATTGGCACAATGTCTACTCGAAAGGAAGGCTACCGGGCAGGAGGTCAGGCGTGAATAGTAAACGGCCCACCCTAGCCCTCCTGCGATAGAAAAGCTAATGATAAACCTATCGTGTCAGCCTTTAATGGAATGGAAGTTCTGCTAGGAAAAAGATTGGGAAGTCAAGGGTAAACAGAGAACGTAGTACTGTTGGGTGAGGAAATCAACCTTTGTGAAAGTGCTTCTAGGTGGAAGGATATGGAGTGATATGCATTTCGGCAGATCTTTCCCTTCGCTAAGACAAAACGTGAAACTGTGAAAATGGCTTGATAGGCCACCTGCTAGACCTTTTGTTGTGTAAAACTGAAACAAATCCACTGTGCATAAGAAGCATAAAATAACGGAGTGCGTTCGACCACCTGTGAATCCTGACAATCTTACAAGAAAGGTTTACACTATGAGCGTGCAAAGCAAGGTCTGAAGCGATCCCCGGCCTCTGGTAACCTGTCTAGCGCTGTTTGGTACATATTAGGAATTTCGCAGGCATACAACAAGTCAAGAAGTCAATCTCTCGAGAGCAAGTCCACACCTTCTAAGCCCAGTACAGTGAACGCAACTGCCATGACTTCATCGATGGCAAAGTTACACAAAATGAGTATAGCCATACACTGCTGGAGGTAATGAGTAGCAGCTATAGTTTTTCTATAAATCTTCACTCTGCCCAAACTATGCATGTAAAGAGCTCTGATGATGATTACACATTTCCAGGGCACGCGTTTCCCAATCGGAGGTTACTAAACAGCATAGTGATCCATCGAATGGAAGGCGCCCTTGAAGTCGAGGAACACGCCTAAGGTGGGTTGCCAATCAATGTGTCGGTGCTTCTAAACTTGAGGTCAATTGGAGGTGCGGCCAAAGTAGCTCTGATTTCGACGAAACCTGACTTGCTGCTCACTAATTTGACGCCTACAAGCACCAGTTAGTCTATGAGGAACGACAGAGACTAGCAACGTGAGGGTGATTGCCATCACACTGATACCTCTGTGACGACAGCATTCCGAGTGTGAGCCCACCATTTAAATTAGAGACTGTTACGGAGTAGCTGCTGTCCGTTGGGGCAGATTCTACTACTACAACCTCACCAGTAAGTCGTGTAGGTCATCTGAATTCGAAAAGGGTTGAAGAGATGCTACAGTCTTGTGATCTTACTGAATTTCAGCAGTCACATCGCAACAAAGCTGCACCTAGATGTGATGTGACCGTCTGATGCCTCAATCATCCATTAATCTGTACTGTCTGGTGCTACTGCAGATTAAGATCCACTCATATCATAGTGGTCAATGCTTAGAGACCAGACAAACTATCTTTTTTAAACTGAATAACGTATATTCTGGGTTTTAGCAGATACGCTCTTTCTGACATGATCGGGATTTCACACTTACGACCATCGAAGGGAACATATGCATAAAAATGGTGCAAAAGCTGTAGCAGATTTAAAAAGGAAATAGTCAAAGGCGCAGTTAAAGTAATACGGCTATTCGTAGAACGGTCGTCTGTACGGGGGGAGAGAGAACAATGTGTACTACTTACTACTGAAAACCGACTCCTTCTGGTCCATCGCCAAGCATCCGTGATCAAATTTACCAGATAAAAAGCTTTGGGTAAGAAGCCTAGTCGTTCTCCTACCTAGGAGATATGTGATACTTAAGTCCGCAATTTGACGTTGAGTAGAGACTGGCTGACGCAGCATTAGACCATCAATTGCCCTCGAGGCGTGTATTTTTGCCCAGTTGTCTTTGGTATATCTGATGAACATCCAATTCTCCGTGGGTCGCTTTCAGCTACAACGCACACTTGAGCTAAAGGAGAAAAAACAGCTCTGAAAAGATCGTGTGTACTGGTCGGAGATCATATCCGACGTGGTTCAGTAGTCAGGTTATCAATACTCCATAATGAGGAATTCTGTTGCATTCCGTATAACAAGTTTAACATTTCCGCGACGTCCCAAATTGGATATTGTCCGTAAATATGGCTCTCAACCATGGCTCACATTAAATTATCCATTGGATGTCCTGGAAGTCAGATCCACCGAATTCTAGTGCCCGGATGATAGCGGGACAGCTGAAGTGAACAAACAACCAAATGACAAAAATCCATTGTCCACCAGATTAGTGATATGCCACTGTGGTAGAAGAAGCTGATTAAAATGCTCCGCTAGAAACGGTACTGAGCAGTGGACACAATGACATGACATAAAGCAGTCGACGAAAATGTTGAGGGCATCAAACTTAATGACGGGATGACCTTTTTGACACACTGATCGGTCGTTTCAAACGACGAAAGCAAAAGAAGCAGAGACCAACAGATAGTTCAACGGTAAAGCAAAAAGCTGGAATACAGGACACAATCAAGGAGAGCTCATCTGTGGTCACTAGAGAGAAGCATGAGAATCTAGCTATCAGGCAAAGAAAAACTATTGGAGACGGCAGGCTGTTGGAACAGGTGCATATACTATATCGTCAGCATTGACATTTGATGCAGGAGGGCTCAAATATCAAAATGAACAAACGAAATGCAGCCATAACTTCGTAGTTGTCAAAAGAAAGCAATATCGAATGTAGTATTGAAAACAGTTCGTGACAGCTCCAAAAGCCACATAACACGTGATATAATAAGAGGTTGGAATGGGAAGCATACATGTACTTTTATCTTAGAAAAGTGCGTTGGCCTGGTGCAGAGGATTAAAAACATCCCGCTGATCCCATTAATACACCCTGGGGAACAGATAACTTCGGTATACGATTGAACGTTTAATCAACAGCTCACAGGCAGGCTCGATTAAGGTTGAAAGTAGGAAAGTTAACTGAAACCACACACAAGAGAGGAAATACGGTGATAACGTACGAATGCTAGCTGACTGCTAAACATAATCTATTCTCGACGGCCTAACTGGCAAACGAATAGTTCAAAGAGAAGACTGAAAAAGACTGAGAGAACGTATGTAAGAGGTGTACTGCAGGGCAGTTGCTGGGTTCTTCGAAACTTTCTTAACTAACCCAAGTACCAGAGGCAAGTATGCAGGGCGCAGTGAATCGGTTTGTAAGTAATCGGACTGAAGCAATTGCACACTGAGCGATGGAGATTTGCAGCCCAAATAAGGTACTATGGCACTTCCTCGATGGCGTTCAAAAAATATTAGTAGAAAGCGATGTTTAGCCGAGGGTGTTTGTAACTAAAGAGCGCAAATAAGGTAAGAGCGAAAGCAGCGTATCACTGAAGCCAAAGGTGAAAAAATGCAACTTTTTTGTTCCCAAAACCGTGGAAGGAAAACCACGAGACAAAAAGCAAATGTGAACACAGGCACACCAAATCCAAAGAGCGTCGTACCAAACTCAGTAGACGTAATAGTTTCTATTGATTTGAGCACCCAAAAGTGAACATCGCAATAATCGGAAATGTCCATTTTTTATTTATCTCAAAACGGTGCTGCGCCTGCACAAAAAGGCAGGGAGTCATCAGAATCATCGATTTGCTGATCAAAGCTAATTCGTCAGCAATTTGTTGTTAAACTGTAGAAGTATGTAGTTGACAGATTCAGATACATAGAAACACAGTATAGATGAGAGAACACTGTAATGAAAAATACATGTGTCATTCAAAAGTAAGTTGTGAAGTTGTACGAGAAACTGTAGTCATGGATAGGACAGATCGTTTTGTACGGCTCAAACCATGTCTATGTGCGATCAAAGCATGCACGGATTAATTTCACGACGCACGAGATCCAAGACGCGGGTGAACGAAGAAGCGTTACGTAAAACCTCAGTGTTATTTATACGTGTAGTGCGTACTCAATATGCATCTGTGACATGAGAATCAACGCAGATAATCAGGTGTAAACATGGGCAATGGTGGGTATGCGTTGAAATCTGCACGCTGCTATTTAGCTGATGCTTGCTCCCCATCAATCGAAAGGCGGTTCGCGAATGCAAGGCGTTGGTTTGATATCGGCATGAGCTAGAGTCATGCGTGAGACGAAGACAACGGAAAGGTCAGGTAGAGGCTTAGTGACGATTTGAACAAAAGTAGCGAAAGACCCATGGATATTGAGAAACGTCATTAATTCTCTGTTGTCCCGTCATAGAGAATATTTAAAAAATATAGATCCCTAGAAGACTGAAGAAAGCTACCTGTGAGCGTGTGATGGAGATGCGATGATTTTTGGAACTACAACTCGCAGTGCCACGATGATAAAAGCAAGGTCGACAAGCGAAATACAGGCACAAATCCAACAGAACCGGTTAACAGAAAGCAAAATGTGAATGAAAACGTTAACAGAGATACAACAGACCATATGCAACTACATGAGGAATCATGCCGAATAGGGGATCTGACCAACAGCGTGGCTGGTGCCGAGCCCCTCATCCAGCTAGAGGGTATGCAGCAGCTCGGAAAGATGGAGCTCTAGAAGGTTCAGAATAGTGAAGATGTTTTCTGCGGTAGCAGAGGATACATTTTTGAGTTTTGGCGAACACGGATATCGTTAAACTGGTCTGATACAGGTATTGTTAAGTGAGTGAGGAGTGATCGCACTCTTTCACGGTCAGAGACAGCCTAATGCGAATCATGTTGAACTGATAACGCACAAGCAGCAGTCCCCCTCTACTAGTTTCCGGGAGGATAATGGATAAATGTCAGACACTTTATGGTGTGTTGTCTCGAAAGCATTAAGAAAACGCGATCCGAAAAGCTTAATGGACGACGGTGGTAATCAAATCACTGCCTCAAGCCAGGGTCCTATTTTGTAAGCAGTATGTTCTTCTTGCGTCTTACAATACTCGACCATACATTTAATCACCAGGTGAAGCATCGGTGACTGGCGGATTATGTAGTACTGACAAGGGGAATAAGTTCACTTAACAGAACTTGTACCAGCCGTTTACTTGAATCAGTTGAAGTTAAATACGGATGGTGGTTGCATAGCTGAGTGGTGTAACTTCAATGTGCATACGGTTCTTCACTGCATATCACGATTCCAGAAAGGCCCCAAGAGCAACGAATCCGCATAAACTGTATAAGGTTGAGGAGTCCAGGAGATGACGAACTCCGGTGTCTGACATGCTTCAAAATGGAGTGCTAAGAAATTAGAAGGGTCGTAGGGAGAGGTTCGACTTTTTTCTCAGGTGACTACAGATATAAGTTGGCATACTGGTGGATGCGTGATTAGAAACTCCGAGTTGACCGGTGTGTATGTAGCTTAGGTGCTATTCCGGTCAGTGATAGAGTTTATGTTGATGAAGATGGAGCTTTGTTGTTGATGATCACCCAGTAACTCCTTTGAGTCGCATGGTCTACACACAGTTGCGCAAGCGATCATACAAACCTTTAGTCCAGAAATCAAACAGGAAGCAGAAACGAAAAAACCACTTCGGTCATCATGAAATGCAACGTTATGTTGTGGCTGATGGAAGTTAGCGTTTGTCACTTAATGAGTTAATTGGAAAAGAGCCCTTGGAGCACGTAGTGGTCAGCTACAGTGACGGTAAAGTAGGGGATGTTTGAGTCTGTGGGGTAGTTCGGTTAATGATACGAAACAATGGCAGAGTTTGGGTGTGATGAAAACCGAGCTGATTTAACGGAAAAATAGTGGCAGCGGTATCGTTCTACAGCATCCGTTTGCAACTTTGTTTGTCAATGTGACTGCAAAAAGCAGTAGGAAGCATGTACTAACGGAAGGAGCATTAGTAGTTTGTATCTTCTATACTAAATATGAAGATGGGAGAATAAGAGTGAAGGGGTAATACGGATCAGAGCTTGTCTAACCTCTCCCAATACATACAAATGACGTAAGGTCTGAAAAAAGGTGCGCGTCGGACGCGGAGAGGATAGTGACTGAGCAGCAGCCTGCCCCGCAATTAATGTGATCTCAGAGTTTAGTGCTGTCACGAGACTGAGCACCTTGGCCCACTCAACAACGAGTAGCCGAAAATGAAGTCAGAGTTACCGTCGTCCACTATGAAAATTTGTGGTACAGCGCACTTGAGCACACAAAAGCGTCTGCGTCTGGAAGTGTCTGGTATCAGCGGTGTGTCTCCGAAAAGAGGAGCAAGCGCGGACAGCGATGGAAAACCTCAGCCTGGGGATGGCCTTATTAACTCAGTACAGTTTCTGAACGAAGGCGATGAAACTCTGGCAGGATCTGACTATTCAATGCGGGTGAGTGAAGAGTCAAAGAGTCAGAGAAAACGAGGCAAATGAGAGAGCGGCAACGAGGAACCAAGGAAACTGATCATTCAGTGGTGAGAAAAGTAACGCAACTGCATTGAACGAAAGGCTCTGTAAGCACCCGAGTGAAGGAATTGATGTAGAAGACGACGGAATTTGCAACATAACAAATGAACCATGCGTGTGGCTGTAAGCAAAAACAGGCAACTTGACGTAGAATATAGAAGTTGCAAAGCAATTGGAATGCAGACAAGCGGCTCAGTCCAAAAAACGGATTATGGTACCTGCACGGAAAACACAACATTATGCAGACACAACCTGGAAAAGTAACGTGAGCTTTTAAGGCACAGCCGAGAAATTATAACAAGGATGCACATTTCCACAGCGATACCCTTTCGCTGCGTGTCTGCAGCCCGCTGCATGTCGCTTCTATCGGTTCCTCCCGTTCTACACCCGTATCACTGGTACTCCGGTATGGACTAAGCACTGTGCATCCGTAGCAATTCATGATTCCCCAATCCCATCAAACATGTCTGCTCTCCCCATGCTACGCATTAGTAGCGCACCACAACAGTGCCGAAGTACGGTGGATTTAGCTACCTTGACAATACAAGAGACCTCCTTGTACATGTGTCATTTATCTGATAAGAACGGATTCATAACCGTGACCTACTTGGATGATTCGCTGCAATTGATACAACCGCATGTGAAGTCCCTCGAAATCGTTCAGGATCAACTCACGCACGCCGTACTGGTTATTGACCTGAACCATCAAAGTGAAAGCTTGTTCCACAGGCATCTGAAATGAAAACAATGAGGAGGAGGCAGATGAAACACTGGTGACAATGGGATCGAGGTGTGTACATCTTTTTCAGCGGTCTAGGGGATAAATATGGAGCTATCAGGGTTGGGTGACTCGGGTACTTCGGCGGTATGGATGAGACCAGAATACCTAAACATCTGCCGTGTGGCCAACTGAGTTCGGATAGCTGAAGTGTTCGCAAACCGAAGATGCATTATCAGGACATGATCAAGGAGAGCTTATCTCGAACCAGTATTGACCTCAGATGGTGAAAAGAAATAACAGTGTATCACCGTCAACGGTGTGATCACATTAAGAACGCCAATTCTCGGGTGCACCAGAAAAAGCCATTATGACAGGAATAAAGAAATCGATTCCGAAAGCGTTAGATATCGACCGGACATGGTTTGTTGACATCATGCAACTGGATCGTGTGTGCCTCAGCCGTGTGGGTCTAGTTATACGTTAACACTGCCCCACGAGGGGCCGATATCGACGAGACGACCAGTAACTTGAATCGGTAGGCGTTAATGTAGGGGCAGAAGTGGTAAGTGCGCTGCGCCGTCGCTGCAGTTGGGCTGTGCATGTGCCTGTTCGTGTCACTAAATATTTAACAGCGTTTGTCAGTTGACATACAAGGTCTGATTGCGTTCGAAGTGAATGCTGACCTACCGAAAATGGCCACCTGGATCACATGCATTCGGAGACCTTTGGTTGTTGCTTGGGGTAACGGAGTACACGGTCTTCGTGACGGTGCTAGGCTCAAAAAGTGGTTCCATCCGGTGCATAACGAGCTAAAGCCTAGTCACCACCTTGTGTGAGTCAGACACGTGTTTCCTCCTAGTCATATGAATGATGTATACAATGCAGGAGTGTAGGTCGGCGCAGAATCAATCGTAGCTCCCGTCCACTGTCCATGGTCCCTCAGTAGATGCAGGCGCCTGTGACTGTACACAGTCTCAGTGACACGTAGACCCGGAAACGAATAATGCCAACCTTGGTTGGCGGCATCCGGTTTCGGATTTGCCTGTCACTGTGGCCAGCCACAGGACGCCTGCGCCTAAAGAGGGGCCATGGATGGATTGCGCTGCACCACCCACAGCTCCATCCACACACCCATATCCAGTGTAAACCCGAACAAATAAGACCGGGAGGCATGCGGATGGGAACCACGTTTCATCAATGGAGCCGGCCCACACTCCTTCACAGGCAAACACAAACACGCTGTATTTAGGGAATCATGCACACACAAGGCGGTGGCTGAACCGTAGTCCAATCCACACTGAGTGCATGGAACCACTCTTCGAGCCTAGCACAACCACAAGGACCGCGCACCCCGTCCCCTCCAGCAACGACCAACTGTCTCCTGGAGCCAGTATGGACGAGATAGTGGGTAATAGATAGGTAGGCACCTTGTCAACATGCACATCAAGCGCAGCCACACCGGGGATATCAAACAACAGCCAATCACTTGAGAGAAATATAACCAAGGAAGTAATTCCAGTAATGCATAAGAAAACGGTGACGTGGATCTTATATTAATGAGCATGTGGAATAAGTTGTTTACCAACGAATACGAGGTACGTTCACAAGGTCAGGACGTCTATTTTACGGAAATTCTACAAACACGAACATTTTTATGAAATATCGACAAGTCGCTTAGCGACGTGTGCAAGTGTATAGAACAGAGTATACTAAGGCATTTAGTTGATAAAGAGAATCACTAGGACAAAAATGGAAAACCCACCCCTGAAATAAATTGACTTAGCCCGGCAAGCATGCCTGTTGGTAAATCGAATGCAGCGTACCTACAAACGCTGCGCCGGTTCTGCTTACGTTCTCTGCAGGACCCGTCGCTTCGGTAGTGGTCCCGAGTGGCTTCGCTCATGGCTCACTAGGCCTGCCTGACTCAGGCACTCGCGACCGCATGTGCTACAGCACCATGCACTCGATGTCGATGGAGTACAACCCGTCGGTGCTTGCCGCTTCTTCTCTGCATGTATGAGGTCTTTTTCCGCAATTCGGCAAATACCTTCGTAATTAGATCGCGCCATATATATATATATATATATATATATATATATATATATATATAGCACGGCCAATAGTACAGTTGGTATGGTGCCACAACGTATGGGAAATACAATAAACAAACGAAGAGAGAATATAAAAGTGTCCATAGGAATAGAGTGTCACAACAGGTTCGCCATTGTGCACGGTTTCTTGCCATATCCGACAGAGTTTCCAGCCATGCGTGTTCGTGATCCTTGCGTTCCCAGCCAGGGAGTCAAGAGCGCCCTAGCATGGCTAACTTTGAGGCTAGCTCCTTTATGTTTCTGGCCCAAGTCACACGTTGGCCACCTTGCTTTCGCTTCCAGATGAATTCTGCGCGCGCGAAGAGGGCACGGTGAGGTAAACGATGAGTAGGCATGCGAAACACATGCCCAAGCGACTGAAGTCTGCGCAGTGAAATTATGCTGGTCAGTGACCGTCAAAGTCCGCCTGTCCGTCAAACATCTTCATTACTAGTGTGATGTTGCCATCGTACACCAGCAATGCTACGAAGGCAGCGGTGATCAAACACATGTAGCGTTTTAACATCCTTTGCGCGAACAGGCCGTCTCGCAGCCATAGAGCAAGTTCGCTCTCACCGTGGCATTGTAGACTCGGCCCTTCAGTGATAGACTCAGATCGCCTAGACGCCAGAGATGGCGGAGATTAGCCAAAACAACCCGAGTCTTGCGGACGCGCAAGAAAAACCCATCCATTAAACTGTTGGCGCTGAGGCAGCTTCCGATGTAAACGAACTTGTCTACCACTTCCAACGGATGACCTGAAAGGGTAAGAATAGGAGTAGCGCCTAGTCAATCCTGCAGGAAGACCTTGCAGTTCGATGGTGCGTACGTCATTCCAAACCGGTAGGCAGACACCTTCAACCTACACAGGACATTTTGGGTGGCCTCTGAGGGATCGCAGATTCCGGCGATGTCGTTTGCGTACTCCAAATCTCGAAGTCGGTCCACCAGAAGCAGCTCAAGGCCACTGGGTTCGCATTTCTCTAGAGCACCCTCCACGGTTTCATCCATAGCGAAATTGAACAAGAAGGGAGATGCTAGGGAACCCTATCTCACGCCAATGGTTATACTAGAGGGGGGGGGGGAAACGTCCGTCATATACCCACACTCAGTTTGAAATGTGACGGCTGGCTCGAAAAATGTTTACGTACTTCTCAGGAACGCCACTTCTCAGTAGACAACTCCAGAGAGCAGTTCGGTTATATGAGTTAAACACAACTCGTATCTCTAAGACAACGACTGTTGGCCGGAAAAAGGTTTGACGACGCTCGAGTATTTGGCACAGTGTAAAAATGTAACTGATGCAACTCCGACGTGTGCGGAACCCAGCGTGCTCTTCACGTACACTCTGTTCGCGTACCAGACTGAGCCTCCTTAAAAGTAGACCGGCGAGCACTTGAAAAGCAACAGATGAAACTAATCCACCTTCGGGTACCCTTTTTGAAGACGGGCGCGATATCCGCTAGGCTCCAATCAGATGGGATAACTTCAGTGATCCAAATCTCTTGGAGGAGGGAAGTTAACTCCCGAACAAGTGATAGGCCTTCATCTTTGAAAAGAGCCGGAGGGCGTTCATCTGAGTCAGGGACTTTGTAGCGCTTTAAGAGGCGAAGCTCATGGGCAACCTCAGCCTCAGGTGGTGGTGAAGTGTCTACACACCATGGAGCACTCTGGATTCCAGAATGAGAACTCGTCGGTACTGTTAGCCAATTAAACTGCTGCTCAAAATGCTCGGCCCAACGCTCATCGGTGTTTTTGGCAGTGGATTGGCTCGCCATTAATTTTGTATAATACTTTGCTTATAGCCGGCTTTTTGCCGCCAGTGGATTGGAACAGGAGTAAAAGCTTACGGAAATTCCCCAAGCTGGCCGGTTGCTCCATTTTAATGACCCGTTTCGTCCACCAGCCCTCCCGATCTTCTTGAAGAAGCTGTTCGAGCTCAGCTTAGTCCTGCTCAGTGAATAGTGTTTAAGGCCAGTAGGAATTACTCGATAGGCTAGGAGAATTTTGGTGGATCGTGCAGAGACCCAGTGGTTGACAGGACTACTGACAGAGCCACAGACCGTACAGCAGCCATTTGAATTGATGCTTCGCTGCCATACAACCATAATGACCTATGAAATAAAGAATAAGAAGAGGGAGAGAAGGGGGACTTACCTGAAAACCTTAATGCCCAAAGCAAACATTCAGGGACAAGGCGCCTACACCTTGTGTAGACAACATTCCGTCACAAACAGCTGGCTATCGTGCAAAGATAAGGCGGCATCGGCGAGACAGCTTCCTTGCGGCTTTCACTGCCACGCGTCATAATCAGCCATTACTCAGCAGATAACTCAGCACCAAACACACTTTAAACAGACAACCCGATTAGGAGACGGCAGCAGACGCGCCACTGGTGTCGGTTGCGAGCCATGTCCTGTAAAGTCGCGAGCCAAGCACAAGGTGAGTCACGTGGACTCCAACCCGGAAGGCGAGACGGACCTACGGCACCCAGTTTAGTTGTCAGTGACTTCATTTCTCGCTGCCAAGTCAACTTCTGTCCACCTCGAGCCTTGCGCCACCCTACACCTGGCAGGCTAAACAAGGCCCCTAGGTAAGCGGTGACCAGGCATACGTAGCACGTGCCCGAGCCAACGCAACTTATTCAGTGCAGTCTGTTGTTCTAAAGAACTAGCAAGGCTAGCACTGCTTAGTACTCGCCTACGCACATCATCATTGCGGACACGCTGGTGCCACCCAACACCACCAATGCTTCGCAGACAAAAATGATCAAACACTTAAGTCGCCTCAGATCATCAGACCAAAGGGGCCAAGTCTCACTAACATAGAGCAGGATGACCCTCACTGTGGCCTTGTATACACGGCCTTTCAGACGGAGGGAAATTCCCTTCTGTCGCCAAAGATGCCGCAGGTTCAAGGCAGCTCTGGCCTTTGCAATGCGTGACCTGACGTCCGTTTCTATGCGCCCATCGTCGCTGATGCAGCTGCCAAGGTAATAGAATTGATCAACCACCTCGATTTTCTCGTTAGCAAGGGTCAAGGGGTCATAAAGTGGCTGGTGGTCCTGCAGCAACACTGCACTTTGAAGGAGCGAAGTGCATGCCAAATAATGGGACTACTCTAGACAGGCTATTGAGGGTTGACTGTGCCATCGCGACATCGTCAAAAAGCAAGACGATATCGTCCGCATAATCAAGATCAACTTATCATTCGGCCGGTGGCCGAGTGGTCTGCACGTTTGCTTTGCAACCATAAGGTCACCGGTTCGAATCCGCGTAGGGGTGGGCGTCCTCGTGGTATACTCAGCCCGCGCGCGACTGGTGGTGGTCGCGCGGCAGCGAAGCGCCGTTACGGCGTTCAGCTGACACATAATTATTTATTATTATTATCATTCGCTAGGCAGCACTCTAACGCCTACATCGTGAGATGCCGCAAGGAAACACTCCATGATAGAATCCAGGACGAAATTGAACAAAAATGGGGAAATCGGGTAAACCTGACGAAAGCCACTTGTGGTCAGGAAGCTATCCGACAGGTCATCGTAGACCGTGTAGCGGTCTGTAGGGTTCGAGTATAGAGCACGAAGGATGTTTACACATATCGTGGAAACACCATTCCGCGCAAGTATCGATCAGAATTGATCGATCGACTGAAACGAACGCACTTTTGAAATCGAAGAACATAGTTATTGTCGGTGGTCACTGACGATCAAACTGGGTGCCGTTGGTTCGTCTCGCCTTCCGGGCTGGAGCCCACGTGACTCGGCTTGTGCTTGGCTCGAGACTTTACAGGATATGGCTCGCAACCGACTCCAGTGGCGCGTCTGCTGCCGTCTCCTAATCGGATTGTCTGTTTAAAGTGTGTTTGGTGCTGAGTTACCTGCGTGGTAATGACTGATTATGACGCGGGGCAGTGAAAGCCGCAAGGAAGCTGTCTCGCCGATGCCGCCTTATCTTTGCATGATAGCCAGATATGTGTGAGGGTATGTTGTCTACACAAGGTGTAGGCGCCTGGACCCTGAATGTTTTATATATATATATATATATATATATATATATATATATATATGTACATAAATGGCGGGAGAGCCTATGGTGCGCTGAGGTTAGTGGTGGCCAGATCCTGACAGATGATCTACCTACTGTTGCGCCACTGGCTCATGTGCTGGACGCCTCCAGGTGCCGACCGATGAGTGGGAG
>OX104065.1:26059203-26090132 GCA_944474145.2 Dicrocoelium dendriticum | reverse complement strand
AATGTCTGTTTAACAACACTGCGACGTGGCGGATGTGACTCGCCACTAAATAAAGTCACTAGCCCGTAGATATCCGGAAAGTGCTATCCAACCCACAGACGTCAATCGCTTATGCTCCCATTTCTGAGGATAACAAACAGTCAAAAATGCTGCGGCATACTCAAAGACACAAGCTACAGTCACACAAAATTACATACGTATCTACACTCATACACTTACGTACACTGTTAAGCCAAACACGTACTTTTTGTACATTTTTGATCACACTATGTTAGCTAAGCATGATCATGCCTGTAAAGGTGTGCCTCGCCTTGTCGCGAATAAAAGTTTATTTAAATAAACCACGCCCATCCTGATGTACTCGCGTTCACTGAAACCTGGTTGTCTTCTGACGTCATGGACAGTGAATTATACGTTCCGGGCTGCGCAATACTAAGATCTGGCAGCCCACCTGATCGCTGCGGCGGTGGTGTCGTCTTGTATATTAGATGTGGTGTAAACATATCCAAAACACATACCTTTAACTCAGCTGCTAAAATTGCTGAAGCCCTTGCATTTGAAGTCTGTACCGAAGCAACGCAATGTAATTTTGTGTTGCTTCTAGGAGTTTCACTGACTTCATACGCACGCACTCGGCGAACAGATGCTTGATAATAGGGGACTTCAACTTTCCTGAAGGAAATTGGCATGACCTATCTTTTGAGGCAGCGACAACAGGGTTGGCTGCCGAGCTTGTTGACTTGACACTAGAAGTACTCTTACACCAATTTGTCGATCGACCCACCACGTACATGGTCGGTCATGCACCTTCTCTGTTGGACCTAGTTATCGCAAAGTCGGTTGACTTTGTGAGTGGCCTTGAGAATGCCCCCCATTTGGGAACCAGTGACCATACGTGTTTGTCATTCACGTGTGCTCTCATTAGAGACTACGATTAACACAGGGTCCGGACCTCGAACATTTGGCACGCCGACTTTCCGTCAATAAGAGCCAAGGCAGTAAGTTTCCCGCGCATCATCTTGCCGGATGCTGATATACAGACAGCTTGGGATACATTTAATTCATTCCGCTTTAACATATCCCACTCCCACATCTCTCTTTCGGTAAAGAAGGGTACCAAAGCGAAGCCACCATGGTTGGACTCAGTCGCACACCAGCTAATGAATAGACGGGCAAGATGCAGGCGGATCTACCGAACAGTGCTCTCAGAATGTAATTTTCGACGTTATCGGGAAGCTCGGAATGCTTGCAAGCGTCAATTACGAGCTGCTAGACTTAGCTATGAGATGGAGCTGGCTAACATAGCCTCCGCGAATCCCAAAAGATTCTTCGCCTACGTCAAAATGCGTAGTAACGTTGGCTCATCTATCCCAGTGTTATTAGGCAGCGACGGCGCCACTGCCACGACTGATCACGAAAAAGCATGTATACTTAGTGCACAGTATGCCAGAACTTTTGTTCAGGATGAGCAATTGCCGCATATTGACCTAGCAATGAGAGCCCCCAGGACTCCAGTTTAACACACTTCACAATATCGGAGGCAAAAGTTCTCCATCTTCTTCACGCTCTAAATCCTGCTAAATTACCTGGGATGGATGCTATTCACCCTAAGCTTCGTTACGAACTCGCAAGCGAGCTATGTGGCCCAGTGAGGCGTTTTTACAATTGTCACTTCGCAGCTGCTCCTTTCTCAAGGACTGGAATGATGATATCGTTTGCCCGATTTTTAAAAATGGCGACAAACATCTCCCTACCAATTATAGACCAGTAAGTTTGACAAGCGTATTGGAGAAGTTGGTCACAGATGTGCTTGAAGACCACCTGCGGGAGTATGGTCTGCTCAGTCCAATGCAACGCGGCTTTTGCAAGGGTCATTCCTGTAGGACAAGTTTGCTTGTTGCACGCGGATGTTTGGCAGATGTTTTGGATCGGGGTCATGCAGTAGATATAGTGTTTATTGACTTCTGCAAAGCGTTCGACACTGTGTCACATTCTCGCCTTTCCTTGAAACTTCGGTCCTATGGATTATCCGGGGGTGCAATAAAATGGATCACCAAGTTTCTAGAAGGGAGAAAGATGTGTGTTCGTTTGGGGTCTAGTCGGTCTTTCCGACAGTCAGTCCTCATTGGGGTCCCTCAGGGTTCGGTGCTTGGCCCTTTGTTATTTTCCTTGTATGTCAACGAGCTGCCCGAACTGCTGGAGGTACTATCTCTCATGTTTGCAGATTAACTAAAGGTTTGACACATAGTGCCTGACTTCGATGGACCCCAGACTGTAATATTCCTCCGGTCGGGCGTTTTGAACCCTTCCGTGTCCAAGTAGTGCGACAAGCTGCAATGCAAAATAAATACCTCGTCGACGGTTGGACACTAGAGCCCCCTATTAAGAGACCGATGTAAAGGAATCAGCTAAGGAAGCACGGAAGAGGAAAGAAAGAGTGCCGGAGAGGAGTATGAGGATAATGATAACAGGAAGTAAAACTGATTGATTTCTTACCTGTTAACTTGTTACCGTGACGCCCGCGGACCGGCTACGAGACTCTGCAACGGACCCTCGATAAACTTTGTGACTGGACTGCTCTGTGGCAGTTGCCCATAAATTGTGCAAAGTGTTCCATCTTACGAATAGGGCCAAATGGCCCCAAACGCGTTATTTGCTTGGTGGTAATGAACTACTCCATGTTACCCAATTGGTAGGCCTAGGAGTCACGTTGTCTTCAGAACTTAAATCCAGTGAGAACTGGAGGAAAGCTACGTGCAAGGGTTCCAGAATGTTGTGGATGATCCGCAAGGCATTCGGGACCATAACGGGCACTAAGTTTGTTAGGTTATTCTCAGCATTTATCAGGCCACACTTGGAATACTGCATCCAGGCTTGTCCACCATGCTTAGTCAGGGACAGGATGTCAGTGGAGAGAGTGTTGAGAGTTGGAACCAAACCGGTCCATGGACTGCGGAATCATTCTTGCCCAGGAAGACGACTTGCGCTGGGAATGTTCTCGATGCACTATCATCAACATCGAGGCGACCTAGTCTTGACCTATCGTATACTTACCGGTAAAATCGGACCCGATTTATCTGGGCTATTCCAACCGGCTCGGCTTCCGTCGCTCCGAGGTCACTCGCTGAAGCTACACAAACCTCGAACGGATGGAGTCCGGGCGGACCTTCTTTAATCACGCCGAGTGGTGGATTCCTGGAATGTACTGCCCGAGAACGTGGTATTGGCACCAGCAGTGAAAGAGTTCGAACACCGACTCGACGCTCTTGGCCTTCAATTCTTAACATTCCCCTTCAGGTCCTAGCTTATTCGACTTATTGAAGTATTAAATCTATTACGTATTTTGCTTGACGCTCTTATTACTTTCGTACTTCTCTTTCTTATTTCACGTGACCGGTGCGACGGGTACTGCCAGCACAGGTCGCGTGGGTATTAATTGGTTCACTGTGGTGTGATTCGCGCGCGCTGCTCTGACTCTTCTAGATTCCAGTTATCGCGGACGAATAATACCCTGGATCTACTACGCGTTACGGAAAGAACATTCACGGGGATTTATCCTACTGTTCCGGTCCCACTTGAACTTGAACTTGAACTTGGACACGAAATCTTTCCATTTTCCTGACTAATTCCCATCTTCATACCTCAATTCTATTTTCTGTACTTTCCCACACCATTGGTATTATTTTCTTCTTTTAACTGATTTCCCTTACTCTTTAGCTGCGATTTTCTTCCTCTCTTCACGTAACTGACAGCAAAGACAGCTAATGTAAGGAACGTGGGCGTTAACTTGGAGAACCAGTGTTTTCTCGGACCTTTTTGTTTTGGATCCACCAAGAAGCCGGAGCATCCTAATCAACTCCTTGGTCAACGACCCGACCAAGAAGGAACACTTACGGGATTCATCCTATCGTTCCAATCCCACTTGAACTTACATCACTAACTTGCTCCTTTACAATAGTCTATCGTCCGCTGTACCAAAGCAGGTACATTGGACTGGAATGTTCCACAACACTTAGATCTCGATGCTGCTTGGAACGATTTATCCCGCAAATTGAAGCTTCTCATCGAGGAGGCCGTCCCATTCAAGAAGAACAGGCCTCTTTCTAAGGGTCCTCCCTGGATCGACCGAGAACTAAGGGCCAACATGAAACAACGACGAAAACTATGGGACAGATTCAAGCTTTCCCGCTCAGACTCAGACTACTCTAAATACAAAGCCATCAGGAACTTCTGCTCCCTGCAGAAACGTGAAGAGACAACGATACGAACATAGCCTGGCCGAACAATCTCTCTCTAGGCCAAAGATACTATTTTCTTACCTTAATAGATCCTCCAAGACGGGCTGTGGAATTCCTGCATTGTCTACCAATGAGCCAGATATGATACACTATGATGATGACGCCAAAGCTGACCTCTTGGCTCTACAGTTCTCCTCAGTATATACGAAGGGAGACAGACTCGCAAACCCTCATATAGTTGCGCATACAGTACCTCTGGAACATATCGACATCGATGCAGGTGCTATCTTGAAGCTACTACTAGAACTGAACTCCTCTTCCTCACCAGGCCCAGACGGGTTACATCCACACTTTCTCAAGATGGTTGCAGAATTCATTGCCGTCCCACTTTGTCAAATCTTTCAGCTCTCTCTTAAAGCTGGTCGACTACCTGTCGATTGGAAGACGGGTGTAGTTATGCCGAAATACAAAGGGGGAAGCCGCCAGGACCCTGCGAACTATCGGCCAATTTGCTTGACGTCGGTCGCCTGCAAGATCATGGAAAAGCTCATTAAATCTGCTCTCCACCGACACTGCGAAGATCTGAACTTCACCTCAGTCACTCAGCATGGCTTCCGAAAGGGGCACTCCTGCATCACTAACCTGTTGGTCGCTAGAGAGAAGTGGGCCAAATTAGTGGACGCTGGAAAACGTTTAGATGTGGTCTTCATCGACTTCAGCAAAGCTTTTGACAGAGTCCCACATCAGGAACTACTCTCTAAGCTCGGCGGAATTGGCGTGACAGGGAACCTCCTACTATGGATCAGTGACTTCTTGCAAGGCCGGAACATGCAAGTCAAAGTAAACGATACCCTCTCATTCCCCGTGCCCATGTATAGTGGCGTACCACAAGGCTCCGTTCTCGGACCGGAATTGTTCAAAATATATATCAATGATCTACCAAGTATTCTACAAACGGACTGTCTGATCTATGCAGACGATCTCAAGCTATGGTCGGAAGTGTCCAGCCTCGAAGATGCCGACCGACTGCAGGAAACGCTTGATCTACTACACTCCTGGTCTATCAAGTGGGGTTTGCCGGTCAACAAAGATAAATGCTCAGTCCTTTCTATAGGTGCTGCTGAACCACTGGGCATCTATCACATTGGCGGGCACCTACTCAAGATTGCCACACAGGAAAATGACCTGGGGACAATAATCTCCTCTGATCTCAAAACGACCCTTGACACGTTACAGAAAACTGCTGCGGCGAACAGGATGTGGGGCGCCATAAGGAGATCATTCTCTAAAATGACGCCGCAGATATTTAGACTTCTCTTCACCTCCCATATCCGTCCCATTCTTGAATTCGGACATCCGGCCATAGCCCCCTTATCTAAACATGAAAGTGACAAGATCGAAAAAATACAGCGACGAGCCTCGAAATTTGTCCTTGGGCTACGCAACCTCCCGTACCCCACCCGCCTACAGAGGATGAACCTTTTTCCCTTAGACTATCGCCGACGTCGCGGAGACCTCATCTATACCAGGCGCATCCTACGAGGGGAACTGGGAAACGAGCTAAGGCAGTTCTTTCAGCTAAGACTTGGCAGCTCGACTCGAGGTCACAGCTGGAAGCTTTTTAAACCGAGGAGGCTCAAAGTCCGCTCAGATGTCGCTCTCTCTACTCGAGTGACTAATAATTGGAACCGACTGCCGGACCCGATTGTCAATGCGCAATCAGAAGCGAGTTTCAAACGTTTGCTAGACATCTTCCTACTGAGTACTCCAGGATCCTGCAGGGCTGGTATTACATCCTGAGCCATGACAGCCAACTCGCTTGCAATCCTTGGAAGATCGGGAAGCGAAGGAGCTGACACGGGACCCCCTTCTGCTCTCTACCACTCAATGAACTCAATGAAAGCGCACCTAATATTTCCGGCCTATTTAGCATCCGTTACTTACGTACTCCGGTTCTTTTGGGTGAATGTCTCGTGAATGATGTTTGAAAAGCTGATGAACTTTGACTGTTTTCATATTTTCTCTTGGAAAACATAGCGTCTTCTCTGTCAGGAGGCAGCGGAAGATACTGGCTAGTTGTCAGACCCTGCAACTGTTTGTTAACTGTCGAATGTCAGTTTACCGGTTAACAACGACCCTGTTAGTAACGAACCCTCAGATAGCGTTTGATTCGGCTGTTAGCGAAGGAGAGCAGCAGGCTTCTACCCTTGTCAAAAGATAGCGAAAAGAGTTAAAAAGCGGCAAAACCCAAGGCAGACATGAGAGGTTCGTCGGGTGCCCTATCCCCCTTCAAAGATTCAGATTCAGATGGACCGGAGCGGTAGGAAAATCCCTTGAGTGTTCCTTCCTGAGCAAATCGTCGAGCCAGGAAATGATAAGGCGCTAGGTCTTGATAGACCTAAAACGAAACACCCTGGTCAACCAATTACTGCCCACGTTCCCTGCACCAGCAGTCCCCGATGTGTAGGTTACGTGAAGTAAGAAAGAAGTAGAAAGTTAATGGAAGATAAAGGGAAATGAAAGTCATTTAAATGAGGGATAACACCAAAGAATGAAGAGAATGGCAGAATAAGAACTAAAAGTTTGACGACAGATATGGTCAGGAGAAGGGAAAGGTTTCGTGTTGCCACCCAAGAGCGTCTAACTGACGCTCGAAACCCTTAACCGTAGGTTCACTGACTACACTTTCTGGAAGCGAGTTCCAGCGCTCGATAATTTTACGCGGAAACCAAGTTTCCGCTCTGATCCGGTCAGAACGCAGCTTGTGTACCTTCATGGGATGACCGCGAAGACAAAGCAACCTAGCTGGGCTAAATGACTAGCTCAAGTCCGGTCCAACCTTCCCCTTTTAAAATGCGGTAAGTAAGGCTTAGCTCTCCTCGAAGCCGTTGGTAGTGCATTGAATACACACCCAAGCTAAGTAGACGCTCGGAGTACGATTGCCCCCGTAACCCCTCGACCAATTTGGTACCTACTCTCAAAACCCCCTCGAGCTCCATTTTGTCCCGAACAAGGTAGGGCGGGCAAGCCTGGACGCAGTATTCCAGAAGGGGTCGAACGAAAGCTGAGAACAGCTTCACAAATATGTCGTCAGTTAAGACCCCAGACGAGCGGTGTATTAACCACAACATTCTGAAAGCCCTACTAGCGGCCTTCTTCCAGTTGTCAGCAGAATGCAAAGACGAGAAATGGACGACGCTTAGGTCTACCTGGTTGGAGACAAGGGGAAGTTCGACCCCACCGAATACGTAGCTCGAAGGCGGGAAAGTTGCTCCTATACGAAAGGCGGAACACTTAGCCTGATTAATGGGCAATAGCCACAAAGTAGACCAGTCCCAGAGTCTGTCCAGGGCATACTGTATGGCTTCAGGACGCCCAGGAACATTTTTAAAATTCCATAGCTTAAGATCATCAGCAAACAATGAGGATGATACCCGAAGCTCTCCAGGGAGGTCGTTTACGTAGATGGAGAACAGCATCGGTCCAAGAATCGAGCCCTGTGGGACACCGCTAAGGACCGCTTGCCTAAGGGATGAACTGAGACCCACACGTACACACTGCTCTCTTCCCTGCAAGAACGCAGATACCAAGTGAAGGGCGCGGCCAGATACGCCGTAGGACCTCAGCTTTTATGATAGCCTCAAGTGGGGTACCTTATCAAATGCTTTCGAGAAGTCTACGAAAAGCACATGCACTAAGTGGCCATTGTTCATTGCCTCGGCCCAAGCTTCACGTGCAACCAACAAATTCGTCAGACACGAAACCCCTTCCGGAATGCACGTTGTGCACTACTGAGTAGATTAAATCTATTCTGGTGACCTTCCAACGAATCTCTCACTAGCTTTTCAAGCAGTTTGACCACGACGCTAGTCAGACTGACTGACCTATAATTGGCTGACAGACTCCTGTCGCCATTTTTGAAGCTAAGACAGATGACAGCCTCCTTCCATTCAGAAGGTAATTTACAGCTGTTAAGTGTCTTCTGAAACACTATCGTCAACGGTCCACTTAGTTCCACCGCCAATTCATGCAGAAGCTTCGGGTGAATTGAATCAGGTCCAGCTGCTTTGGAAGGGTTCAGTTCTTGCAGCAGTTTAAGGACTTGCGTTTCCACCACAGTAAACTCAGCTAAATAAGAGTCCTCAGGTACTCTGGGGACAAGTTCAACGCTAGTCAACGCGGCCTCACGTACAAAAGCCCCTGCATACTGCTCCCCAAGTACACGAGTCTTATCTGAGTCCGCATAGGCACGAGTTCCATCGGCCGGCAACAAAGTTGGGATTACCGAATTTGAACCACAGCATCTCTTAACATGAGCGAAGAACTACTACTACGGAATCCTTACAGCTGGAAACATCTACGACAGTAGTGTCTATAAAAACAGACCCTAAACTGAAACCACCGACTTCCATGGAGCATTCGGTAAATACTCCGCGTCGCGGAGACTCATATACCGACTGCAGTGTTATTTTCAGAAATGCCACTGTCATTTGCTGTTCTCCCAAAAGACCGTATGCTAGATGACCTTCAGGGGTTTAGAATATGCGTCACCAAATTCCTGCCTCTCGGCTTCCCCGGCGTGACTATGCGCAAACTTACTAGACTCGGTAACTTGTCAGCTGACAAGTCTCGCCCTCGCTTGTTGCGAGTTGTTCTGTCCACTCCGAAGGAGTGCCAAGCACTTTTGCGTTTCGCCTTTAAGCTCAAGGGCGCTGGTGTCATTGTGCACCCAGACCTCCCTTTGGCGGATAGGCTGAAATTACGGGAAGCTGTAAGAGATCTTAAAGCCCGCCGTGAAGCAGGAGAAAAGGGTCTCCGCTTGGTTGATTTTCGGGAGATGAGCCGGCGGTCCACTTCCGCCCTACCAGAGCCGGCTCTGGTAGCGCACGATCCCGGACTCACAATACTAAATCCCTTCAGGTGATCTTAAGCAATGTGCCTAGCCTGCGAAACAAGCTGTGCGAAGTCGGCGCCCTTGTCGACGACTGCCGTCCAGATGTTCTCGCATTCACTGAAATCTGGTTGTCCACCGACGTCACGGACAGTGAAGTGTGCTTGCCAGGCTACGCACTGCTGAGATTTGACCGCACCTCTGCTCGGCGCGTAGGTGGCGTTGCTTTGTACGTTAATTCCTCACTTACTATCTTTAAGACGTATAGTCTTCGATCACGAGACGGTGATGTTGATGTACTCGCAGTTAACCTGTGTATTGTCTCCGCGCAACTTAAAGTTTGCTGGTCTTTAGAAGCCCCGACAGTGTTGCCAAGGGGCTCGTTGATTTCATCCGCGGACATTCGGCATATAGGTGTTTAGTGATGGGGGAATGTAATCTTCCCGACGCTGACTGGCAGCATTTTGCCTGCGACGCTGTTACAAGGTATTTGGCTACCGAGCTGGCCTTGCATGCTTCCCTGCATCAATTTGTCGATCGGCCTACTAGATTCATGATGAGTCAAAACCCGTCCCTCTTGGACTTCATCTTCGCTAAATCCATTGCTTTTGTCACGGATACTATACACAACCAACCTCTCGGTGCTAGCGACCACGCATTTCTCTCATTTAAGTACGCCCTTAGTTGTCAGACTAATAATCATCCCGACCGAGTTCCAAACATATGGCACGCGGACTTTCAGACAATTGAAGCCAAGGCCGCAAAGTCGCGTTGTGTCATTTTGAAAAATGACGACATTCAAACGGCCTGGGACAGATTTAAATCATACTTGAGTGAGCTCTCTCTCCCCCATATACCACTATCTGGCAGGAATAAAACTAGGACAAAGCCACCCTGCTTTGATTCTGCTGTACGCAGACAACTTAACAGACGTGCCAGATGTTGGCGTACTTACTTATCTGTTCCTTTATCATGCACCTTCAAGCGATATCTTGAGGCTCGAAATGCCTGCAGGCAGCATCTACGAGGTGCTCGTCTTCAGAATGAAGTAGAGCTTGGTCGTATAGCCTCATCAAACCCGAAACGCTTCTTCGCGTATGTCAAAAGGCGAGGCAACATGAACTCGTGCATCCCAGTGTTGTTTAGCCCTGACGGCACTGCTGCTGTCATGCATCACGGAAAACCTTGTTTGCTCGGAGCACAGTATGCTGGGGTTTATGTTCGAGAGTCACGGTCGCCGCATATCAGCCTCCAGACAAAAGTTCCTGAGGGCTCCCACTTGGACGAGGTTTCTATAACGGAGGCTCAAGTGCTCCTGCTTCTGAGGCAAGTAAATCCCAATAAAGCTGCGGGTGTGGATGCTTTTCATCCCCAACTGTTGTACGAGTTGGCTGATGAACTTTGCCGTCCGATTACGCAACTTTACGTGAAGTCTCTACGAGGCTGCTCTCTACTCAAGGACTGGAAGGAGGCTATTGTTTGTCCCATTTTTAAGGGAGGTGATAAGCACCCCCTGATAACTATAGACCGGTCAGTTTGACTAGTGTGCTGGTCAAGTTGTTGGAAAAGCTCGTGAGGGACGCTCTCGAAGGACACTTGAAAGGGTTTGAGTTGCTTAATCCTTCTCAGCACGGCTTTCCTAAGGGCTATTCTTGCCTTACTCACTTGTTATCATCATCAACAGCAATACATCAGCCATTTGAACTGATGCTTCGCTGCCATACAACCATGAGGAACTATGAAATAAACAATAAAAACAGGAAGAGAAGGGGGACTTACCTGAAAACCTTAATGCCCTAAGCAAACATTCAGGGTCAAGGCGCCTACACCTTGTGTAGACAACATACCGTCACAAACAGCTGGTTATCGTGTAAAGATAAGGCGGCATCGGCGAGACAGCTTCCTTGCGGCTTTCACTGCCACGCGTCATAATCAGCTATTACCCCGCAGATAAGTCAGCACCAAACACACTCTAAACAGACAGTCCAATTAGGAGACGGCAGCAGACGCGCCACTGGTGTCGGTTGCGAGCCATGTCCGGTAAAGTCTCGAGCCAAGCACAAGGTGAGTCACGTGGACTCCAACCCGGAAGGCGAGACGGACCTACGGCACCCAGTTTGGTCGTCAGTGACTTCATTGCCCGCTGCCAAGTCAACTTCTGTCCACCTCGAGCCTTGCGCCACCCTACACCTGGTAGACTGAACAAGGCCCTCCTAGGTAAGCGGTGACCAGGCATACGTAGCATGTGCCCAAGCTAACGCAACTTATTCAGTGCTATCTGTTGTTCTAGGGAGCTAGCATGATTATCACCACCTAGTACTCGCCTACGCACATCATCGCTGCGGACACGCTGGTGCCATCCGACTACAGCAATGCTTCGCAGACAACGATGATCAAAGACTTGAAGGCGCCTCAGATCTTCAGACCGAAGGGGCCAAGTCTCACTCCCATAGAGCAGAACGGCTCTCACTGGCCTTGTATACCCAGCCTTTCAGACGGAGGGTAACTCCCTTCTGTCGCCAAAGATGCCGCAGGTTCAAGAAGGTAGCTCTGGCTTTTGCAATGCGTGAGCTGACGTCAGTTTCTATGCGCCCATCACTGCTGATGCAGCTGCCAAGATAAGTGAAATGATCAACCACCTCGAGTTCCTCGTTAACAAGCGTCAAGAGGTCATCAAGTGGCTGGTGGTCCTGCAGCAACACTTTGCACTTTGAAGGTGCGAAGTGCCTACCAAATAATGGGACCACTCTGGACAGGCTATTCAGGGTTGATTGTGCCGCCCCAACATCGTCGAAAAGCAAGACGATATCGTCCGCATAATCTAGGTCAATTAACCTTTCACCAGGCAGCACTTCAACGCCTACATCGTGAGATTCCGCAAGGGAACACCCCATGATAGAATCCACGACGAAATTGAACAAAACTGGGGAAATGAGACAACCCTGACGAACACTACTTGTGGTCGGAAAGCTATCCGATAGGCCACCGTAGACCCTGACGCGGCCTGTAGTGTTCGAGTATAGAGCACGAAGGATGTTCACATATTTCGTGGGAACACCTTTCCGCGCAAGTATTTCGAACGGAATGCATCGATCTACTGAATCGAACGCATACTTGAAATCGAGGAACACAGCTATTCTCGATCTTCGGTATGCGTGGAGCTGTTCTAGCACCTACTGCAAGATGAATATATGGTCTATACAGCCACGTCCTGGGCAGATGCCGGCCTGCTCTTCCCTAATCCAAGATTCCTGTTCCACAGTGAGGCGAGGAACGAGAACCGAGGCCAGTAATTTTGTCAACTGGCGTTAGGTGAACACCCCTGTGGTTAGAACAGTTGGCGCGACTGCCATTCTTGTATATTGCCACTATAATCGATTCCTTCCAATCAGCCGGTACACTCTTCCTTCCAGATACGTTCGAATAGGGAGGTCAGTGCTTTGCAGAGGACCTCACCTCCACCCTTAAATACTGCAGATGGGAGGGAATCCGTGCCAGCGGCACGAAAACGATTAAGGGCTGTGATCGCGTTTCGGACCTTGGCCTCCGACGGAGGCTCTAAACTAACGGTCCATGGCTCGTCTGCATCACCTGAGTAGGAAGAGGGAGGTTAGCAGGGGGCCAGCTGCACTGATCTTGAAAGTGTTCCGCCCAACGAGCCATACGACGCTCTGATTCTCTCAATGACGCTTGGTTTCTTGAGACCAGTGTTTCGGATCAGCTGGAAGAGCTTGCGGTAATTACCTACTGCTCCTGCCTCCTCCATTTCTTGAGCTCGACAGGTCCACCAGGCTTCCTTATTAGGACGTAGGCTCTGCTTTAGTTCACGCCTAATAACCCGTCTAGTCACATTGTGCTCAGAGCCAGCCAGGAGCTTTCTTCTATATTCTAACAGGTTCATCGACCTCTCGGATATCCGGTGATTGGTGCGGTGACCATTGATAATGCCACAAACAGATGCTCATGCGTCGTGCATGGCAGTCGAGATCCTACTCCACTGAAGCTCAGCGTCATTAGAACAAGGCAGCGAAATTTCGGTATTCAGTGCGTCTTGATAGGCTTGCATGACCGAGGGCTGAGACAATTTCTCAGTTGCTAATCGGAGGGGACGCTTGGTGCGCTTCCTGATAATGTTCATGGAGAAACGACAGCGTACCAAGGCATGATCAGAGTCGACACAGGTACTCCAGTATGAGCGGCAATCCAGGATGGAACCACGCCACCTGTAACTTATGGCTATGTGGTCAATTTGCGTCCATCGCTGGCCAGCTACAATGAATCACACTTCAAACACATTTCTGATGCTCTGGCCACCGCAGAGGATAATCAACGGTGCCCTAACGGGGTTATTGAATTGACTGCACCCGGCTTATCCTCTCGTTATTGGTTGCACGCATCCGGAGACGCCGATGCGGCACTCACGGGTCAAGCTGGTGTAGGTATCATTCTCAGCTTCAAGGCTGAGTCATCGTTGGTTGATTGGATTCCGGTGAACAGCTGTTTATGTGCAGCCCGTTTGACGACATCAGCTAAGGTGAATTCGCGAAGTAAAACAAAACGCTGTTTGTTTGTGATTTCTGCTTATGCTCCCACGGACTGCAGTTCTAATGCAGTCAAGGACACTTTCTATCACGAACTGAACGCGCTACTACGCAGTGCTACTAGTTCAGATATTATAGTATTTGCAGGGGATATGAACGCACAAGTAGGGCGTCTGAGCTCGTCAGAAGCTCAGCTAGGTGGTAAGTATGGACTTAACTCCGAACGGACTGACAACGGTGAGCGTCTGCTGCAACTGTGTGCGGAGCACCAGTTGTTTCTTACTAGCACTGCTTTTAGACACAGTGGGCGCCGAAGTGCCACTTGGCGTCCAACTGTAGCTGGTCAGCGATGGACCCAAATTGACCACATAGCCATAAGTTACAGGTGGCGCGGTTCCATTCTGGATTGCCGCTCGTACTGGAGTACCTGTGTCGACTCTGACCATGCCGTGGTGCGCTGTCGTTTCTCCATGAACTTTACCGGAAGGCGCACAAAGCGTCTCCCCCGATTGGCAACGGAGAAATTGTCCCAGCCCTCTGTCAGGCAAGCCTATCAAGAAGCACTGCATAGCGAACTCTCGCTGTCTTGTCCTAATGATACTGAACTTCAGTGGAATAGGATCTCGGCCACTATGCACGACGCAGGAGCATCTGCCTGTGGCACTATCAGTTGTCATCGCACCAGTCACTGGATATCCGAGAGGTCCGTGAACCTTTTGGAAGCTAGAACGTACGTCCCGGCTGGTTCTGAACACATTGTGACTAGACGGGCTATTAGGCGTGAACTAAAGCGGAGCCTACGTGCTGACAAGGAAGCCTGGTGGACCAGTCGGGCTCAAGAAATGGAGGAGGCAGGAGCAGTAGGCAATTACCGGAAGCTCTTCCAGCTAATACACACCACTGGTCCGAGAAAACCAGGCGTCAGTGAGACAATCAGGGACAGCGCGGGTGCGCTGATACACAATAAGGAGCGCCGTATGGCTCGTTGGGCTGAGCACTTTGAACATCAGTTCAGCTGGCCCCCTGCTCCCGGACCTCTTCCTACTCAGGTGATGCAGGACGAGCCATGGACGGTTAGTTTAGAGCCTCCGTTGGAGGCCGAGGTCCGAAGCGCGATCACAGCCCTCAATCGTTTTCGTGCCGCTGGCCCGGATTCCCTCCCACCTGCACTATTTAAGGATGGAGGTGAGGTCCTCTGCAAAGTACTGACCTCCCTATTCGAACGTAACTGGAACGAAGAGTGTGCCGGCTAATTGGAGCGAATCGATTATAGTGGCAATATACAAGAAGGGCAGTCGCACAGACTGTGCGAACCACAGGGATATTAGCCTAACGCCAGTTGTGACAAAATTACTGGCCTCGATTATCGTTCGTCGCCTCACTGCAGAACGGGAATCTCGGATTGGAGAAGAGCAGGCGAGTTTTCGCCCAGGACGTGGCTGTATATATATATTTACTTTGCGGCAGGTGCTAGAGCAGCGCCACGCATACCGCAGACCGACAATAGCTGTGTTCCTCGATTTCAAGAGTGCGTTCGATTCAGTCGATCGATCGATTCTGTTCGAAATACTTGCGCGGAAAGGTGTTCCCACGAAATATGTGAACATCCTTCGTGCTCTATACTCGAACACTACAGGCCGCGTCAGGGTCTATGGTGCCCTATCGGATAGCTTTTCGACTACAAGTGGCGTTCGACAGGGTTGTCCGATTTCCCCATTTTTGTTCAATTTCGTCGTGGATTCTATCATGGAGTGTTCCCTTGCGGAATCTCACCATGTAGGTGTTGAAGTGCTGCCCGCTGAACGGTTAGTTGATCTAGATTATGTGGACGATATCGTCTTGCTTTTCGACAATGTTGAGGCGGCACAATCAACCCTGAATAGCCTATCCAGAGTGGTCCCATTATTTGGTATGCACTTCGCACCTTCAAAGTGCAAAGTGTTGCTGCAGGACCACCAGTCATTCGATGACCCCTTGACGCTTGCTAACGAGGAACTCGAGGTGGTTGATCAATTCACTTATCTTGGCAGCTGCATCAGCAATGATTGGCGCATAGAAACTGACGTGAGCTCACGCATTGCAAAGGCCAGAGCTGCCTTCTTGAACCTGCGGCATCTTTGGCGACAGAAGGGAGTTACCCTCCGTCTGAAAGGCCGTGTATACAAGGCCACAGTGAGAGCCGTTCTGCTCTATGGTAGTGAAACTTGGCCCCTTCGGTCTGAAGATCTGAGGCGCCTTCAAGTCTTTGATCATCGTTGTTTGCGAAGCATTGCTGGTGTCGGATGGCACCAGTGTGTCCGCAACGATGATGTGCGTAGGCGAGTACTAGGTGGTGATAATCATGCTAGCTCCCTAGAACAACAGATAGCACTGAATAAGTTGCGTTGGCTCGGGCACGTGCTCCGCATGCCTGGTCACCGCTTACCTAGGAGGGCCTTGTTCAGTCTACCAGGTGTCGGATGGCGCAAGGCTCGAGGTGGACAGAAGTTGACTTGGCAGCGGGCAATGAAGTCACTGACGACCAAACTGGGTGCCGTAGGTCCGTCTCGCCTTCCGGGTTGGAGTCCACGTGACTCACCTTGTGCTTGGCTCGATACTTTACAGAACATGGCTCGCAACCGACACCAGTGGCGCGTCTGCTGCCGTCTCCTAATCGGATTGTCTGTTTAAAGTGTGTTTGGTGCTGACTTATCTGCGGGGTAATGGCTGATTATGACGCGTGGCAGTGAAAGCCGCAAGGAAGCTGTCTCGCCGATGCCGCCTTATCTTTATACGATAACCAGCTGTTTGTGACGGTATGTTGTCTACACAAGGTGTAGGCGCCTTGACCCTGAATGTTTGCTTAGGGCATTAAGGTTTTCAGGTAAGTCCCCCTTCTCTTCCTGTTTTTATTGTTTATTTCATAGTTCCTCATGGTTGTATGGCAGCGAAGCATCAGTTCAAATGGCTGATGTACTGCTGTTGATGATGATATCTGCTGGATCAGGCAGGGTGGATAGGGGTTTGGATGCTACTGCTTAAGCCTACCCGTCTTCTAATTCCCCCTCTTGCGCTGTTTCACCCTTATCGTCCCGTTCCAGCTTCCCTTTTATCCCCCTTGTTTTCAACCCCCAATTCTCGGCCCTCCCCCACCTTGCTTCACTAGTTGCTTGTCTTTTAGTTTCAACTCACATGTGAATGCGGAGCGTCATTCCTGCACTGTCAACTGGCCCATGTCCAACAAGCGGTCAAACCCAGTTCATCGGCTTCCATTTGGAGCCCTCTATCCTCCTTCAGATTGTCATGCCTCAATGTTCGCACATTGCTTCAGATCGGTCAACAGGCAGCACTTGCTCGAACATTAGGAACCCTATCGATCGATATCTGCTGCTTATCGGAGATCTGCCTGCAAGACTCGAGCTCTGTACTCACTTTGCGATCCCCTTCAGGTGACACTAGCAGCACTTTCTCATTGCGCCTATCCGGTGACGATGCAGCTTCGAGCACCGGACAAGCCGGTGTTGGTATTGCCCTGAGTCCCCCGACTGAAGCTGCTCTGGTTGATTGGATTCCAAGCAGTAGCCGGATATGTGCGGTCCGATTGGCTGGCTCGTTCAAAGCGAAGTCGCGTGGGACTAACAGGTGTCTATTCGTTATCGCTGCCTATGCACCCACAAACTGTAGCGATGACTCGGTAAAAGACGACTTCTATCGTCAACAGAACGAGCTCCTTAGCCACAGAAGAAGCACGGACACTGTAGTGCTGGCTGGGGATCTGAACGCTCAAGTTGGAAAATTATCCACAGATGAGCTGCATCTGGGCGGCCAACATGGTATAGGATCCCATAATGATAACGGTGAGTGGTTACTTCATTTGTGTGAGGATGCTCGCTTATTTCTTGCGAGCACTAATTTCAGACACAGCACCCGCCGGAGGGTGACTTGGCGCCCACCAGCCTCGAACCAGCTATGGACGCAAATCGATCACAGTGCGATAAGTTACCGATGGAGTGGCTGCGTCCAGAACTGTCGCTCGATTTGGAACACAGGTGTGGACACCGACCATGCACTTGTATGTGCTGACCTGCGGATGCGCTTTGGCGGACGCCCAAGACAACGTTGTGAGCGCATTGACACCAGCCGACTGGCGAAGCCAGCTATTCTGAATGGCTACCAAAGTACGCTGTCATGCGAGTTGGATGCACTGGATGCACTTGAAGCTCACAGGTCTCATATTCACCAGACCTTACTAGCAGCAGGCAAATCCTCATGTGGTAAGTCTAATCGCCAGCATGGACATTGGGTCTCTTCACAGTCTTTGGAACTTATTGATGCTCGCCGGCATATTCCGGCTGGAAGCGAACACAATGTAACTCGCAAAGAGCTCCGGGAAAAACTCCGTGCTAGCCTGAAGAGAGGCCGCGAATCCTGGTTGTCTAATCGTGCATCAGAGATGGAAATGGCCGCTGCCCTTGGTAACCATCGTAAGTTATTCCGTCTGATACGGGAAACGGGCAGCAGGAGACCTGGTGTTAGTGAAACTATCGGTGACGAGAGTGGACAGCCTATTCACAACTTATCAAAACGCTTAGAGCGTTGGGCTGAGCACTTTAAAGGGCAATTTAATCGATCGGAATGGTTAGATTCCTCACCGGCCACTGATTATCCTGCTCCGTGGGCTGTCCCTTTGGATTCACCCTCTCGCTCAGAAGTCGAACGTGAGATCGAACTGTTGAAATTAAATAAAGCCGCGGGAACTGATGATCTTCCTCCAGACCTCTTCAACTTCGGGGAATCTGCTCTTATGGATGATTTACACGAGCTACTAGTCAAACTGTGGAGGCAGGAAACTGTCCCAACCGATTGGAGCCGCACCGTCATAGTCCCAATTTTCAAGGGAGGCTCGCGATCGGAATGCGGCAGCCATAGAGGAATCAGTCTGATATCCATCGCCTCCAAATTGCTTGCCTCTGTCATCCTTCACAGAGTGACTGGCACTCGTGAAAGCCAGATTCGTGAAGAGCAAGCTGGATTTCGTCGAGGTCGTGGCTGCATTGACCACATCTTTACCTTGCGTCAGTTGTTGGAGCACCGTCACATATATTGGCGGCCCACCATTGTCGTGTTCCTCGATATCAAAGGTGCATTCGATTCGGTGGATAGACATGCACTTTGGGACTGTCTACTCAGGAAAGGTGTCCCTGAGAAATATGTGAATATTATCCGAGCATTATATGCGCGTAGCTCGGGCAGAGTGAGGGTTTACGGGAAGTTGTCGTCGCCCTTTAATATCTCCAGCGGTGTGAGACAAGGATGCCCGCTGTCACCTTTCCTCTTCAACTTCGCTGTTGACGAAGTCATAGAAATCGGGTTCACAAGACACGACTTTGAAGGTGTAGAGCTAGCCCCAGGAGAACGACTTCTTGACTTAGAGTATGCTGATGATGTTGCCCTAATCTGTGACAGCTCACAAATGTGCCAAGCGACACTGGACAGATTAGCACCAGCTGTCCGTCACTTCGGGCTTTGCTTCGCACCCTCGAAGTGCAAAGCGTTCCTCCAAGATTAGTCTGGACCGCCTCCTACTGATACTGATACTGTATTTAAGAGCAAGTAGAAAGGTTTCTGTACAACTCTATCGAATTACGAAAAATCGAAATTTACTTGTGAATTATCAGCAGTTGTGTCTGGTCCGTTAATCGTTTATCCGTGTTCGGTTAGAAATTTGTACTAGCGTCATTATTTCCGGACATACTATGTATTCTTTTGGCACAGTATGTGCATCGTTTCACAAAAGCACAGGTTTGCAAAATAATCGTCGATACGGGTTTTAAAACACTTCACAGAATCAGCCTCTATTAATCCTTCAGGTAGTGTATTCCATAAGTTTACGATTCTTCGTTCGATACAAAGCTGATGTGATACTTTGTTCATGCTGGGGACCCTGAGTTTGTAACGATGTCCTCGGGTGTTACAGGGTTCTCGCAGGTGAAATATTGGCCGTAGTATGGGGAAGTGATTCAAGTGTAGTACTCGATGGGTCATAATAAGATCAATTCTTACTCGGCGATAGGATAGTGTGTAGAGTCCGAGCTTTTCACAACGTTTTTCATATGGAAGTTTTCGTAGACTTGGTATCATTCTAGTTGCGATATGCTGTATTTTCTCCAATTTTTCAGTTTCCCCCTGGGTTATCGGATGGTAAGCTGGGGTACCGTATTCAAGGATTGGTCTAATGAGCGAGGTAAATAGACGAGGGACGCTTTCTTCGGACCATGTGGAGAAACTGCGTCGTAATGCCCAGAGCATACGAAGTCCCGCACGGTACAATCTCTCTGTATTTTCTAGTGATCTTAAATCATGTCGTGAGAGAACTCCTAAGTCTCTGACAGATGTGTTGGGATGGAGCAACTGGCCGTCCAAGGTGTATGATCGAGTGGCTGGACGTCTGGTGATACTGATGAACTCCGACTTGCTTGCGTTAAGAGGGAGTTGCATTTCAGTGGACCACGTTGACAGTCGCTCTAAGTCATGCTGGAGGCGAGCGCAGTCGTCCTGCTTTTCAATGATCCTCCAGATTTTCAAATCATCTGCAAACAGGACACATGGTGACTGGAGCTGCTGCGGAAGATCGTTGATATGAATAAGAAATAATGCTGGCCCAAGTACAGTTCCTTGAGGCACGCCACTGGTCGATGGGAACCATTCTGTCAGATAGTCATTGACCTGTACTCTAAACCTTCGTCCCACAATAAACTCTTGTATCCACAGAAGTAACGTGCCACCGATTCCGTATGTCCTCAGTTTACGAAGGAGTACCTCGTGGTTCACTCTATCAAACGCCTTACTAAAGTCGATGTACACCACGTCAACATCCTTCTGTTCATTGAGAGCTCGAACCCACTGGTGGTTAGCGTACATCAAGTTGGTGATGCAGGATCGCCCTTTCGTAAAGCCGTGTTGCACTGGCGTCAATATGTCCATCGATTCGAAGAACGACAGCAGACATTTTTTCACAACCTTCTCGAGAACTTTGGATAATACCGAAGTCAAACAGATCGGTCTACAGTTCTCTGTTTTACTCTGATCACCACCCTTGGGAAGCGGTTTAACTATCGAGCATTTCCAGTCGTTGGGGACAGATCCTTCAGAAAGCGATCTATTGAAAAGGTTTGTCACAACTGGTGAGATGATAATCGATAGGGACTTGAGTATTAGTGGGTGAAGTCCGTCTGGCCCGGGGAGCTTTGCACCATTGAGGTTGACGAGTAGCTGATGTACTTCGACTGCATCACATTGTAGGCTGTCGAGCAAGACTGGCGCAACCTGTGCTGGTACTGGAACAGCTGACCCTTGGTGGGGATCAGCTAGAAGTCGTTCAAAAATTCAACTACCTGGAGAGTTGGTATCAGCGCCCGTGGGATTGAGGATGAGATCACGAACCGTATAGCAAAAGATCGGGGCGCTTTTGCTAACCTTCGCCACTTATGTCAGCGGCGCGACATCACTCTTGCCCTGAAGGGTAGAGTGTACAATGCAGCAGTACGTTCGACCCTACTGTACGGTTGCGAAACCTGGCCGCTTAAAGCAGCAGACCTGAAGAGGCTAGTTACGTTCGACGACCGGGGCCTTCGTAATTTAGCTCACATCTGGTGGGAACACCGCGTGAGCAACGAGTGTGTTCGACACCTTGTTTATGGCACAGGAAAAGGAACTGAACCGCTCAACACCGTTATTTCACGCACCAGGCTCCGATTGCTCGGCCACGTGTTACGCATGCCAGCCCACCGACTCCCGCGACGTGCGTTGTTTGTGCGCCGGGGGTGTGGATGAAAGAAGAGGAGGGGTGGCCAAGCGATGACTTGGTCGAGAGGAATGAAGGCCCTCACTTCGGAACTGGCCTCGGTTGGAACGTCTCGGCTCCCTGGTTGGGGTCCGAAAGACGATGAACACGTTTGGTTGGACACACTTGCTGATATGGCTAGGAGCCGACCTCAGTGGCATTCATGCTGTGAGTTTCTTTGTCCCAGCCCGTCCCTCTTAGTTTGCCCCTCCAACCACGATCTCATTATTTAACCTTATATAATTTTGCATAGTAATTTTTTTGATGCACAGTAGCCGGCTGGTAGTTTACCGGAACGATGCCCATCCGTTACCGGTAGCTCAGCCGGCTTGCACCAGTTACATTTTTTTCTTTTTTCTCTGTATTACGTCACAGTAGCTGAGGTGTTCCCCACCTCTAGCTAACGTGTATGATGATGATGATGATGAGCTACAGGAGGACGCCAAGTGGAACTTCGGCGCCCACTGTGTCTAAAAGCAGTGCTACTAAGAAACAACTGGTGCTCCGCACACAGTTGCAGCGGACGCTCACCGTTGTCAGTCCGTTCGGAGTTAAGCCCACAATTATCACCCAGCTGAGTTTCTGAAGAGCTCAGGCGCCCTACTTGTGCTTTCATATCCCCTGCAATTACTATAATATCTGAACTAGTAGCACTGCGTAGTAGCGCGTTCAGTTCGTGATCGAATGTATCCTTGATGGCATTAGAACTGCAGTCGGTGGGAGCATAAGCGGAAATCACAAACAAACAGTGTTTTTTACTACTTCATGAATCAACCTTAACTGATGTCTTCAAACGGGCGGCACCTAAATGGCTGTTCACCGGAATCCAATCAACCAACGATGGCTCAGCCTTGGAGCTTAGAATGATACCTACACCAGCTTGACCCGTGAGTGCTGCATCGGTGTCTCCAGATGCGTGCAACCAATAACGAGAGGATAAGCCGGGTGCAGTTAATTCAATAACCTTGTTAGGGTCATTGATCCTAGTTTCGGACACAACACACATCAATACCCAGTGTGTCCAAGGTGCGTGCGAGTGCAGCCTGTTGACCCGTTTGTCCTAGAGTGCGAACGTTGAATGTCGCCATGGAAACGGGACAGCGTGGCCTTATAAGGGACTTTTGCCGATAGACGTCCGATAGGTGCGGTGGGATGGTGGCTGCAGATGGTTCTACTCCAGTGGCACTTCTGTTGCTGTCAATTAAGCTGGGAATTTTAGAAGGGAGGTTAGTAATGGGGGTCGGGATGGGAGTAAGAGAAACAGGTGGAAAAGGAAGAAGGGAGGCGCCAGCAGTAGCATGTTTTCGCTTATCCGCCCTGCTGTATGCAGCAGATAAGGCGACCCTTGATAATCTGCGCGACGGTCGATGCAGGACGGAGTTTATGTTTGAAGAAAATGTCATGGTTGTACTAACTTGTTAACGGCTCGTGAACACTGGGCCGAAGCCATTGATTTCGGGAAGGCAGTGGATGCGCTGTTCATTGATTTTCCCAATGCTTTTGACACCGTTCCACATTCGCGCCTTTTGTACAAGCTGAATTCCTAGGGTATTTCTGGACCAGTCTTACGATGGATTTTAGCTTTCCTAATCGGATGGGAAATGTGTGTGCGGGTGGGTTCAACCTGTCCTTCCGCCAATGTGTTCTCAGTGGCGTTCCGCAAGGTTCAGTCCTTTGCCCCCTTCTCTTCACTTTATACGTTGATGACCTACTTGATGAATTGGGTGTGCCATCCCTAATTTTTACGGATGATTTGAAACTCAGGTTCACGATAGGTGATCCGATTGGTCCACTGACCATACAGAGGGCTCTGGATAGACTTTGGGACTGGTCGATTTTGTGGCAGTTGCCCGTTAGTTTAGCGACGTGTTCAGTTTTACGCGTAGGTCCGAATGACCCGCCGACGCATTATTTGCTTGGAGGCAACGAGGTACCGCAAATTCAACTCCAATCTGACCTCGATGTTTTGCTGTCATCTGACTGTAACCAGTGAACACTGGACGACAGCTGCTCGCGACGGTTCCAACGTTTTGTGAATGATCCGCATGTCATGACCACCGAAATGTTCGTTAGAATATTTTCGGTTTTTGTAAGGCCGCACTTGGAATACTGCGTTCAGGCTTGTCCTCCATGCCTGGTTTGTGATAAGATGGCAGTCGAACGAGCCCTGCGGTCCGGGACGAAAATGATGCCCGGTATAAAGAAGCTGACGTACCCGCAGAGGCTACGTAAGGTCAAGGATGTGTCAGTGATCGAGTGAAAGAAATAAATGTACGATATGTTAACGCTTGTAGGGCACAGTAAAGCAGTGTAAATGAGCAAGATAAATAGGGAATAGAGATACCGTGTCCTCATGTAAGCAATCCAGGTTTGGGATACATCAAAGTTCCTTTTGGACTTTACACTCCCCCGACAGTTTCGTATTCCGGACGATGGCTTCCACGGCATCATTCTCTTCTTCCTGGTACGCTTCTAGTAGGCACAGCTGTCTCACGTCTTTTCTTAATACACCTTTGGTTGTCCTCACCAGTGCTTGTCGAACTAGTTGGTCTTTGCTCTTGATAACCTCCTTCACAATACCCTTAGGCCACAGACCTCTTGACGTGCGTAAATCACAAACTAAAACTAAATCGCCCTGCCTAAGATCTCGAATTTCAGTTAACCACTTCCGTCTATGTGGCAGTGTCGGTAGATATACTCTAATCCACCTACGGCAAAACATATCAGATGTCTTACCTGTCTCCATCTTCTGCTCATTTTGATTGGTAAATTGATCGGTGGGTATTCAAGCGACTGATCATTTGAAAGCGTTAGTAGTTGCCGAGGCGATGTAGCATCTTGCGAGTCCGGGGAGTCAGGTACCACTACCAAAGGCCTGTCATTCAATATCCTTTCGATCTCAGTGAGTGTCGTCACAAGTACCTCTTCGGTCATAACCTCGCCGTTGAGAATGTTACGTAATAATTCACGAGTAGATCGAATTAATCGTTCCCAAAGACCTCCGCGATGGCTAGCACACGGAGGATTGAACTTCCAGTCAACCTCTTTAGCCAACATAGATTTTGTGATCTTCGTCTGATCTAGCTGCTTCAGAAGATTGCGTAATTCTGCTTCAGCTCCGTGGAAATTCTGTCCGTTGTCGCTGTATATTACACTCGGCCATCCGCGTCTAGCTGAAAACCTTGAAAACGCACACAAGAACGAATCGGTATCCATGAAGTGGGAAACCTCTAGGTGAACAGCCCGTGTAGTCAAGCAACTGAACAAACAGCCATATCTCTTTTTATGTACTCGGCCACGTTTCACTAACAGCGGTCCAAAATAGTCGATCCCCACTGCAGTGAACGCTGGTTGGTAGGTCAGACATTGGTCTGTAATAACTGGTGCCATCAGCTGACTCAGTGGCTTCGCATGGTTAACGCGGCATCCGGCACATTTGAAAAACACGCGCCTTATGGATGAAAGCCCACCCACGATCCAGTAGCGTCGATGAAGATCGTACAACGTGTGCTGCGCACCAGTGTCCATTGATGTAGTGGTAGTGAAGTATAAGAAGGCGAGTGACAAAGTGCCGGCCGGGAAGTAAAATCGGATGTCGCGCGTCGTACGGCACCGAGAGCTGATCCAACCTTCCGCCCACCCTAAGTATCCCATTAATGAGGAAGGGCTTGAGCCGTCTTAATCTGCCTGACCTCGGTTTTAAAGTTCGAACTGCTATGTCGGGTTCCTTGTGTGCAAGGAGGCGCATCTCCTCTGCAAAAGCTTCTGACTGCACCGACTCAATTATCTGAAGCGTAGCTTGTCGAATTTCAGCCCTTTCTATCTCAGCTGGTTGGTCAGATAAAGCGCACCTCAAGTATTTGGCGACGAAATAAGATTTGAATCGCAAGAAGGTAACGAAATATTTGCGCAGGGAAGTCCATGTCGGGCAAGCCTTAAATTTATTAATTCAGTGTTCGTCCAAAGTGGCCAAGAAAACATGACCAACCTCGGATCTTAACCATTCAAGCAGTAATTCACCCAGATTCTCCGGGTGCATAGGCCATGAGGAAGGGGGCTGTACGAGAAATTGTGGCCCATGTAACCATTGGTGTATTTCCTTCTTGAGCGACATCGAGAGTCCACGTGAGGCTATATCAGCCGGATTCTACCTTGAATTTACGTAGCGCCACTGATTGGGGTGAGAATATTGTTGTATAATGGTAATCCGGTTAGCAACGTACGTCGGGAAACGTCCATTAACATTTCGAAGAAGTTTCAGAACTACCATCGTGTCTGTCCAAAACTTTGTGCTACAATGGAGTGCCATCTCCTGTCTGACTTTCGCTGACATGCGCACGTTCAGTACGGCAGCAGTGAGCTCCAACCTTGGTATCGACACCGTTCTAACGGGACTGACACGTGATTTACTAATAATCAGAAAACTACTAACGTTGCCTTCATCAATTTCGCAACGCAAATAAAGAGCAGCACCGTAACCAGCCTCAGACGCATTCGAAAAACAATGCAACTGCATAGAAGATACACTGCATCCGAGTGGATTAATACAACGTTCGACGTACAAGCTGTTAAGAACAGTGGCGTTTGATAACCATTTGCTCCAAGCTTGCTGATCCTCTGTGGGAAGAGGCTCATCCCAATCCAGCTTCCTTTTTACGAAACTCTGTAACAGTATCTTTTCCGGAAGTAGCACGGGAGCAATGAGGCAGAGAGGATCATAAACTGAAGCTACAAACGAGAGGATGGCTCTTCGGGTCAACGTTTTATTAAAACCTTCCAGCATAAAAGTTAGGTGGTCCTGGGTGACGTTCCAGTTTAAACCAAGCGCAGTTGTAACACAATCGTCCCCAGTCGAATATCTTATTCCGGGAACCTTCAGTTCGTTGTCAGGTAGATGCGCGATAACCTCCTTTCGATTGCTGATCCATTTCGTCAAATGAAATCCTCCGTCGGACAGAATACGGGTTAGGTGTATGAGGAGTTCCGTTGCTTCGGGAACTGAATCAACACTAAATAAACAATCATCGGCATAAAAGCAATTCTCTGCTACTTCTTTAGCCTTTGTTTGAGATTCACAATAACTGTCAACGATAGCTTGTCGTAATGCAAAGTTAGCACAGCTTGGTGACGAAGTAGCGCCAAACGGATGTATAGTCATGCGGTATTCAATAGGGAGTGAACGAAGATTGCCATTCTTCCACCATAGGAACCTCAAACAATTCCGATCCTTAATAGGAACCTTAACCTGATGGAACATTGCTTCAATGTCGGACGCGACGGTGATCGGGTGAAATCTGAACCGTAAAAGCGTCCCCACTAGACTGTTTGACATATCGGGACCAGATAGAAGTTGTTGATCGAGAGAAGTTCCACGGTATGAAGCTTGACAATCGAAGACCACTCGCACTTTACCGGGCTCACGGGGATGCGATACCGAGTGGTGGGGTATGTACCAGGTTTCCCATTTTTACTGCTGTTCCTTTACTGGAGCGAGTTCAGCATATCCTCTAAATATATATTCTCCCACTGCCTTGGTGTATGCTTGGCGCAGTGCGGCATTCTTCAACAAACGTTTCTTCAACATGGCAAGCCTCATCAATGCGAACTGTTGGTTAGCTGGTAACTGAGGTCTCCCGGCTTGTCATGGTAGCGCAATCTCCTAGTGGGTACCAACTTTTCTTTTAGAAGCTTCCATTAGTTTTAACGCGCGTCCGTCGTTCACAGACATGGCTAGTCGTGGACCATCTAGCCCATCAAATTCCCTTTCATACATTTGCTCTAGTAGTTGATGAAGATCAGTGGTATCGCAGCGAAGTGAGTTGATCCTCCTCGTTCGGTCAACTATCAGTGATGTGGATCGATCCCTCATAATTTCATGCTGTTTGTTCGGTCCCAGTACGATCCAGCCCAATGGAGTTTTAACAGCATACGGATCATCAGGATCCCCGCGTCTCTGATCTAATGCCCAGTGTAGGTATGGGTTGTCGCAACCAGTCAAAAGTTCAACCCTTCCAGCTCCGGTAACCGTAGATCGGAGAGGTGGGACCATCTGTCGAAATCGTTGTTCCTGTTTCTCGTTCCAAGTTTTTCTGGGAGACGACTGACTGACCTAATTGAATCTAATTGGACCGCCTCATCCCCATTTATAGATCGAACAGTTACACTAACCAACTGGGATTCCACTTGACATCGGCCAGCAACGGTGCTAATGTTAAGTGTCGTCACGGACCCTTGAACCCCGATAACTTGAAGTAATGTTGAATCAATCAGTGAAGTATCTGATCCATTATCTATTAAGGCTAATGTTCGAATGGTGCCAGCAGGCCCAGAAACAAGCACAGGTAACAAGCCAAGCGACACAACAGAGCGTTCGATGTGACTGAGAGCAAAACTGGATCCTTCAGTGTTTGGTGTTCCGAAGTTGCTTCGATCAACGTGGAGTAGCGGGTGGTGCAGCAGCTTGCAATTGTTCGACCCACAACACCTTCGTGATCGACAATTTGGTAGGTCCTGATTCGGTTTGCGACAGAGCTGACACATTCTATGGGTGCGACAGAATTCAAGACGTTTGTTGAGGCTGAGATTGCGGAAATCATCGCACTGATCTAAGTAGTGGCGTTGTTCACAGGAAAGACATTTAGGGAAATTTCGTTTTGATGAAGCGGCAATGTTTAGGCAAGCGGCATATCCCCGAGAGTTTAAGCTTCTGCCTCTATTGGTGATGGCCGGTAGTCCGCAGGGACGTGCGGCAAAGGACAAATAAGTATCGACGACGTCTGCGGTTTCATCCACGAAATCTGTCAAATCAATGAAGTTCGGTTCTCTTTCGGTGCGGATAACTGGCGGCATGCTCGGCTCATTTGAATTGCAAACGGTTAGGAAGTCTCCTGACGATAGAGCTGATTGTTCTGGACGCGTTCAAATCGGATTCATACCTCAATTGTTTCAACGTCAAGTTCCACAGCTAAACGAGATCGAGCAGCGAAATCATTGGGCCTGATGTTAGGGCCATCAGTTAGAGAATTAATGTGAGTCCTAGCAATCATGTGGGGCCGTCCGAAGCGTCTGCGCAAAATGTTCATTGCTTCTTCAAAACCTTCACCAGGGTCGAGTATTAAGCAACTTTCGATAGCTACTTTGGCTTCGCCCCAACAGTACTGTATCAGATATGAAAGTCTGATAGTTGGATCGGATGTAGTTCTGGAAACATTGGCTTCGAAGCATCGCATAAACATCCAATAGTGCGCAGGATCACCATCGAATGTTATCAGTTCACGTTTTGGAAGACAGGATGACATGATGGGTTCAAAATCGCTTTATTTGCGTTCCGGACAAAGATTACCGTCAGCTTGAAGGCCGGAGCAAAACGCCCCCGACTGGGATCGAACGCGCGTACCAACGGATGCCAACGAACCAACCAACTGAGCTACGGACGGGACGTGCGGACCCCTATTAACAGGTTTCACAAATGACGAGCAGATGGCAACTTCGGGAGGAAGCACACAATGGTCGGTCGGAATAAATCGCGAACGTTCATTAATAAGAGCATCCGACTCCCATTCAGGTTCGCAGTAGTCCTTAACACCAACGGTATTCACCTGCAATAAGCGCATGCTCGTTAAAGCCGACTCCAACAGGCGAATACGGGATTCAGCTTTTCGAAGTTTCTCAGCATCAGTAACGTTAACATCATCAAAAGAATCACCAGAAACGGGCATGATTGCACTATTCAACTTATGTACCAACGATACTAAGCCTAAACTAAGTACGTCGTACGAAAACTAAACTATAAAATACGAACGGATAAACCTAGACTTAACGCACGGTCTGGGCAGAAGAATAAAACGAATTATCCTGTAACCATGGTTCTATAAGGCATATTAAATACAGTACATGACTTACGAATAGGTTTTGCAATCGTAAAGCAAGTGGGTAGAAACTGTACAGCGTGGGCCGTGTCACAGTAACATAATAATAAGAATGATCTTGAAATGTCAAGGATGTGTCAGTGATCGAGTGAAAGAAATAAATGTACGATATGTTAACCGCTTGTAGGGCACAGTAAAGCAGTGTAAATGAGCAAGATAAATAGGGAATAGAGATACCGTGTCCTCATGTAAGCAATCCAGGTTTGGGATACCTCAAAGTTCCTTTTGGACTTTACACGTACGATCCAATGATTCAAGGGGAACGGCCACGAGGCATCTATGTAAGTGGAACTGTTCCAAAATTCTTTGATACTGATACTGATTAGAAGCAGCGAGTAGAGCATACTCTGTGTAGCTGCATCAATTGTCGCTCTTGGACATTAACGTATTAATTATTGTTCCGCTCTCTATATTTTGTCTCTGCAAAGTGTTTGTCTAGAAGCTTCTTAAATTCGGCCACTGAATTCGCCTCTACTACCGTCTGCGGCAGGTTGTTCCAGGTATTAACCGCTCTACGTTCGAAACAGAGTTGGTGAGCTACCCGCTTTAACTGCGGTGCGATAAGTTCGTACCGGTGTCCTCGAGTGCTACTTGGTGTGCACAGATGAAGCAGTTATCTCAACATGGGGTAATCACTCAGATGTAATATCCGGTGCGTCATGATTAGGTCAACCCTCAGCCGACGATATGCAAGGGTGTACAGCCTTACTTTCTTACATCGGTCTTCATATGGCATACCTCGTAATTTGGGAATCAGCCTAGTGGCTACATGCTGCACTACCTCAAGCTTTTCTACCTCACCCAGCGTGATGGGACAATATGCGGGAGAGCCGTACTCTAGCATTGGTCGCATTATCGAGACGAAGAGGCGAGTGGCAATCTCTTCGGACCAAGTGCTTAAGCTGCGCCTGAGAACCCAAAGCATACGAAGGCTGTTTTGGTACAGCCTATTCGTGTTGTCAATGGACTTTAGGTCGCAGCGTGAGAGTACACCGAGGTCGCGCACGAAAGGAGCGGGATGCAACGGTTGTGCAGCCACTGTGTACGTTCGGCCGTGATCATACTTACCCAACCTCATGAATTGCGACTTGGCAGGGTTGATCGGAAGGTTAACCTCTGCAGACCATGTTGAGAGGCGGTCGAGATCCTGCTGAAGTAAATCGCAATCATTGAGTGTGCGGATTACTCTCCACACTTTCAAGTCATCTGCGAACAAAGCACAATGTGATTGTAGTAGCTGAGGCACATCGTTTATATGGATTAGAAACAATATCCGTCCCAGTACAGTGCCTTGGGGCACGCCGCTGCTCGATGGATACCAGTCAGTTAGATGGTTGTCCACCTGGACTCTCCACTTTCGATCAATAAGGAAATTGCTGCTCCATTTGTGCAACGTACCACCAACCCCGCACATCCTCAGTCTGTCAAGGAGCACTGCATGGTTAACCTTGTCAAAAGCCTTACTGAAGTCAATGTAAATGACGTCAACCGATTGGCCTTTGTTCAGCG
>OX104065.1:26041463-26058709 GCA_944474145.2 Dicrocoelium dendriticum | reverse complement strand
ATTTGTTCAAGTTCAAGTTCAAGTGGGACTGGAACGATAGGATGAATCCCGTAAGTGTTCCTTCTTGAGCGGGTCGTCGATCCAGGAGTTGATAGGTGTGCTCCGACTTCTTGATGGGTCTAAAAGGAAAACACCCGAAAAACACCCTGGTCCACCAATTTAATGCCCACGTTCCTAACATTAGCTGTCCCAGCTGTGTCAGTTACGTGAAGTAAGTAAGAGAGGAAGGAGAATCGAAGGTAAGGGAGTAGGGGAAATCAGTTAAAAGAAGAGAATAATACAATGACGAGGAAAAGCAAAGAAAATAGAATCGAAGTATGAAGATGGGAATTTGTCAGGAAAACGGAAAGGTTTCGTGTTGCCACCCAAGAGCATCTAGTTGACGCTCAAACCCCTTAACCGTAGCTTCCTTGACAACATTTTCAGGAAGCAGGTTCCAGCGCTCGATGACTCGACGCGATAAGCGTGTCTCCGCTCTAACTCGATCGGACCGCGGCTTGTCCAGCTTCATACAATGCCCGCGGAGACCAGATAATCTAGCAGGACTAAATAGCATGGACAAATCAGGGCCAACCTTCCCAGTCAAAATACGGTAGGTTAGGATTAGGTCCCCTCTAATCCTTCGATAGTGCATTGACTGCATTCCCAAACTAAGTAGGCGTTCGGGGTACGTTTGCCCTCGTAATCCCTTGACCAACCTAGTACCGACACGCAACACCCTTTCTAGTGCCATTTTGTCCCGGACAAGGCATGGTGGACAGGCCTGGACGCAATATTCTAGGTGGGGTCGCACAAACGCTGAGAAGAGCTTCACAAATACATCAGCGGTTAGGGTCCCAAAAGAACGACGGATAAACCACAACATCCGGAACCCTTTACTAGCCGCCTTCTTCCAGTTGTCTCCAGAGTGTAATGTGGAACAGTGGATGACACCTAGATCAACCTGATGAGTCACGTGAGGAAGTACAGTCCCATCGAGCACATAACTTGTGGAGGAATCAGACGCTCCGATACGCAGCACTGAACACTTTGCCCGGTTTATAGGCAGCAACCACAAGACAGACCATTCCCAGAGTTTATCCAGAGCCCGTTGAAGAGCCATATGACCTCCAGGGATATCAACAATATTCCAGAGCTTTAGGTCATCAGCAAATAAAAGCGATTGTACCTCAAGCTCCTCCAGCAAGTCATTCACGTAGACTGAGAACAGCAGCGGACCTAGGACAGAGCCTTGCGGAACGCCGCTAAGCACAGCCTGTCGAAACGAAAGACTGCTTCCCACACGAATACACTGTTCCCGTCCATCCAAAAAAGCTGACACCCACTGGAGAGCACGACCAGCTATTCCATACGACCTCAGCTTCAGCGAGAGTCGCGAATGGGGGACAGTGTCAAAGGCCTTGGCGAAGTCAATAAACACCACATCCACCGCATGTCCACTGTCTACGGCTTCAGCCCAGCACTCTCGAGCTACCAGCAAGTTCGTCTGACACGAAAATCCTTTGCGAAAACCATGTTGCTCGACGCTAAGCAGGTTAAACCTACTTAAATGGTTCTCCACTGTATCTCGTACTATTTTTTCAAGTAACTTAACGACCACGCTAGTCAAGCTGACAGGCCTTTAATTAGCAGGTAAGTCTTTGTCACCGCACTTGAAAATCGGGCAGACAACAGCCTCCTTCCATTCGGTAGGCAAGATACAGCTGTTGAGTGACTTCTGAAACACACAAGTCAGAGGTCCACTGAGTTCCCCTGCCAATTCGTGCAACAATTTTGGATGAACACAGGAAATTAGAAGCCATTACCCCGCGAAAAACCGAAGGTAAAACCAGTCATCAAGCGGCTTTGCCAGTTCAACATTAATGTTCAAAATGCTTTACGGCAGTGTTGCAGGACGTGGTGGGTTTTCGCCTGGCAAGCGTTCTCCCTATAAAAAGCCACAAATGTCTGTTTAACAACACTGCGACGTGGCGGATGTGACTCGCCACTGAATAAAGTCACAGCCCACAACTACATACTGGCAAGTCGACTAGATTCACATATCAACTCTTATTGACACGGTTTCAACTATACACCATTGAACTTGGAGTATCATCGTGATACACAACAGTTTTTAAACCTTGATCATGCCTAAGTTGGTGCGTCTCTATGAAACTGAGAATAAACTATCTATTTATTTATTTTACCATGGACATACGACCAATTTTCTACTATTACTGTCACAGTTGCCATAAAATGTTTGTAAAGTTGTACATATCTGATCATGCCTCCATGGGCGTGCCTCGCATAGTCGAGAATAAAGTATTTATTTATTTATTTATTTATTTAAGTATTACAGACGGCTGCGGGGGACTTGGTTCTCACATGTCGTATATGGATGGGTCAGATTGGTCCTGATTTGACTGGACTGTTTCGCCCAAATCGAGTGCCAACCCTTCGTGGCCACCCATTAAAGTCGAACAAACCCCGGTCTGACCGGGTTTGGACAGTTGTCGCGTAGGGTCATAGCTTATTGGAACGCAGTGGCTGCAGACGTGATGGCACCGACGGCGAAAGAGTTCGAGCATCGACTTGACGCTCTCGGTCGGCAGTTTAAAGTCTTCCTCTTCATGTTTTAAACTCTACTTGTCTACTACGACCTACGCTTCTTTAACTCATTTTAACTTACATCTTAATATTGCCTACGAAATTCGATAAGCTTGTCTTCTCTGTTTCCTTTCCTTTACTGACACTACTGTTTTCTTTTGTACTTCCCGTTGCCGGCACAGCGGGGACTGCTAGTGCAGGGCACGTGGGCCTTGTTTGGTTGACCATGTGAATCGTATGTGTTGATTTGGCTCTCCTTTTGCACATCAAGGCACCGGTTTCCCTGTTGGATCAACGACGTTTTCGAAAGTGGAACATTCGCGGGATTTTCCTACTGTTCCGTTCCCACTTGAACTTGTAGGGTGTCACCTCACTTTCACTGACCGTCCGGTGCGCACTCTGCGACAGATGGATGCACATTGTTTGATGTAACATGGATAATGATCTTTTCCGATGTCTTCAGCGCACAACATCTAAAGGTGTCAACCTTCATTGCTTTCCGCGTCTAGCATTTGTCAGCGACAAGTAACTTCTGAGGAACCCTTTCATGGTACATACTGTTTCTGCGCAAACTGTCTCAGGCAGCGAGACGCTTATCACATCAGTGCGTCCGTCTGGATCTGGGTATTCTGTGCCGAAAGGAAAAAGAAGCCGGGCATCCTCCACTACATCGGACTTAAAACCGTTGCCAAGTGAGAATGGGCTGATGGACAAGCCCAAGTCCTATGCGCAGTCGCGAGCGCCAACACTTCATCGAAAGCGAGGATAACCACACCTGAGAACAAAGCCTCGAGGAAGATGTCCTCACAGCCCAACATGAAACCCAACCAAAAATTTGGAGCTGAAACTCCTAAATAGAGTAGCGCAGCTTGAGCAACTGGTCAAAGAAAAGAATTGCCAACAAAAGCCAGCATCTCCGGAACGAAACAAACCGCCTGCTCGCAACCGCTGCCTGATAATCAAAACTTCCCAGAATCTAACAAAGGGACTCCAGCTGAAAGGATACTCGTCGACCAAACCTTCCTTAAACGAATAGTCTCTATGTCGTTTGGTGAGGATGAGCAAGGGACAAACCTAATCTCTGCTTTTTGCCTCGAAAAAAACCAGACGACCCTGCCAAGTTTTGTCCTCTGAAAATCGTCTGTCAGGATGAAAAAGAATGTCAACACATCCTGAGACAGACCCTGCTCCTCAAGGGAGAAACCTACGTTCTGAAAGACCGCTCCCCGGAGGACCGAGTCCGAATGATGCAAGCTGTCTGCGAGCTGCGAACCCGACAAACAAATTTCGAAACAGAAACACACATTGCGAATTTTCGCGTAGTAAGCAAAATTCAAAGAGCTCGATGGAAGCCAATCTTCCTCCCAGGACCTCAAACATAAAGAACGGATTACGAGTAATACTCGCGAACGTGCGCGGTCTCAGAAACCAGTTAAATGTGATTCCTTTCCTTATCTCTTAACAGCAAGCGGTCCTAATGGCGTTCACCGAAACTTGACTGTCATCTAATATATCTGACTCGGAGGTTCATGTTTCAGGATATCAGTGATTTTGATGCAACCGCTTTGGTGGAATGTCTGGTGGTGAAGTAATCCTCTACTCAAAGAACTGCCTCAAGGCCTGCATTGTCGAGCCCGATTGTAACAAGGATGATGCGTCCGAAGTGCTCTGGTGTCGAATTTATGACGGATACCAATCGCTGATGGTCAGTGTTTTCTACAGATCCCCTGCAGGACCTAGATCACACCTTTTACGCTCCGTGCAAACCTGCAACAAAGGCATAATCTGTCTCCTTATGGATGACTTCAACGCCCCCGGCATAATCTGGGATTTGATACACATTGGTCTCCCACCGGACTCCTTTGAAGTTGCTCTCCTTGATGCCGTCCACGAGTGCAACCTGACCCAGGATGTCTTACGGATGGTCCCTGGTCAGACACCAAACATTCTCGACCGCATCGAATTCCTCGGGTCTAACGATCCTCCAACCCCTTGGGAATTGTGATCACTGTGAGTCTCCGTTTCGTGGACACGATGCCTCATAATCCACGATCAGGGGACACTATCGAAATTTCTTGCGCACTAACCAGCCCAGATTAAGAACGACTGCAAGCAACATGGGCTGGAGTATTCTGCACTCCTTGGAGCTTGATGGGAACGGCTACGATCTATGATGATGCTTCTTATTGAATAGTTCTTTCCAAACTGCAGGAGTAGACCATCATTAACAGGACCACCATAGATTGGTAAAGAAATAAGATCTTTACTGAAAAAATGACGGAAACTGTGGGACCATTTCGAGGTAACAGGACTACTCAGAGTACAGAACTGTCAGAAACCTATGCACCCTGATAAAACGAGACAAAGACTACAATATGAACATGGACTGGCCATGGAATCCAAAAACTGTCCCAGAAAACTTTACCTACCTGAAGCGAAATACCAAAACGGGTAGTGCAATCCCCGCTCTATCCTCCTCTAAGTAAGGTACCGTTCTCTGCTTCGATGATGAAAGAGCAAACCTACTGGCTGCGCAATATTTTTCGGTCTACTCACTGTGAACTCAACTACTGTTTGCCTGCACACTGCTCCTCTCTGGAAAAAGTTGAAATTAACCCCGAGGTAGTCACTAAGCTACTTCTTGAACTGGACCCGTACTCCTCCGCAGGCACGGACGGATTGCATCCCAAGTTCCTCAGAAAGATAGCTGAGTACATTGCCACCCTGTTTACCAAGTACTTCGGCACTCCCTCGAAATCGATTGCCTACCCACAGGCTGGAAAGCAGGTACCGTCCTGCCCAAATGCAAAGGGGGAACCAACAAGGCCCAGCGAGCTACCGGCCAATATGCTTAACATCAGTCGTATGTAAAACCATGGAACGAATAGTAAAGTGCGCCCTGCAACTACACTGTGTAAACCTAAGCATCATCTTACCCGCTCAGCATGGCTTCTGAAGAGCACGCACATGCATCTCTGATCTATTCATCGTCAGGGAAACATGGGCAGAAGCCATGGATGTCCGAAAACAGGCTGATGTAATATTAACTTCAGTAAAGCGTTTGATAAGTTATACACATACGACTGCTACATAAAGTCCAGGGAATTGACATTACAGGAAATATTTTCTACTGGATTGCCGATTTCTTAAGAGTTAGGACAATGCGCGTACAAGTGATCCAAGCTTTCTCTGCTAATGTACCTGTGACTACTGGTGTTCTCCAAAGATTCGTGCTTGGACCAGAGCTCTTCAAACTGTACATTAACGATCTGCCGACTGCACATCAAACCAACTGTTTGATCTACGCCCATGAAGTCAAGCTATGGTCAACATTATTCAGCCTTGGGGATGCGGACAGATTACAAGGGGCTCTAGACCAGCTACACGAATGGTCCACTAAGTGGGAATTGCCAGTAAACCGAGATGAATGCGCTGTTCTCCCAATGGGTTGCACTGAACCGTACGGTGCATACCACATTGATGGGTTTCTCCTCAGAAATACCACTCACGAGAGAGATCTCGGGGTTATCTTGACTTCTGACCTTAGAACGACGCGAAGAGACTGGACCTTAACGTGGTGCGGTGGTTTGTGTGCTTCAGATATCCATTGAGCTATGATGGACGGTGTTTTTCTGCACCTTCAGAGCCACTCATTCCAGATTGGTCAATGGTTAAAGGCCAGACAAACTCAGTCTCATGGCTCTCCAGCTTGGGGGTTGCAGTGAGAGTGGTTCCTTACTCCCTGAAACGGGCTCTCTGTAGTCGTGCCAAAACACTGCGGCCTTGCGGTCAGGTTTTTGAATCAAAGGCTTTGGTTGTGGACTCTTATCCTTCTGCTGTCTTGGCCTGGGCAACCTGACAGTATCCTGTTCACAAAATACACCATTACCTTTCCTTCTAACAATCTCTGAATGCCCTGGCCATCGTAGGGGGTAATCAACAGCGACCTATCTGTTTCATCGAGCGGGGTGGAGAGGCGTTTGGATGCTACTGCTCAGGCCTCCCCTCTTCTTATCCCCCTTGCGCTTTTTCATCTTTATCGTCCCGCTCCAACTTTACTTTTATCCCTCCATTTTCAATTCCCCAATTCTTCGCCATCCCCCACCTTGCTTCAATAGCCGCTTGTATTCTAGTTTCAACTCACACAGTCGCAGAGCGTTGCTCCAATCCAGTTGACAAGTCTATGTTCACCCAAATGGACAATGCCAATTCATCCGTTCCCCTTTGGAGTCCTCAAGTCTCGCTAAGACTGGCATGCCTCAACGTGCGCACTTTGGTACGGATTTGCCAACAGGCAGCACTTGCCCGCACACTAGAGACCCACTCGATTGATATTTTCTGTTTATCGGAAACCCGCCTGCAAGATTCGAGCTCCTCGCTTCCCGTGCGATCCCCCACCTGCGACACCGGCGGCCCATTCTCATTGCGCCTGTCTGGCGATGATGCAGCGGTAAGTGGTAATAAGAAGCGGATTGGTGGCTTTTTGAGGTTGTAACTTTTGCAGCGTGTTGTAAGAGGAGCTTTGAAGGCTTACACGAGCGTGATGACAACTAATTGAGTAGTGATAGTAAGCGGATTGGCTGCAACCCTGTTGGAAGGGAACCTTTGTAGGCTTACGGGTTGAATGCAAGTTGCCTCCCTTGCTCGCTAGCCTATCTGGCCACACGTGATGCGTTATGCATAGTGTAGTCGTGCCACTGCTTGCAATCTGGAGAATCGATAGGTGTGCGACTACGCTTAGGACGTGCGTGTGATTGTTAAGACGGTGTGAGGTAATCGGAAACAATGCAATAATCCGTATGAAGGAGGTAGCTAGAACTTGGCAAACAGAATTTTTAAAAAGCTTTACAGCTACAAATTTCGCGTGCTGTTTTTTCAGTTGACCGTACACTCATGTGAATAGCGTAGATAGGTATCGCTTATGTAGTCGGCGCATTGTGTACTAAGATCAAGTTCGCTGTGTAGGTAAGATCATCAGTGGATCTGTAGCCATTGTTCCAAAGAGGAGGGTTCCTAGTGTGGCGGTGACACGACATTAGTGAGTGTTCGTTCGTCGCCACACCTGTGGGCCACTTCGGTACTCAGTTACCGCTACAGGACCCATGGCCCTGCCGTTATGTTAAGGTCGTAAGATGCATGTCAATCCTGCGTTTCAACATGATATTTACAATTCGCTTCCAAGTGCTTGATAAGCTTTAAATCTCAATTGATCCTACGGCCCTGATATGAGGTGCCTACGAGCGTTGCATACGCATAGTAAGCATAGACTTTGGAGAAATTTTCCTTCTTCAACAATGTCACCGGAATTACCTACTTTCCAATGACAAAATGTTTCCCAGTAGTTGCCAAGTCGCTAACAACCTGTGTCACGGCGTGCATACATGAATGCTTCTAAGACTAGCTGAAACAGTGATCCATAGCATGCTTAGTGAGCGCGGTTGCCTTTGTAAATGATTGCAAACACATTGTCGGAACGCCCGTGGGTGAGACAACAGTGTTTATCTGTTCCAAGTACTCACCTGAAGTACCAGAGTAAAATGCCTGCGTCGCCACTAAGCATAAGTCTTGCGTTCTTTCTAGCAGGACAATGTGGCATGTATAAACACCGCAGTTAGTGTAGCCCCTTTAATGTTACTTTGTTGAGCAATGCCGATTTCATGAGGATAGTATGCCAGCCCATTGACGTAATAGGGAGGTTCCATCTGCATTGACTGTGCTTCTAATGATTCCGTTTGGAGAACCACTTGTTAAAGCGTCTCAACACGTATGGGCGATCATATGGAAGTGAAGCCTAATTATCCTAAGAATACATAGGTTCCTATGACCTTTATATAACGCGATACATGTAGGCACTGAAGCGGTAACTGACTAACAAATTCTCGCATGAGTTAGGAGACAAACGAACACTCATTAACGTCGTGTCAACGCCACACTTGGAATCCTCTCACATTTTGTTGAGCCATCAACTGTGATAGAAGTAAGATAACATAGAATTTTCGTTGTTCAGCTTCAGGTTGGTCTACTAACTTCAATGGGAACAATGTCCCCATGATCGTCGCAATAACAATCGCACAAAATTGTACAACAACCTAGCAGCCATTGCTGAACTGCGGAATACCAGTGAGATTATTCTCTGTCTACGTCACCATGGGCGACCATATGGAAGTGAAACCTAATGATCCTATGAATTCATAGCTTCCTATCATCTTTACGTAACGCCATACATAAAGACACTGAAGCGACAACTGATTAACATTTCGCCCATGGGTATGGAGGCAAACGAACACTCACTGACGTCGTGTCAACGCCACGCTTGGAATCCTCTTATTTTTTGTTGAGTCGTCAACTGTGAGAGAATCAAACAACCTTAGAATTGTCGTTGTTCAACTTCAGGTTGGTCTACTAACTTCCGTGGGAACTATATCCCCCATGATCGTTGCAATGACATTCGCACACAATTGTCTAACCGCCTAGCAGCCATTGCTGTACTTTGGAATACGAGTTAGATGGTTGCCTGTCTACGCCACCATGAGTAGGCCGCTGAATAAGCCACCACTAGGTAGCCGCCAGTGATTGCCATAGACCGCTACATGTGCTAATCAGCATGTCTATCCACACTGGTTAAGTCTTAAGCTTTGGATAGTGTGGTAGCTGGCATCTCCTCCTTTGACACGCATCACAAGTTACCTATTGGTCGATTTCAGGTTGGAGAGCAATCATCGAGGTTTACTCCAGAAGGGCATCAGGGCAGAACGGAAGGTGGTGCTCGATCACTTTCATTGAACTGTCTGTCGCTTATGCTGGCAGCTTCTAACCGGTGTCCCATTGGTTTACGTCCCATAACCAATGAGAGTGTCAAGGACGCCAAATCAGCGTTCTCAGCCTCGCTAACTTGAAAGTACCGCACGCTATTTCGAAAATGCACCCCGCTAAAAGCTTGGTACAATACGTTAACCTGCGTGTAAAATGGTATAGAAACGGATGTAGCAGTGGCTGGTGTAGCCACATCATTAAGACGTTTGATTACTATTGGATACCTACAGTTTCGATGAAGAAAGCAAAGTGCGAGCAAAGCTTAGAGAGACAGACGTCAGAGGAAAATTAAGGCCGGAATCAAGGAGTAGCTCCTTGCAAGCTACGTGGAGCCAAAAATGACTAGCTGCTGTCAAGATGAAGATTTCCCGCGAGTAAGACAACGACGGATAACGGCACTCTAGGTGAGAGATGAGTAGCCAGCAATAGAGTTCGGATTAAGCATTCAATTACTAGTGGATCCTACAGTGGCACAGAATAGGTCAACAAACCATCTGAGCTGTGACGCAAACAATCCAAGAGAATGAACGTTGTAAGAATGGAGCGACTCCTAATTAGCTCCGGTTATCCGCAAAGTGAAATGGGAGCTATGTCGACCAGCTGCTGCTAAGCAGAGATAGTGACACTAGGAAAGGATGTATCAGTGGCTGGTGTAGCCATATCATTAAGACGTTTGACCACTAATGGACACCTACAGTTTCAATGAATAAATCAGCAGACGAGCGAGGCAATGGAGCAACTGTGCGCAGCTCACCAGATTTGTGTTGTGTGACGTGGACAGTCCCAAAGAGTAAAGGGGAGTTATTTTGTAGAGCCTGTGTCCGATATTTTGGGATTTTCAGACTTAGAGGTGCTCTGGGCCATGTTCCCAATGTTCGTCCGCCGGTACATTGGTGTTAAAGAGCTCGCATGTGAGCAGGGTAGCAAGGTGTCTATGTAGGGCTGATCGGAACCTTACAGTATTCTCGGATGCCCTAACTTGTAATGGTTGCCTGTTCCAGACGCGAGCGAATCTGTAGAGAAACAAGTTGTTACGCAAGTTAGTGCGGGCTGTGGGCAGGGTAATGGTTAAGGGTCTAGGGCGGAGTGGATACCGAGAGTCACAATTTTGTTGAATAAGTTCTTTAAGGTTCGTAGTTGGGTTGTTTATCGTTGGAATAAGAAGGTGAGTTTGGGTCTCATTCTTCGTAACCATACAGGTTCAAGACCAAGAAGTTTACAGCGCTCACGGTAGTTGAGAGTAGGAGGGCAAAGCAGGCGTTTTGCGAATGAGCGTTGTACTTTCTCAATTGCTATTCGGTCACTCTTTCTGGAGTTGGTAAATATTATTGAGCAGTATTCCAGAAGAGGTCTAGCGCATACCTTGTACAAAGGGAGTCTGGATTCGGTTATAAGCATTCTCTTGCAGATATGACCAATGAGGGATCTGGCTTTCGCTACACTATAGCTAACTTGTTCCGAGAAATTTAGTGAGCTTGAATAGTGTACTCCGAGATCCCTTACGGTTTGACAGATGGCTAGTGAGACGCCATTCAGGGTTAGCGCACTAGGCGACACAGTGCATCTGTACGACAGGACGCTGCACTTTGCAGGAGAGAAGCTAAGCTTCCATGTGTTGCACCAAGAGTCTAATGCTTTAAGGTCACTTTAAATATTGAGGAGACCGCTCCTTAGGTTACCCGGGTCAAAGGAGAATACGACTTTGATATGTATGTATATGGTATGTATATGGCATATATATTTACGTAGGTTTGCTGCATGCGTTGGCAAAATTTCTTCGACGGAAGTGAAACCACAGCCAGAGCATGGTTATTTAGCTGCACGTTGATGGATGCACATTGTTCCATTTGTCCGAATTGCAGACCTGAGCAATACAATATTAGTCTGTAACATCTAGCTACTCAAACCAGCATTTTGTCGGCACATGCTGCGATCAAGTGAAGCAAAAGAGTTAACATAACGTTTGAGTGTACGTATATGAACAAGGAACAATGCACAAATATTTATTTTAGGCGTCTACCGATTTAAATCCATTGCTGCATAACGATAGTCTTAAATAATCATGGACGGTTCAAACACGTATTAGTAAGGCTAGCTGTTATAGTTCAACAGAAGCCTTAACAGAAAAAGTTAACTGCCAAGGCGCACTCGTGTTTTGCTTCCTTTGACTGATAAATAAGTAACTAGATAGTTTATTTTCGAAGTTATCGAGACACACCATATTAGGCACGTTGTGGTGTGTTAATTCAGTTTAGATACATTTACGCAACTCACATAGGCACTTCAGCAGGTATCCTCAACGCCACAGTTCCGAGGGTGACATTAAGTACATTATTAAGTTTGCATTGTTGCCTTCTCCGTTGGAACGGATTATAACATATAATGCAAGAAGGGAAACGTTTCATCAAGGCGTTTTGAATAGCGTTAATTTAGGGGCAAGGGTAACGTGAGTCGGAAGGGCACTACAGGAACGGGACTTATGGTTAGAGCAAACCATTCGCTTACAAACAAATCGATTGTCGTGGGTATCCAGTTAAAGCTGATTGCCTCTGAGTTTGGTATTTTGGCTCAGCTACAACGGTTTGCGATATGGGTGAGTTGGATTCGTCAGTATTAAGTGAAGCATGGTAAGGTCTCATCGCCAACGTTGATATTCACCATTGTACAACCTCAGGGGCTGCAGTCTGCACTAGTTGGAGAGATGAAACAATCCTCTAACGTGTTTGGTCGCTATACGTCGGGCTGCTACAAGTGCAGTTATGTCGCGCTTGCGCCATGGACGCCAGGTCTGGGTCATCTCATCAACTTGGGGCCTAACGTAGGCGTTCAGCTTTTGCAAACGAGTAATTGCTCAACCGACTGGAAGGCTCTCCGTAAGAGTCCATGATGATGGCTGGCTCTTTTAATGCCTTGTGTAGCTAGGATTGTACTGCATGATCACCACAGGATGCTTTTCTTGGGAATTATGTTGTCACTACTGGTCCCAAGTAGATACTGACAGCTATACTGATGATGTATGCTTACTACTTTGCAATTCGCCAGTTTGACGTTTGTCACATGACTACGGTAAAGCCTTGTCGCGATTGCTCCACAAAGTCACTTGATCATCCGCTGTGATGATTCATGCAAAATCAAGACATCATCCGCAAACAGTGAGAAGTTCGACTGCAGTACACGGGTAAGTTCTTTAATGAATGGTTGGAATAAACGTGGCCCCAGTGCTGGTCCTTGAGGCGCTCCACCATAAAAGTCAATCAGGTCTGAAGTGAAGCTGCGTACTCTCACCTTCAGCTGACGTTGAGTGAGCGATTTGCCCATCCAACCGAGCAATTGGTCACAGTTTCCAAAGTTACGAAGCTTATAAAGTAAAATGCGATGCTCCAAATTCTCAAACGCCTTTGCGCTTGAGTTTGATCCTGCTTGATTTGGTCTGTCACGATATATTTGAAGACACCGCTTAGTAGCAGTAAGAATTTTGGTGTAATTCAACTGGTTTATCATGGTTACATCCAATCATGGTCAACTGTCAAGCACGCAGGTCCGTGACTGTCATCCTTGACGAAGCGGCACTAGCTGCTGGCATCCTGAAGTCATGTGGGCGGAACCCGCCAGGGGTCCGCTTGCAGAAACACTAATGAAGTGACCCGGAAAATTGAAACGTCGGCGTTTGGTGATTTTCCAGACTATCCTAAGCCTGCTGATTGGGTGTGATGCTGATGAAGCAGTTGAATATTTGAGAATAATCTATTTATTTATTTAGAAATTCAGGTAGATTACGTCAAGTCCCATTCTGGCATCTGCTAACTCTGTCAAGCTGGTTTGAGACAGCCGCAAGTTCGTAGGGCGGTATCGATTTTGGCGGAATCCGTGTTGCTGTGACCCCAAGACGTTGCTGCTCAAAACATATACCAGGAGCTCCTCTGCAATTATACGTTCCCTTTAGTTGGATAAAACTGGGATGAGAGTGATTGGACGGTAGTTCGAGGGCTCAGCACGAATACCACTTTCGCAAACAGGAGTGACCACTCCACGTTTTCCATTGATGGAACCAGCATTTCGTCAACGTAATGTTATACGAACCAAGCTAGTGGCACGGCAATGTTCATAACCGCTGGCTGCATTGACTGGCTTGATATCGCCCACGCCAAGTGAGCTGTGCATGCGCAGGGACATTAGCGTTTGCATAATATTGGCTGCTGTGCTCGATGCACGGTTTAACCCTGGTGGCGATTGAAGCGGTATCAAAGGCGGATAAAATGATGTTTTACTTCTGAATGTATACACATCATGTTGGCTCAGCACGTTGGCCTCATCTTGAACGGCTTTACATTTAATTTTAACTCGGACATTTAAAGAATCAAATAAAAAAGCTTTTATTCTCGACAAGGAGACGCACACCTTTACAGGCATGATCATTTTGACAAAACAATGTGTTGTTTTTAGCGGCGTTCAGCGATGCTCTCTCTTAGGTCTGCTGCTGTTCTCAGTCTATGTGAAAGACTTGCCGTGGGAGCTTGAGGTATCATCGCTCTTATTTGATGATGACCTAAAGCTCTGGAATATTGTTGATATCGCTGGAGGTCCTGTGACTATTCAACCGGCACTGGATAGACTCTGGGAATGGCCAGTCTTGTGGTTACTGCCCGTAACCCCGGAAAAGTGTTCAATGCTGCGTAGCGTAGCGTCTGATTTATACACAAGTTACATGCTCTATGGGAATGAACTTCCTCACGTGACTCAGCAGGTTGACCTACGTGTCGTCCACCGTTCCACACTACACTCTGGAGACAACTGGAAGAAGGCGGCTAGTAAAGTGTTCCGGATGTTGTGCTTTAACTGTCCTTCTTTCGGGACCATAACCGTTAATGTGCCTGTGGAGCTCTTCTCAGCGTTTGCGTGATCCCACCTAGAATATTGTGTCCAGGCCTGTCCACCGTGCCTTGGTCGAGACATAATGGCACTAGAAAGGGTGTTGCGTGTCGGTACTGGTTTGGCTGAGAGGTTACGAGGACAAACCTACCCCAAACGCCTACTTAGTTTGGGAATGCATTCAATGCGCTATCGAAGGATTAGAGGGAACCTAATCCTAACTTAGCGTATTCTAAGAAGGAAGGTTAGTCCTGATTTTCCTGGCTATTTAGTCCTGTTAGAATATCTGGTATCCGTGGGCATTTTATGAAGCTGGACAAACCGCGGTCAGATTGTGTTAGAGCGGAGACATCGTTGCGTCGAGTCATCGAGCTTTGGAGCTTGCTTCCAGAACAGATTGTCAAGGAAGCTACGGTTAAGGGGTTTGAGCGTCAACTAAACGCTCTTGAGTGGCCGTGACTCAAGGTCACGGCGTGCTTGTCATGTTTCACCGCTCGAGATTTTCTTTACTGTAATCCTTGCTTGATGACAGTAATTGAATTTCTCTACATAGAAAATTTGGTGTTGTCAGTTTTCTTGTAATCCGAAGGTACTTGGAAGTGCCAACATACTCGAAATCTTCTGTGTGCCTACTTTTGTCACGACGTGGTTGTCGTGTTCCTCCGCTTGAGTTTTCCTTCTCGGATGCCTTTTGTGGAAACGATGTTGAATAACTCTGAGCATAAACTGCCAGTGTACCAGCGTTTGGGGATCTTAAATTGTTTACTTACTGTTCGTGGTTCTCTCACCGAAATATTGGCCTCTGTTTGAAGACTTCAACGCAAAAGATTCCGGCGTTTGTCGATATTTCATCGACCGAGTACAAATCGGGTTAATATTCGACCGCGCGAAGCTGATCAATCCCTTGCTCCTACAGTCGCTCCCAGTTTCAGCGGAGAATAGCTTTTGGAGGGTAATCTACAGAGAAGCCTGTTTTGGTCTTCGTTGCTACTTTTGTTGTTTTGGTTAGTCCAAATCTATGCAAACATATCACTCCGGGTTCTATCTAATTGCTGCATACGTTGGCTGCATCGTAGCCTACCGTACCCCGGTTCACATTCCTAGTATCTGTTAAAGCTTTTCATCGTTCGTTATGGTAAAGATATCCGGTTCCAAGTCGCCCTCGGACCCATTAACCGATTCATCGGCTGTTTGTGGTAAAGCGAGTTACTCAGAACCAGTTACTGGTTCTTCTGGGGGCATGCAATGTGACCTCTGCAGTTCTTGGTTCCATGAGGCTTGCACTGGGTTGAATAGCCGGCAGTATATCCTCATACAAAACAGCGATAATTTCCTTTAAAATTGCTTGGTTGTGTGGGGCACAGAGCCTATCGTCTAGTCACAAATGACGAATTTGAAACTTTGGTGAATAGAGTGGGTACACTTCTATCTTTGTTTAGTTCTGTAGAGGGGAAGGTTGATCAAATCGTTGTATGCCTAGAACGGGCAGGCCTTTTCAGAACAAGCGTGCGTTCAGACGATTGCATAAATAGTACGGCTTCGAAGGATTCACCAACTCTTGAGGCGGCGCCTGAAGATGGTAAAATTTCTGACGTTATATTGAGCTCAGTTGTGAGTGGGGAAGTTGTACAGACCAATGTATCTGCAAATGCAAAGCGACGCAAGCTAAAGCTATCCATCAGTACAACCACACCCAAGCTAAGAGATGCAACGGTGGGCTCTGTCGATACTCCGTCCCCGGAAACGAAGACAGAAAACCCTTCCACCTCCTTACCGAAATCCTTCTCCTGTGCACCTGCCGTTCCTACTAAGGACGATATGAACTCAAGCGCTGCGCCGGCCACTGCTACGGTGACGCGTGCCGTAAATACCCCTCGTCGTAGTGAGGCATTTAGGGACAGCAGCTTTATCTTTAGGAATATCTCGGAGTCCTTTGCGACTCCTCCGAAAGATCGCATGCTTGACGACCTTCATTGGTTCAATCTTTGCGTTTCTAAACAACTCCCACCCGGGTTTCCTGGGTTTACTGTTAGAACACTCACGAGGCTTGGAAATGTATCGGGTGATGGTACTAAATGTAGACCCCATCTATTACGCGTGGTTCTGTCTACACCGTAGGAGCGCCAAACTCTTTTGCGCTTCGCCTTTAAACTAAAGGGTTCTAGAGTGAGTATACAGCCGGATCTACCTTTAGCAGACAGGATAAATAAATAAATAGGTATATTTCTAGACCGGCTAGAGGCTGCACCCTTAAGGGTTCAGATCAACTTTTACATTAATCCGATGCTCGTGCATGGAAGTAGGCAAAGTATATGTTCCTCGTTGTCAATTACAAATGCACTAACATTGTTTGGTGTACAGCTGCTGGTTCGTATGCGCCCACCTTGAAATTTTTCTGATTCCTTTTGGCGATATTGAGCTCCTTGTGCATTTGTTGCGAAAGCTGCGCAGAGGTGTAGTTGTGCCTTTTTCCTTTTGAACAGGATCCAATTCAGAACAAGTTCACTTTAAATTCATTGGACATTGGTTGGCTCGCTCAGTCGTCACAATTGTTGGTTCGCACATGGAAGAAATGAGAGTGGCAGAATTATATGGGATACGAAAGTTGAAAGATAATTTCAATAAATGCGGAAGAAAATAAAAAGGATTTGTTAAGAGACATAGTAACGCGGCGTGCTTCAATAGGAAAATATAAATTAACAAAAATGCAGCAATGCTTTTCTGGCGCTGATATTGCTTTCTGGCGCAAAATTTCAACCTGAGTAAATCGCATAATGAAAGAAAAACCTTCTCTAATTCTAGAATACTGCGTAAAGTTACACAAAAATACACCGGTCTGGACAAGTTTTAACCGCTGAACACGCTGAAAGTAAAATCAATGCAAGTTGTGCAGTAGTTTGCGAGTTATTTGAAATTAACTGGTGGTCTACGAATAAGGCAATTATCATTTTTTCGCTAAAAATGGCTTTCTGGTTTTC
>OX104065.1:26010464-26041120 GCA_944474145.2 Dicrocoelium dendriticum | reverse complement strand
CACACAGACTGTGAGAGTACTTGGGCCAGTGATCGGAGCAAAAGAATCAGTGAAACAATGCTTTACGTGGGATAAACAAACAGTTACTTCACATGTCCCGCAGGGTGGTGGGGGTAAAACTATGATTATGAAACGATAGGTGACTTGTCTGTTTGAGAGTTTATCTAGCAGCTACACTGCTGAATAATTGTAGTGTAAGTAGGAATTGAATGTGAACGACGTGGCAACTGGGGACAGTTATAGTTGATGTATTACATTTGAGCAGCAATGGAACAATGGAACAATGGTATATGACGGGTAAAAAAGCATACACTTAACGAGTCCCCCAGGTTGGCAATAGAAATACTAACAAATTGGCAAACCACATAAGTGGTTGAAGTAAGGAGTGTCAGTGAGATAAAAGGTAGAAGTATAACAGTTTTAGGGGAATAAAGTGGTACGACGCAAAACTGGCTAAGAAATTGTTATCATTGGTGATGGTAGCAAATAAAAATGGAGTACTCACCGGTTCGCACAGATTTACGACCGTGAATTTGGGGTATAAATCCAAAGAGGCTGGTCAGCCTAAATATATACAAGCGTTTTCGTTCATAAAACAAAGCGCAGGGCGCTCAGTGCGACGTCCAATCGTTTTTTAAACGTATCTAATGTGGGGGCACAAACTACTGAGTTTGGAAGGGCGTTCCAGGGCCCGCAGACCCGGAGGGAGAAATAGGTTCTCCGACAGTCTAAACGACTGTACTGTTGGCTCAGCTTTAAACTGTTACCGCGAAGGTTAATGTTCGGGCTGAGCTTCAAGAGGTGGCGGCATACGTGACTGGGATCGCTCAATATCTGGTACACTAGTATGAGGTCTCCACGAAGTCGCCGGTACCGTCCGCTGAACACTCCGAGTATCTCCAGTCGTTCCTGGTAAGGAGTCGGGCGCAAGCCCTTGACGATTTTCGTTGCTCGACGCTGTGGGGTCTCAAGCGCTGCAAGGTCACGTTTTAGCCAGGGTTGCCAGGCCTGGATTGCATATTCGACGTGAGGACGCACGTAGGCATTCAGCATCAAAGAGAAGATGGATGGATCCAAAATTCCGAATGCTCTTCGCAGGAGTCCAACGTGCTGGTTGCCCCTTTTAGAAGCGGAATCTGACTGTTTGGAACACCCGAGGTCTTCCTGTAAGAGCACACCCAAGTCGCGTTCCTGAGTGGTGGTCTTCAGATCGTGTGCCCCAAGCTTGTAGACGTGGACTTGTCGATGGCGCATATGAACAACGCGACATTTGTCCACATTAAACGGCAGGGCGTTTCTCACCGACCAATTCCAGGCCTCATTCAAGTCACGCTGTAGGACTTCATGGTCGTCCGATCGTTTTTATCGCCCGCCAAACCTTGAGGTCGTCCGCGAAGAGTAAGAATTTCGACGTAATAACTCTTACTAGATCGTTAATGAAAAGCAGGAACAAACGAGGCCCAAGTACCGAACCCTGCGGTACGCCGCATCCCACTCGAATCGGATCGGAAAAGGATGATCGAACTCTAACTACTAACTGCCGTTCAGAGAGAAAGTTACCGATCCATCCTAACAACGGGTCTCCGATACCGTACTGTTGGAGTTTAATGAGCAGGATTCGATGATCCAGGCTTTCGAAAAGTCCAAGAATGCCACATCGACTCCTGTTCCCTCATCGACAGTCTCGGTCCAGTTGTCACGAGCTATCAGCAGATTCGTCGTACATGAACGATGTTGACGAAACCCACGCTGTTCTGGCGCAATTATGCCGTAGTTTTCCAAGTATCCCATTAGCGCATCTGCTATCACCGCTTCCATGACTATGGCGATCACAGGCAGAGGCGTTACGGGGCGGTAATTGGCAGGATCCGATCGACTTCCTGCTTTGTATATGGGCGTTATTACACCTTGTTTCCACCTCGAAGGTACGATGTTCTCATGGAAACAGCGCTGAAAAAATGCAGCTAGTTGTTCGGCCAAGTGGATGGCAGCTACCTGTAATGTTTTCGGGTGAATGTTATCGGCCCCGGGAGAGCTGTGTGGACGCAAGGATAACAGCTTTTGCAGCACCATTTCTGCAGTGAACGTGACGTTGGATAGAACGGACGGTGGGGTAACTAGTGGCGGAATATACGTCGAGGCTTGTACACCTTGGAAGATTGGGGAGTACTGGGCCCGTAATGCGTTGGCCGCCTCTTTCGCAGTATGTGTATACCCATTGGTCGTATTAAGTGGTGGGATTCCTCGTTGCACCTTGCGAAGTCCATTCACATGTTTGTAAAGAAGCTTTTTGTTCGAACAGAATCGTTTGGCTAGCTCCTGCTGATACGTTCTCTTGTCTTCGCGAACCAAAAGCACACAGTAGTTGCGATGCGAAACGTATTCCGTCCAGTTTTCTGCGCTGGGGTTGCTTTTATACGTGCGCCATGCCCGATCCCTTAGAGTCATGCATTTTCGCGTCCGGCTTCGCAAGAATGATTTCGCTGTGCGAGGATGTTGGGAAACTTTTGGTGTTGAGGCTTCTATGACTAGTGACGTGATGGTGTTCGCAAATGTCTCCCAGGTTAGTTCTGGGGTGCAGTTAGCTAGAAACGTCCAACTGGTATTCTCAACTAAGGCAGACAGAACGTGGTAATGGATAACAGATTGCCTCGTTTCGAGCTCCGCAGCTGGATATTTGGCGTAGCAGATGTAATCGAACTGCAAAGTCACGTGATCGCTACGGCCCAAAGGACTGCACACCTTTGGTCCATCGACCATGAGCTCTTCGTTAGTGAGCACTAGATCTAATATCGAGGGGTTGTTTCCTGTTCTGAACCTGGTTGGAACGGTGACGTGGTTATACAAGAAGGTGCTAGAGAGTAGCTCTTGCAAATATGCCTTGAACACCTCTGTCTCGGATGCTGGATTTTCCAAGTCATGAGTGTTGAAATCTCCTGCAACGAGGATGTGGCTGTACTTCTGATTAAGCACGGAGCGAAAAGCGAAGATAAGTCTGTTGTCCCTTTCCGGAGTGGATTTCGGTGGTCTGTAAACCACAGAGAGAAGGCATACGTCGTTGCGTTCCAACCACAGTTTGCACCAAAGGACGTCGGTGACACAAGTCTAGGGATCGTCTATGAGCTCACAACGAAGGTTCGTTCGGAAATAAATGAGCACGCCACCGCCCTTGCCCGTTCTGGCGTTCCGGAGAAGTGACATACCCGGTATGGCAATCTCAGCGTCTGTGATTTCGCCGCTCAGCCAGGTTTCGGTGATCATTATGATGTCTCGAGGCTCCGAAGCCAAACGGTGACGGAGTTCTACCAACTTACTTATGAGGCCTTGTGCATTAGTATACATGCAGGATAGTGCTTTTGTAACCAAGAGTGAGCTAGCACAGGTTGTGGTAGAAATGGAGTTTGTGCCGACCGTTAACGGGTCGGCCATTAACCGTTTTTGTGGTGACGTGTGCCTTTGAGTTTGCTTTCGGTAAGACGACTGATCGCGGCCTTCCGGGCCCTGCTGGTCCCCCGTGTTCAGCCGTGTTTCGTGGGATATTGCGGTTGTCGATAAATCCATGCCTTCACAAAGTTGCATGAGTGGATGGTTCAACAATTTGATCGCTCCCCGTGAGTCGTTGGTAATCCGTGGCAGCGTACCTGATGCCTTTAACCGAATTTCCGCTGGCAGCTTCATGCGGAGTTTGGACCAGTTTTCCAAGGCGAGCGGTAACATAAACTCAGATTGAAGCACCACCTTCATAAGTCTGGGACCGTTCCCTTTGTTGCTGGGTGAAAATGGAATCCTGGTCAACCGCTTAGCAGTGGGTCACCAACGCCATAGAGCTGAAGTTTATGAAGGAGAATTCGGTGGTCTAAGCGATCAAACGCTTATAAGAAGTCCAGGTAAATGATATCAAATCCTGCTCCGCCATCAGCTACTTCAGTCCAGCTGTTGCGTGCAAGTAACAAGTTCGTGGTGCATGAGCGCTTTTGTCGGAAGCCATGTTGCTCTGGTGCTATTATCTTGTGATTTTCCAGATACTGCTTGAGTACATCAGTGATGATAGACTCCATAACCTTGGTAAGCACAGGGAGTAAGTTTGTGGGGCGGTAATTAGTTGGGTCAGTGCGGTTACCTTTCTTTATGAATAGGACTGGTTACCCCACGCTTCCATATTGTTGGAATACGGTTCTCCTCCATACAGTGCTGATAGAATATAGCCAGAGTTTCCGCCAGATCACTGGCTGCTGTCTGTAAAGTCTTCAGTCGAATTTTATCTACACAAGGAGAGCTGTGGATATGCAGATACAACAGTTTATTGGACATACTTTCTGCAGTAAAAGTAATACTGTATAAAACTGATGGCAGGGGAATAGAAACAGGGATAATCGTTGGGCCTGTTACTCTGAAAAGTTTGTGAGTAATGGAACCGTAAGAGATCAGCTGCTTCCGTTGCTGATCGCGTGCATCCGTCAGTAGTGATCAGTGCTGGAATTCCGCGGTACACCTTACGAATGCCATTAACATGCCAGTATAAGAGTTGCGGTTTGTACAGAATCTCGTCATTAACTCCTGCTGATGTCCCAGCTTGTCCTCGCGGATCAAACTGACACAGAAATTAGGCTGTGCCACATACACAATCCAGGTTCCGGAATTCGGGGAGTCCTTGTGAGCTCTCCATGCTAAGATCATCAAGGACATGCATATGTGTGTTCTGCTCCTCAGAAATGACTTCCTTCTCCTTTGACGATGGAAGGATTTCTGCTCAGATGCGTGCGTTACCAGTGTGGTGAATGTTCTTATAAAAGTGTCCCAGACTTTTTCTGGAGGCTTTCCGTTGAGCTGGTCTAAGATACCTCCTTAACAAACGCGGATAGCACTTTGTAGTGCGTGACCGTACATACTTTTTCGTCCTCCTCCTTAGGATATTCCGCATAACATACATAGTTAAACATTACAGTCACATAGTCACTGCGACCCAATGGTGTGCTCGTAATTATTTGGTTTACCATGAGTTCTTTGTTGGTGAGCACAAGATCAAGTATCGACGGCTTGTTAGCAGTTCGAAATCTGGTGGGAGTGTTCACGTGGTTGTACTGAGGGTAGCTGGAAATTACCTATTGTAAACAGGCTTTGAACTGCATGCCACTGGTCGCCGCTATTCCCAAATGGTGAGTATTAAAGTCGGATGCGATGAGAATGTGACTGTATGTCTTCCTCAAAGCGACCTGAAGAATATGGTTTAGTCTGGAGTCCATTTCACACGTAGAGATTGGTGGGCGGCTAACCACAGTTATAAGATATGTGTCTTGGTTCAGTAACCATAGCCGGCACCAAAACGAACCTGAAACAGGGATCTCTGGGTAGTCAATAACGTCACATCGACGGTTAGCCTTGTGATAGAGAATTACGTCAGCACTAGTTCCAGATAAGTAATTCCGAAACAGTGACAAACGAGGTAAATTGACTTCAGAATCTACAATCTCAAGGCTTAAGCAGGTCTCCATGATCATAATAAGATCAAACGGTCGTAATAGCTGGCGATCTCCAAGTTCGGCCAAGTTACTAAGAACACCCTGGGCGTTAGTATACAAATATGATAGTGTTTCTGACGTTAGAAGTCATCAAGAACAAGGGACCGAAGGTAAACAATTGTTTTCGATGAATTCATCGTCAGACCTTTACAATCATATGGGTAAAGAGCAATGGAAGTAACAGTGGTTTCGATCAGTTCAAATGAAATTGGATCACGTGCCAACCAGGGGCATAAACCAGCAATAAACGTAAACGATAAGCGCAAACTAGGGCAAAGATGTAGTCAAATGATTGCTTCTGGCCTCCGAATCGTCCAGTTTATCTGGCCAGGGTAACTTAAGAGCTTCGATCAGTTTCTTTTGTGAACACAAAAGCGGTTGATACAACCGAATACTGATCGCCTCAGCTGTAGCGAGGGTGCGGAGGCGCAGGCCTTTCGATTGGAGTGGCGGAACCTTGTAGAGTATTCGAAAGGCGCGGACTGGATCAACTTCATGCCCACTATCAACTAGATGAGCCATAACAGAGCTAGTTATAGCCCCGGTACCGCCTCGACGCAACCAGCGTGGAAGGTGCTCATTAATGCGCTTTGACAAGTGCCGTGCCGTTCGACCGATGTAAGTAGCGCCACAGGCGCACTCGAACTGATAAATGACCATAGAAGCGGTCAGCATCGGCAACTTGTCTTTGTTGCAAATGCGAATGAGGGGTTCCGTTGAGAAAGTACACTTGAGCTTAGCAGCTGGAAAAGTTGACTTAACGGCTGTAGAAAGGCTTCTGGATACACGTTCGGCGGCTGCGTCTCCTTTGAAAGGTAATCTTATAAATAGTTCTTTCTTCTCAGCTGTTAGAACCTGCACCGGGTCGGGTTTGTCTTGCATGTTCTTAAGAATGAATCGATCAGGATACCCGTTTTCGCGCAGCACATTTTGAATGAACTCCAAATCCGTATCCAACGTGTCTTCAGAACAAATCCTGCGGGCCCTTGTGGTTAAAGAGCAAATTAGGTTTCGCTTGTATCTCAAAGGAACGAAACTATGGAAGTTCGTATACTGGCCACTCCAGGTTTTCTTCCTGTAGACGTGCCGTTGGATCGAGCCATCTACTCTACGAGTTAACAATACATCAAGGAACGGTAACCGGTTGTTCGCTTCCTTCTCGCAGGTAAACTGCAATGCTGCGTGGGCCTGATTAAAGCGTTCAATAACAGCGTCGAGGTCAGTGGACTGATCGGCAACAACAAATATGTCATCCATATAGCGATGATAACAATCAAAGGTGGTGATCTCCGCATGTAGTTTGGTGTTCTCTAGTTTTGCCATGAAGACATCAGCAAGCAGCGGACCTAGTGGCGATCCCATGGCTACACCATCTTTTTGACGGTAGTAGGTGCCATTGAATAGGAACTGTATGTTCCAGGTGCAACGCAAAAGGAGACTTTTCAAAGCACGCAATGGTATGCCTATCGTTGTCTGTGTTTCGTTGATGTAGGTGCAAATGTAATCAATTGTCTCGAGAAGTGGGACGTTGGTGAAAAGCGAGACAACATCCAAGGAAAACATTATTTTCTTACTGATGTTGCGGTCCCTGACGCTTTCGATGAAATGAAAAGTGTCACGAAGGCTGTAATGTGTAAGTCGCTGTCTTATTGGCTCAAGAATTTCCACAAGCCATTGGGCAACAGAATGGTAGGGCGAATTAACCATTGATAAAATTGGGCGAAGTGGGACATCAGCCTTATGAATTTTAGGTAACCCGTAAAGTCTCGGAACATTCGTGCCACTCGGCTTAAGGCTGTCATAAAGAGTATTTGAGATGTATCCGCTATTCCGAAGCTCTTGCAAGCTCTTAGTAATCTGCTTTTCGGTTCGCTCCGTTTGATCCTTTTCTCCAATTGTTCGGGAAAATTTTGTTTCATCACTCAGAATTCTTTCTAACTTGTTTATATAGTCGTCTTTGTCCAATAGAACGACCCCAGTGCCTTTGTCTGGTTTGCTCAGGAAGATTTTATCATTGCGCCTTAAATCCTTCAGTGCATCAAAGTGTTTGCGTGTCAGTGGACCATGATTTTGAACATGGCACTTACGATACTGGTAGCAAATGGTCACCAGAGAACATTTGAAGCGCTCCAAGTCCTCATTAGACTTTGCTGCTAACCATTTTGTTTGAAGAAACAGGCTTTCATAGTGTAACTTACAGTGCAGCTGATTATCTCTGTGTCTGGGGCGCAAAATTTTAGACCAAGTGATAGAACTTCCATTAAGTCTCCTTTTGCTTTATACCTAGAACATACATTTCCTACTCAATGGCACCTACTACCGTCAAAATGATGGTGTAGCCATGGGATCACCACTAGGTCCGCTGCTTGCTGATGTCTTCATGGCAAAACTAGAGAACACCAAACTACATGCGGAGATCACCACATTTGATTGTTATCATCGCTCTATGGATGACATATTTGTTGTGGCCGATCAGCCCACTGACCTCGACGCTGTTATTGAACGCTTTAATCATGCGCACGCAGCATTGCAGTTTACCTGCGAGAAGGAAGCGAACAACCGGTTACCGTTCCTTGATGTATTGTTAACTCGTTGGGTAGATGGCTCGATCCAACGGCACGTCTACAGGAAGAAAACCTGAAGTGGCCAGTATACGAATTTCCATAGTTTCGTTCCTTTGAGATACAAGCGAAACTTAATTCGCTCTTTAACCACAAGGGCCCGCAGGATTTGTTCTGAAGACACGTTGGATACGGAGTTGGAGTTCATTCAAAATGTGCTGCGCGAAAACGAGTATCCTGATCGATTCATCTTTAAGAACATGCAAGACAAACCCGACCTAGTGCAGGTTCTAACAGCTGAGAAGAAAGAACTATTTATAAGATTACCTTTCAAAGGAGACGCAGCCGCCGAACGTGTATCCAGAAGCCTTTCTACAGCCATTATGTCAACTTTTCCAGCTGCTAATCTCAAGTGTACTTTCTCAACGGAACCCCTCATTCGCATTTGTAACAAAGACAAGTTGCCGGTGCTGACCGCTTCTACGGTCATTTATCAGTTCGAGTGCGTCTGTGGTGCTACTTACATCGGTCGAACGGCACGACACTTGTCAAAGCGCATTAATGAGCACCTTCCACGCTGGTTGCGTCGAGGCGGTACCGGGGCTATAACTAGCTCTGTTATGGATCATCTAGTTGATAGTGGGCATGAAGTCGATCCAGTCCGCGCCTTTCGAATACTCTACAAGGTTCCGCCACTCCAATCGAAAGGCCTGCGCCTCCGCACCCTCGTTACAGCTGAGGCGATCAGTATTCGGTTGTATCAACCGCTTTTGTGTTCACAAAGGAAACTGATCGAAGCTCTTATGTTACCCTGGCCAGATAATCTGGACGATTCGGAGGCCAGAAGCAATCGTTTGACTACATCTTTGCCCTAGTTTGCGCTTATCGTTTACGTTTATTGCTGGTTTGTGCCCCTGGCTGGCACGTGATCCAATTTCATTTGAACTGATCGAAACCATTGTTACTTCCATTGCTCTTTACCCATATGATTGTAAAGGTCTGACGATGAATTCCTCGAAAACAACTGTTTACCTTCGGTCACTATTCTTCATGTCAGATATGTAGGTAGTAGGTCAAATAATGTTGACGAGCGGTTCACTCTCTTTCTGCACTAAATATGCGCGGCGGAACACGCTGACTGCTCACGCGGTGTTCTCACCAGACTTCAGCTAATCTGAGAAGTCAGGCATGGTCGAACGTGACTAACCGATGTTTATCTGTCGACCTGATGCGCCAGATTTTACAACCTATAGGAGAGTTGGATGGACGGCTGCGTTATAAGCTCTTCCCTTCAGGGCGAGGGTAATGTCGCGTTTGCGCCACAGGTGGTGAATTGGCAAAATCACCTGGAGCTTTTGCTATATCGTTCGCAACCTCATGTGGGCTGGTGGCCGAGTGGTCCTCGCATTTGGTTTACAGCCATAAGTTCCCCGGTTCGAACCGTCGTAGGGGTGGGCATCCTCGCGGTATACTCAGCTTGCGCTCGACTGATGGTGGTCACGTAACAGCGAGTCATCGTTAAGGCGTACAGCTGCCAAATTATATTATTATTATTATTATTATTATTATTATTATTATTTCGTAACCAGATCTTCGATCACACGGACACTAATAAGCTGCCCAGGTACTTGAATTCATGAACGACTTCCAGCTGATCATAACAAAGCGTTAGAGCAGGGGTGGGAGAAGTAGTTTGCATTTCGATGGAGCAAAGCATGGCCCAAAACGAAAGACAGCCAGTTCTAATCGTTCCAGTGCTGCTTGACGTGTTTGGGAGCTGCCATAAAGTAGGGCAATATCGTCCGCATACTCCAAGTCAAGAAGTCGTTCAGCAGGGAGTAGCTCTACATCTCCTAGGTCATGTCCAGCGAATGCTGTTTCCCTGACTTCGTCAACTGCGAAGTTAATTGGAATGGTGACGGTGAGCAACCTTGTCGCACACCGTTGGTTATACTGAAGAGTGGAAACCGTTTGCCATAAACTCTCACTCTGACCGAACTATGTGCGTACAGCGCTTTGATGATGTTTACATATTTATCGGGCACACCTTTCTTCAGCAGACAGTCCCAAAGAGTACAATGATCGGCTGAATCGAAGGCAGATTTTATGTCAAGAAACACGACAACGGTGGGTCGTCAATAAACATAGCGGTGCTCCAACAATTGATGAAAGGAGACGATGTGGTCGAGGCGGCGCTGACATTGACGCAATCAGGCTTGCGCTTGTCGAATCTGGTTTTCACGAATGCCAGTCAGACTGGGGAGAATGACAGAGGCGAGCAATTTAGAGGCAATTGAGAGCAGACTGATCCCTCTATCACTGACGCATTCCGAACGGGAGCTTCCCTTGAAAATTGGAACAATAACGGGGCGGCTCCAGTCTGTTGGGACAGTCCCTTGCTCCCAAAGTTTCACTAGCAACTCGTGTAAATCATATACTAGAGCAAGTCCCCCGAATTTGAAGAGGATTGAGGGAATGCTGTCTGCCTCTGCAGCCTTGTGAAATTTCAATAGCCTGATCTCACGTTCGACTTCTGTGCATGAGCGTGGATCCAAGGAGAGGGCCCAGGAAGAAGGGCGCTCAATGGCCGAAAAATCAAGCGATAACTCAGGTTGTTTAACTTGCGTTGCGAAGTGTTAGACACAATGCTCCAAACGTTATGATAGGCTGTGAATTGCCTGCCCACTCTCGTCGCGTATGGTCTCGCTAACTCCATGTACCCTGCTGTCTTTTCCCATATCAGACGGAATAACTTACGATGATTATTTAACGGTAGCGGTTTTTTTTCATCTCCGAGGCACGATGAGACCCCCAGGCTTCGCGGCCTTTCTTCAGGCTAGCACACAGTTTTGCTCTGAGATTTTTGCGAGCCTCATTGTATTCGCATCTAGCCGAGCATCTATAAGTTCCAGAGACTGTGTAGAGACCCAATGCCCAGTTTGGCAATTTGCTTTGCCACATGAAAACATGCCTGCTGATAGCAACGTTTGCGGAATAAGCGACCAGTGATCTTCGACGGTGTTCAGCGGAAGCTTACTCAGTCCGGATGTCAGCACACTTTGATACACATTCAGAACACCTGGCTTCGCCAACTACCTGGTCTCAATTCATTCATATCGAGGTTGCGGACCATAACCGAAACGTACCAGGAGGTCAGCACAAACAAGTGCGTGGTCAGAGTCCACGCTCCTGCTCCAAATCGAGCGACAGTTTTGGACACAGCCTCTCCAGCGGTAACTGATCGCGATGCGACCGATTTGCATCCATGGCTGGTGCGAAGCTGGTGGGCGTCAAATCACGCTTCTGCTGGTGCAGTGACGAAGGTTTGTGCTCGCAAGAAAGAGAGGCCATCCTCACATAGTTGTAGCAATCGCTCACCGTTTTCATTACCGGAGCCTACACCAGGTTGGCCGCCCAGATGAAGCTCATCAGAGGACGATATTCCGATTTGCGCGTTTAGATCGCCAGCCAACACTACAATATCCGGGCGTCTTCTGTAACGACAGAGATCGTGAACATGCTGATAGAAATTATCTTTCACCGAATCAATGCTACAGTTTCTAGGGGCGTTGGCCGCGATGACAAACAGGCACCGTTTGTTCCCGCGCTAATTCGCAGCATGGAACGAACCAGCTAATCTAACGTCTCACATCCGACTGTTGACTGGGATCCAATCGATCAGGGTAGCTTCAGCCCTGGGACTCAAAACAATGCTAACGCCACCTTGACCGCCATTTGAAGCTGCGTCATCGTCGGACAGGTGCAATGGGAATGTACCGCCAGTGTCGTATGTGGGGGATCGCAGGCTAAGCACGAAGCCCGAATCTTGCAGGCGGGTTTCTGATAAACAGCAAATATCGATCTATAGGGGCTCTAATGTGCGGACAAGTACTGCCTGTTGGCCAATCTGTAGCAAAGTGCGCAGCTTGAGGCATGCCAGTCTTAGCGAGACCTGAGGACTCCAAAGGAAAACGGATGAACTGACGTTGTCCGCTTGTTTGAACATGGAATTGTCGACTGGATTGGAGCGACGCCCTGTGACTGTGTGTGAGTTGGAACTAGAAGACAAGCGACGATTGAAGCAAGGTGGGGGAGAGCCAAGAACTGAAGGATTGAAAATGGGGGGATAGAAGTAAATTTGGAGCGAAACGATAATAGTGAAAAAGCGCACGAAGAGGAACAAGAAGACGGGAAGGCTTGAGCAGTAGCAATCTTACGCCTATCCATTCTACTGGATGCAGGCGATAGGGCGTTGTTGATTTCCTCTGCGACCGCCACAGTATCAAGAAATTGTTAAAAGAAAGCTTCTTGGTATTGTGTTGCCGGAATACTGTCAGGTTGCTCAGGCCAATACAGGGGAAAAATTAGGGTTCTTAACCGAAGCCCTTGGTTCAAAAACCTTACAGCAAGGCATCGGGGTTTGTTTGGCACTGGACTACAGAGAGCCCGTTTTATGGAGTAAGGAGCCACTCTCACTCCAACCACCATCCTGGAGGGCTAGGAGACTGAGTTTGTCTGGCGTCTAACCATTGACCAAGCTGGTATGAGTGGCTCGGAAGGTGCAAAAAGTAGCATCCACATTGCTCAGTTGATTACTGAGGCGCACATATCATCGCACCACGTTAAGGTCCAGTCTCGTCGCTTGGCCACCTCTCGTCTTCTTCCATCCGCACCCTCGGCGAGCAAACAACGCACGTCGCGGGAGCCAGTGGACTGATATGAGTAACACTTGGCTGATCCATTGGAGCCTGGTGCATGAAATGACGGTGCTACGCGGTTCAGGTACTTTTTTGTGTCGCAAACAAGGTGTGGAACAAGCTCGTTGCTCACGCGGTATTCACACCAGATGTGAGCCAAACTGCGAAGGCATCGATATGCTTAAATCTCATTTTACCAATATATAAGCAAAGCTGGTTTACGCTGTAATTACTTGGTCTGGCGAGGAAAGTGCCTGGGGGCGAAGGGTTTGTCTTTTGTTCTTATCTCTCTGGATCGGAGACATGTGTGAATTCTGTGCTCGGTCTAGGAGAGCGTTTCAACTGAGCACGTAGGACCGTGTTGTGCCCAATTCTCCCGGATTGTACGAAATCGAATTCTGTCAGTTAATTTCCGTGCGGGATACCATTCTATTCCACTTTCGCTCATCCTACAAAGAGAGTCGTACCAATCAGGAATACACACGGTGTGACCAAGAATCGCCACACAACGAACAGTGACGCGAAGCTATACACGGTGCGTTAGTATCTTTGTCTTCTTTCTACCCAAGTTGTAGTTTATACATCAATAGTTGCTCTATTCCATTTTGTTGTCGTGGGATCTTTACACCATATCACCACCAGCTGCGGTCATTCGTAGTTCGCTGCCCAATTACTGACCGTAGTCACATATATCAGTAGAATTATTTCATTCTAAGCTAGTGGAAACGTAGATAAGTGAGACAACTACAACCTAGATCCTGAACTCTCCTTTTCTAGCTACCCCTTTTTGGAATTGATGGAAACCATAATTACTTTAAAAGTCTCAGCTCCTAAGACTAGGTCAGCTGTGCGACAAAAGACACAAACATTACCCATTAGCATGAAAACACCACAGACAAGGCACGCTCAGAAAGTAGGCCCAGTAATTGGGATATCCAGTAAAACATCTTCCATGGAAACAGAGTTGAGACCTCACGACCCAAATGAATGTTATGAAATCAATCATAAGACAGCTAACGCCACTAACGTACATTCTGGGCCCGCCCCAAACCCAATGCACTGAACACTTGAATAAAGTCAGTAACTTCATAGATACTATTGCCACTGAAGTTCACGAAAAGCTTACACGGTCTAAGAATGTTGCCATTTTTAATATTCTGGATAGGTACCCGACGGATAATTTAAAATATACACTTCCAGCGGCTGTTTCCCATTGTGATGCAGACGGTGCTGTTGTAAGACTATGGAATAATTCACACAAAACACTTGCCGGATATTGCTGAAGTTCAACACCTCTGAGGTTATCCGGTCGTTCATTAATAACCGAAATCTAATTGCAACTAACACTGAATTGAAATCCGCATTAATTAGTGCAGATCGGACTCTACTGCAAGGAGAGGTCCTGAGAAATAGAACCATTTCTGCAACTCGTGTGGTCACAAAGTCTGAACAGTCGCCTTTAAAAACCGATGATTGTTCCCGACTTTACCATCAAAATTTGGACCTCAATGAGGAGGAGGAGATTCCCTGGGCAACCAAGTCAAAAGATATGATAGTCTTAAATGAAGATACGCTCAAAGCTGTCACGCACTTTCGCCAGCTAAACACTGAACTATCTAAGCCAAATGAAAGTAATAAGCGGTCTAATAGCCCGATCCCAGAATCAGGATTTATCAAACCGATGTCAAAAAATGAAACGAGTCTTTTCCGCAGGAATGGTGGCCCAATAAAAGTCCTAGCTTTAAATATTCCTAATGAATACAAAGTAGCTGATATTCTGCGAACACTCAGAGGGAACCTAACTCTAAAAGGACTGGAACTATCGTCAGCGAAGCGCCCCGACCCACTGCTCCTCCGTCGATCAGATTCAGCCGATATTAAGTCCTTGCACTCCCAATGTCAGACGCTGAGACGATTCATATCACCTAATGATCTAACCTTTACATCAGCAAAAAAACCAATATAGCAAAACCTGAAGGCTTGAAGGCACACTACGTAGCACCCACTGCTTCACGTAGCTTTACTGCCCACCAATCTTTGTAACCCGATACCAAACCAGCGCAGTTTTTGCAATGGCTGAAATCTACCGCCGCCAACTTTAATGCCGAGTCTTGCCAGTCCAATGGGCATTTTTTTCAACCAGCTTTTAAATCTAGCACAATTATGCCAGCCCTACTGAGGTTTTAGTCCCCTGGGATTCCCACCAACACCCCCATCGCCACCATGGATACCGATGCATGCAGCAATAATGTCATACCACTATTTATCAATGAAGTCCTAACACTGCCACACCAGCAAGGCGCTGCCAAGTTGCTTGGTATTAATACTCGCCCCCTAAATAATAAAATACAAACTTTAGGCCATTTACTTACACTCTCGGCTCCTGATTTGCTACACAAAACTGAAACCTGGCATGACCCACACACTCCAAATAAGTTCTACCAAATAGTGGGATATTCATCATTCATGAATAGCCGACAATTTGGTAAGGGAGGCCGGTGTGCTATTTATGCACGGGACCAACTCCGTACTCAATTAATAGTAGACCCGAAACTTGATATCATAAATGAATCCGTTTGGATCGCTATTGAAATGAATAGCTCTCTAATTTTGGTTCCATGTCTTTACAATCCACCCCATTATGACTCGTTACTTTTAGAACACCTCACTACTGCTTTTTAATTTTCTTCTGAGCTACCCTTCAGCCAAAAGATAATCGGAGGTGACTATAATTTACCAGCGATTTCATGGCCAGAGTATACAACACAACCAAAGCAGTCGAGTTTCATATCCAAAGTCCGGGCCCAAGGATGGACTCAAGTGGTTCATAAACTTACCAGGGTAAACAATATTTTAGATCTCATTTTTGTCCAAGTCGTACACCTTACATCTGTCGATGTAGTATCCCGTTTCCCCGGTAGTGACCATAGAGTTGTGTACCTCAGTTTCGCGGCACTTGATACCGTTCCACGTTGTGATCACTTCACCGAGCGGTCGCAAAAAAAGACCACCTGCGTTATTCGCCTTTAATCTTCGGATTTTTTCTCACATAGACCTACATGCTATAATTCGATTTAACTCTGCGAGCTCCTCCTTCCATCGTTCATTGTTTGGAGCTGTCATTCGCGGAACACCAGCAAACTGTGCTTTGCAATTTCGAAACTAACCGTGTTTGGACCTCATCGGGGAATTTAGTTTTCCTCTCGTCGCCCAAGAACTCTTGTGGTCTTAATTTAAAGATCCTTTTGAGAGTCACCTGATCATCTTACTACCACTCCTTCAAGTCGCTGTACAAAGCGATAGTTGTCAATTTCGTCCGCCCTTGGAACAGCCACTGTCGTCATTAGACAATAGTTTCCAAGTCATCTTGCTTTGCCTCAATCCTACGCTGCATTGCTGCCTATCCATTTACCGGCTTGATCGACAGCACGCACCTCCCCTATCTACGCTAAGGAACGTGAGACTCATCTGGAGGTGAAACATTTGACCCCCTGACCTCAAACCAGCGCCGATAGCCACGCAACGAAAAGTGAAGCGAAGTATAACACGGTGCTTCAGTATTTCTGTCCTCTTGCTACCCCTTAAAACAGCACGCCTACTGTGAACATGTCTCGTATGAAGAGCAAACGCGAATCATGTGCTGAAGTGGTAAAAATGGTGTGGTGTGTACGATATGGTTGAAACCCTATCACACTACCTGCCTGGGGATCTGGACAACAAAAACAAAACGGTACACTAACACGGCAGAGGCGTTTTGATTCTGCCAAGTATGCAATTCTATCCTAGTTGTTAGCTGTCTAGCTGTGCTACTGGAAAGGTGTGAAACACTAACAGAAGCGGTCGAGCAGCTGGTGAGCGCCACGGTTACACTCATGGGAGGAAATAGACCTGCACTTGTATGTGGAAATAACACACCGAATTCCATAGTCAGGCCGAAGAAGAGAGCTGGGTGTCCCAACAGTACCTCAACGACTCAGCCTCCAGCAGTAGAACCCCATTCTCCCTCGATCCTATAAGTAAAAAGATTGCATGCAGCGCGCCTGCGTCAACTTCTATACAGTGTGTTGCACCTAGTAGTCTGTTCGCTACACAGGAGACCGTAAGCTACAGTCAACCAGCCATGATGAACAACCCGGCAACGTACGCATTGGTTGCAGCCAAGAAAACACCGGAAACAGCACCGGTAACCTTTGTGACCGGACTAGAGAAAACAAAACTGCCGCAGCACGGATGGCCCCCATCAGTGGGGTTCACATATTCATCAAAAACAAGGGATACTAAGCCACCAAATCCAAAACCAGTAGCCACCAGACGCAACCATAGTGCCTTAAACCTTGTGTGCACAAATGTTCACGAGTCCAAATCCAATACGATTAAGCGTAGGTTGACGGACGATCGAAATCAATGGGGTTCCATCTGTACTTCGATCGGTGTCCATGCTAATCTCACGACATGAAAGAATCTCGCGTCATTCAAACGCGTTGCACTACGGCGAACCCCGGTTACTTCGGGTAACACTAAACTCGACGAACGAGACTGAGGCCGTTCTGCTGTCTGCGAATCGTCTCCGCAACGACTCAAGTGGAGTGCGCATACTACCCGAAATCCCGTGGAAAGAACGTTCAGCGGATCCCGCCAACAAAGAAAGGTACAGAAAAAGTCAAGAAAACAGTGATTGCACACCGCGTTCTTGAGCTTATTGATTCCTCTTCGGACGATGCTCATATGCACGACCGGGAGCAATGGCACTACATCCGGGAGGCTCTTTCTCTTGAAAATGTCGCGGTCACCTCGTTGACAAGGATTCCCATATCACCAATCTATAAGGGGTGCAGTCCCAGGCTGTTAAAACTTGTGTTGCAATCAGAACTAATGGCACATACCCTACTAAAGAACTGGACTAAATTTCGTTGCAGATTGCAAACAGAAATTCGTCTGAAAGCAGCGGAAAAACCAGCACCTTCTAACAAAAATTCAGTGGAGGCAAAACCCTCAATGAATACGTCAACTGCAGGACCCGACTCGGGGACGGTTTCAAGAGTAACCATAAAATCCGGAAGGACAGTGTAGAGCACGAGCAAACACCGGGATCCGGAACATCTGATACTTGATTATACACCAAACTCGTCTTGACAGTCTGCAACCCATACAAAAAAGCGATTAGTCGCCGACGACTTATTGGTCGGCGTAAGCTCACTTGCTTCAACCACTCAATCTAACAAAATTTTGTCTACGAGAAGCTCTCATGCATGTACACAAATGCCCAAGGACTTCGACACGCGTCTGCAGCTTGGGACCTCATCGCTGTCACCGAAACGGGGTAGCGCTGTGAGATAACGGATGCAGAAATCGAGCTAACGGGCATGTCCGTTGTCCGGAAGGATCGAGCCAGTAAAGGTGGTGGGGTAGCCCTCTACTCTCGTAACAACATGCAATCCAAACCCATAAACGATTCGAAAACCGACGTACCTGACTCCATTTGGTGTAATTTTCGGCTGAGAGGGAACGATCTTGGCCTATTGGTTGTTATTTACCGTCCACCATCGTCTACTCCTGAGATGGACTGCAAATTAATGGCTGCGTTGAGCCAAGTGATAAACATGAAGTACAGTCATATTCTACTCACCGGCGACTTCAACTTACATGCTCTCGAATCCCAGGCCACCCCAGGAGAGCAGTTCAAAGCAGACCTGCAAGAGCTGGTTTAAGTCTTCCCGCTTTATGGCCACGTCACTACGCCCACCAGGTTCAGGGGAACTGACAGGCCATCCACATTGGATCGAATATTCACCAATGAAGAACTGATGGTCGAGAGAGTGATAACCGATACTCCTATGGGCCGCAGCGATCATGCGACGCTAGTGTTTCATTACATGTGCTACGCGGATTATCCTAAAGAGCATGCCGAGGAATATCATGTCGTAACCAACTATGACGACCTGTCCGAACTCATTGATGCAAAAAGCTGGTCGTTCTTAGCCGAATTGACCCCTGAGGTGGCCTGCGGTGAATTCGTCAACATATTTATCAAGCTCGTGGCAAGGACACCTGAAACCAAACTCTACCGACCTAAAAGGATGAAGTCTTTCGTAAGGAGCAGGACACGTATATGCATGGCGTTAAGGGACTTGGCATGGCACACCTACATAGTCTCCCCGAACGACGATACCTATGATGTCTACACAATACAGAGGAACCACTGTGTCAAACTCGTCCAGGAGGATAAACTGAAGAACCAACAAGGTCTAGTGGAAAAATGTTTCTCCAATCCCAAACTGCTATACAGACACGTAAACAATTGGCGCCGTGTTAACCACGGTATTCCTGCTCTGCACACAGCATGCGGGTTAGCCCAAACTGCACAAGAGGTGACCAATGTCCTTGGACAACAATTTGGCTGTACCTTCCAAAGTGTGCAATCATCATACATCCTGTCTAAGCAGATAATACCGCCATCAGGGCTTAATCACATATCGTTTATCTCCGCAGCTGTGCTGAGGAAACTGATGTCTCTGCGCGAGTTCAGCTCCCCGGGTGCGAACGGCATTCGCTCGAGGGCGTTGAAAGTTGGTGCCATGAGTTTGGCGGCATCACTAGCAATTTTCTTTCAATAATGTTTGACCGACATGCACGTCCCCACGATGTGGAAGCACGGAATCATCACGCCAATCTACAAAAGTGGCAGCCGTGCTGAAGCAGCAAATTATCGCCCGATAAAACTACTTCCTATGGTCTACAAAGTTATGGAGTCCATTGTAGCTGAGACTTTGGTGGAGTACTTGGAGAACAACAAAATCCTCGTTCCGGAGCAGCACGGATCTCGCCAAAATCGCTCCTGTAGCACCAATCTGTTGATTGCTCCTGCAAGCTAGATGGAATCGGTTGATGCTGGTGTAGGAGTCGACGCGGCATACCTGATTTTCTCAAAGGCATTCGACCGAGTAGACCATCGCATTCTACTCCACAAACTCCAGAAATATGGAATTGGCGATCTTGTTTTGGGCTGTATAGGAGATTTTCTCGTGCAACGTCACCTGAATGTGAGGGTGCGAAGCAACCTGTCGGAATCCACCGAAGTTTAGTGCGGCGTACCTCAGGGCTCGGTACTTGGACCCCGCCTGTTCCTGGTTTTCATAAATGATCTCGCGAGCGTGCTATCTTCTAACTGTTTGCTATTTGCTGATGATCTAAAGGTATGGCGTACTATAGCTGCAGTGGAGGACCACACAGTGTTACAGGAGGACCTGGACAAAGCGTACACATGGTCCATCGAGAACATGCTGCATTTCAACGTCAACAAGTGCAAAGTTCTCAGCATACGGCACAAGGGTATGCACAAGTACCGCCTAGGACCACAAATTCTACAGCGGGCTTCTCACGAGTGCGATCTCGGAGTGATAGTTCAAGATGACCTCGGTTGTTTGAGGCAGACTGAAAAGGCATCTTAGAAAGCAAACCAGTACCTCGGCCTTCTTCGCAGAGCTTTCGGGAAATTTGACCCTTCAGTCTTTCCAGAAATGCTTAGTGCGTACGTGAGGCCGCACGCGGAATACGCTATTCAAGCTTGGCAACCCTGGCTCAAGCACCGTCTCACCGCGCTCGATACTGCACAACGTAGGGCAACGAAAAGCGTCAGAGGTTTGACCAGCCTCCCCTGCCCACTCAGGCTGAAGACTCTCAAAATATACAGTGGAGGTTATCGACGTCTAAGGGGCGATCTCATAATAGTGTACCAGATCCTGAGAAACCCCAACCACCCATGCCATTCCCTTCTGATACTCAGTCAAAACACCCCGCTAAGAGGTCACCAGTTTAAGTTAGTCACACAGTACAGCCGCCTGGAATGTCGGCGAAACTATTTCTCCCTTCGAGTGTCACAGCCTTGGAACGCCTTCCCGGAACATGTAATTAATGCTCCCACTCTATCCCTTTTCAAAAAACGCCTTGACGATACTCTGTCACATTTACACTAGGTGCTATAGCCTATGACCACCAGATGCTGGCACTAATTCACAACAGACGGTGAATAGTGCCATAACCCTACTCGAGAATGAGTCACTCCAAACCCCTTGCAAGAAATTTAATAAACGCTACTACTATAGAAACTGGATTTCTGTATCTTGTCGACCCAAGATAGTTGCACACGAGTAAGCGTTGTCCTTGCTAGCTTTTTTAATTTTTTTCTCACCTATTGTGTGATCAATAACCACTCCCCTTATTGCTTTGTGTGCGTACATTCTCATTTCAAACTCCCTTTATACGGCAGTGCAGTTAAATCTGTAATCGCCCGAACTGACGATTCCATTATCCCTTGATCTATCTTTGCTCACTCTAACCACCCTACGGGACATGTCAAGCACCTGCTTTTTTACCCGTTATAAATCATTGTTCATTGTAAAACAAGACAACTAATAGAGCCCTTCAGGGACTTTAGAAATGTAAATTGGGACACATTTGCTATACTGCTGCGAAAAATGAACTGGGATCACTGCTTTCTCACCAGAGATCCACAGGCCGTGCAAGACGAAACCTGCGTAAATATCCAACACTGTCTTCATATCCTTGGTCCAATCGTACTGAGATGCGATAAGGTTTTCAAGAAAACTACGCGCGAAGCATGCCTACTGCGTAAGTTGAAAATAATTCGTTCAAAAATTAGACAGACTCGCGATTTCTCCTTACTTTCAGACAGGATAAGCTATTTGAGCAGTTGTGATCGATTCGTGCGGCAACTAGCAGAGGAAAGACGAGCATTGATAAATGACAATAAATCTAAAGCCTTGGTCTAGCTGCTGAAGGTCAGAAACGGCAGTCAAACGAAATCGGTATAATGCATCGCACTACCTGACAGATCCATGACCAGGGACCCCACCATAATGGGGAACGTCATGAATGCAAACTTTTCCACTGTTTACTACCTCAAGCAAAACACATACGATTAGCACTCCTACTGATGTTGGCAAACAGCACAATGCATTTCGATTACGGTGTCATTCAAGCTCAAGTTGATCGGCTATGGTCTTCGTTCCATCCTAGACCTGATGGTCTACCAACTACTCTAATAAAGTTTGGTGGCCGGAATATATGGCTCTTGCTTCTAAACGTGTTCGCCCTATGTATGCACTCGGGTATATTCCCGAATCAATGGAAACTCTCTATTATAGAACCTAAATGTAAGAATGGTTCAAAACTAGACATTAAAATATTACCGTCCAATTAGCCACACTCCGATTATTTCAATAATAATGGGAAAATGGTGAAAGAGAAAACGGTTATACACTTGCTCTCATTGAATTTAACAAACCTAGGCCAACAAGGGTTTTTGCAAAGACGTTCATGTTAGACTTGTCAGCTATCTTTTCTAAACCATCTGACAATGTCCACTGACAATGAAAAAGCGGCCATCATTCACTTTATTGATATGCAGAAGGCCTTTGACAGAGTGCCGCACCACAACCACTTGATGAAGCTAACCAGTTTCGGGATCACTGGTCCCTTACGCTCATGGTTCAAACCTTACTTATCTGATCGTACGCAGCAGGTACAAGTAGGACATACTAAGTCCTCACTATAGAAAATCAAAAATGGTTTAGTTCAAGGAACTGTCTCAGGTACCTTGCTCTTCCTAATGTATATCAATGATAAACCCGAAAAATTAAAATTTGGGTCACCCTATATCTGTGCGGATGATATAAAATTACTAGACACCTTCGATCTCCGGTGTTTGAGCGATAACATAGAAAACGTTCGCATAGACCTTAATGGTCTTGGAATCATGGTGCACCGACTGGCAAACGTCTCTCTCAGCGTACAAGTGCAGGGTGTTAACATCCAAGTTCGAACTTTCGCCGGATGCACTTTACCTTGGTGGTAAACCCATCCTCTGCAGTAAGACGATACGAGATCTGGACATCCGGTACTCGCACACTTTGAATTTTGGTGAACAAGTTGTATTCATAACGGCCAGATCATCACGGAGTGCAAAACATATTTTAAAATCCGTTTCGATGCTTGAACATAAACTGCACTTGTTTAAGGTCTGTGTTCGTCCTGTACTAGAGTGCTGTTCGATTATCTTTACAAGCAGCAGGAAAGGTGACTGCATGTGCCTAGAAAACGTGCAGAGAGCTTTCACAAAGGCTCTCTTTAACTCTTCGTCTAAACTTAACTACTCTGAACGTTGTAAGATGCTACAACTGGAGCCACTGTGGCTAAGACGCATGAAGCTTGGATTAACATTCCTATTTGATTTGATCCATAAGCGCGTTTTCGCGCCAAATATCAATATTCACTTCAAAAAAGAATCTAGTTACGCAATTAGAAATACCAAGAACAAACTCCCAGTGATCAAAACGAAAATATATGCCCGAATAAAATTCTTCCCAAACAGATACACTGAGATCTGGAACTGCCTCCTTATTGGAATAAGAGCATGCGACTCACAGGCGCAGTTTAAAAGGGTAGTTTCAAAGTGCCTGACGGTGCAATACGTAAAAACAAGGTTGCAACTAAATTGCGATAAAAAAAGTTATTTGAAGAGGGAGCCAAGACGTAACTGCGTTGATGACAAATATACATGAAATGTTCTACGTACATTGCATTCACTTGGTCAAGCCATCCTGTAGAGGTGTATAAGAAAAAAGGTATATTGTTGCCGGAACTCCCTTCACTCTTCTTCTTCGACCGACCCACTTTCTTCTTTACTTGGGAAAGCATAACACAGACAAAACAACAAGTGTGGACTGCGGAAGAATTGCGAACTGAGATTGAGATAACCATTCTTGTCTCCACTCCTTCATATTCTGCTTACGCCTACCTTGCAGCCATACCAAAAAGTCTGAGCTGAGAAGGAAAGGCTGACTAAATCTATCTATCTTCGTTAGATTTTATCATTCGTTCTTCTCTTACTCGTCCATGCTGCTCATGTTGTTTTCATCTAAACATGTCAGGCATCACGGTGAAGCTAACCGATTCTGCTTCCAACATTTTCAACAATATTACAAAAGTTTCTCTCATTTTTCCTCTTACTCGCTTACGCCTAGCGTACAGTTATATCAAAATACCTGTGCCAGTTGATAAGTACCAGCCATGTTCACCTCACACACAACAGATAAATCTTCCATTCGATCAGTACAGTTGCTGAAATGAAAGTAAATTAATATCCCCGTCTTTCGCCAATCATACTAGATTAGATGTTACTCTTAGCTCTCAACACTTTGTTACCCAAACTCTTCTAGTATGGATTACGCCAAGCATGTTTTTCTACAGGATTTATGTATCAAATGGATTGAAGTGAACGACCATACTTTACTTTTTTCACGCCTTATTTCAACAACCACTGTACCCCAGTGTATTTCTGAACGTTTACCCACGATTTTTTACTTTACACTGATTTTATTTATCAAAGTATTCATCTCGGCAGACGTTCGGTAGATGACCCACATATATTTTGATTTCATCCTATTCACCTCAACCATCCTACGGGACGTGTCAATCACTTGCTTTTATTGCGTGATAAATCATTGTTCATTGTTCACTGAACGCCACAATGTATAGTAAATGATTTACCTACATCAGATGTTTGTTTAAATGGCATGATCGCAGCTTTAAGTGTTTCCTATCATCAGAGTTGCTCCTCGTCCTTTGCTCAAGGAAATGAAAACTCGCTTCCGTCCGCAGAAGGAGATCTCCGTCAGGACGCCACGATATTTACTGCACCCAAACAAGGCTTTGAATTGTAAAACCCTAGCAGATAAAAAGAAACGTTTTTTTACTTATATTTGACATGGAATATGCTGTTAAATCATGCAAAACAATTGTAAAAATATGATCATGCTGAACACGGCATGCCCCGTAAAACCGAGAATATACATTAGTATTATTTAAAAAAGTTAGTAAGGCAGTGACGCAGATATAACATCTGCTGATTGGAATCAAGGCCTAGGATGGGCACGAAATCTCCATGTGCTACAAACTTGATATGATCGCCTGTTCTGTCCCTTGAATTGGTGACTTCCAGTATGGCACTACTGACCTAACATTTTGAGCCATGTCACAGCATGAGATACTGTTGTTCCTTATGTAGCAGTCTGAGTTTTCCAAGGTTTGCCGGTGTAAAATGCTAACTAAACTTATTTCAATGCACACCTAGCCGACCGGTGTAGTTTGCTGAACTGATGGCTAAGTTCGGATGCTTGACTTGCTCATCGTCATTTTTGCTTGGCGCTTGTTTCGGTTGCAAAGCGCGACTGCTCTGTGTGCTGTTCATCCTCCGGTCCCCTAGCTAGATCTTCAACGGTGTCGCTTTTTTATAGATAGTTAACAGGGAATCATTTACTGTATCAATAAAAGTTTCCCGGCAACCCGATCTGCCTTTTCGAATTGCTCTCCGGGCTCCCGCTACAGGCTACTCGCTAAATTGGTGACCCCGACTCCGGAAGAAATTTAAAGCCGGAGATACCAAACTTTTCTCCGGTGAGCTCGTTCCATTTATTTTTCATATTTTCCGGTTTATTTTGCATACAGTAGACTATATTTTAAGTCAACTTTTTTAAACAATGGAATTGGTAGACCCTAAGGTAGAGTCTCTCCTTAGCGTTGTATCTCTCTCTGTGCCACCACTTTGGGACACAGATCCTCTTTTGTGGTTCGCTCACCTTGAGGCTGATTTTTGTAACCACAGAATCACTTCCGACTACGCGAAGTAAGGCAAGATCACGTTTCATCTCCCCAAGGAGATATCAGTGAAGGTTCGAGACGTTATCATTTCTCAGATCGAAAACCGCTATGAGGATCTCAAGGAGGCCACGATTAAGCGTGTCATGCCCTCTGAAAAAGTTCGCCTGCAGCAGGTTTTCAGGGATCTGCAGGTGGGCGACAAACTGCCCTCAACCCTGCTACGAGAGATGCAGCAACTCCTTGGTTCCTCAACCATGGACGAGACTTTACTTCGCGAACTATGGCTACAGCGGCTACCGGAAAACACGCAAGCGATTCTTGCTATCGTGAGCTCCGTTTCGCTCACTCAACTAGCAGAGTTAGCGGATCGAGTCATTGAACGATCACAGCCACAAGCCGATGCCAGTAAGATCAATTTCGTCGCGTTAGAGGACACTTCTATTACTGCCTTACAGTCAACTATAGAAGCCCTGCAAACACAAGTTGCAACACTTAATCTCCATCTTCAACAGCTTACTATGAACCGTCGTCCTCATAGCCGATCAAATCGCTCTTCAAACGTTTCAAGTCCAGCAACGGACAGGTTTGCTGTTGGTACCATCAACGCTTTGGTACCGCAGCTCGTAAATGTATCAAGCCGTGAAACTTCGCCGAGAAGCAGGGAAACTTCTCGACCGGCCCGTAACGGCGACGGACGCGACCGGCCAATACCAAAGTCGCCTCATCCGCGTTAGGGATTTAACTTCCGGCACCGAGTTTCTAGTCGACACTGGAGCCGAAGTTAGCGTTATACCCCGTAGCTCAGATGAGGTCGTCTCACCCTCGCCGACCAAGCTGCGTGCTGCCAATGGTACACCATTCGCAACTTTCGGCGAAAGGCTGCTAACACTCAATTTAGGTCTCGGGCAAACCTTTCGCTGGCCTTTCATAGTAGCAGTCGCCATCATAGGTATAGACTTTCTTCAGCGCTTCGACCTCATCGTCAACGCTAAAAGGAAGAAGCTTATCGACTCTAGGACACATCTCAGCGTTATCGGGACTAACGCCAACGTGGCCGCCATCACTCCAATTCTTGTCCTACCTCAAGCTTCACAGCCTTTTATAGAACTTCTCAACAAGCATCCTAAAATTCGGTTCGCGTTCCGAACGACTTGCCTCTTGTGACGTTAAACCTCATGCATCAGATTTGCACTAAGGGTCCACCTATTTCGGCCCGCCCGTGCAGACTAGCCCCGGACAATCTCAAAGCTGCTAAGGCGGAATTCGAGCAAATGCTTGAACTGGGAATAATCCGCCCGTCAAAAAGTCCATGGACATAACCATTACACATGGCGCCGAAGAAATCCTGTGACTGGCGGCCCAGTGGTGACTACAGGGAATATAACAAAGTTCCGGTCGTGGATAAATACCCAATTCCACACATTCACGACTTAACCTCAGCTCTAGCTGGTAAGTCTATCTTTAACAATGTTGACCTAGTTCCCGCCTACCATCAGATACTTTTGTGGTGGATTAAAGGTAGATACTACTGCACCGGGTATAAGTAGCGTGGTGGTGCAAGATGACACACCAACAGCGAGCCCTGCCGAATTCCCCAAAGTTGAAGATGACATCAGGATTACAGTCCCATGTGCACGAGGAGTGAACACAGAGGCAAGCACTAGTTGGGGAACACTTCATGGAAATCACGCAGATGAGCGGACGCCTCCAAAGTATGGACGAACACACCTAGTGTAAGCCACTTAAGCAATAAACAAGTTACCGCCTGCCCCTTGGCTCCAGACGACATTGCTAAAACAACAGTCGTCACGCCATTCTGCCTATTGGAGTACCCCAGGATGCCTTTCGGCCTCAGTAACGCTGCCCAGACTTTTCAGCGTTTCATTCATGAGGTAACGCGAGGACTAGAAGGCGTTTATCCTTATCTAGATGACATTCTCATCGCTAACTCCTGACGATGAGCATCTTCATCATCTCGACGCTCTCTTGCAACGCTTGGCGCAACATCGGGTTACCGTCAACCCCGAGAAATGCGAGCTTGGCCAAAGCTACATCGACTTTCTTGGCCACAGAATATCCTCCTCTGGCATTGAAGCTCTGTCAGACAAAATCCAGGCACTAAAGAACTATCCTGCTCATAGTTCCTTCAAACATCTACGCAGATTCCTTGGCCTGGTCAACTATTACCAACGCTTTATTCCTAACTGCGTGAGCATTGTTCAACCAATGACTGACTTGGTCCGCGGTAAACAACGGTCTTTTCATTTTGCAGACGACGCTAGACTCTCTTTTGAGAAGCTCAAACATAGCGCTTCTAGCCCACCCAGACACATCAGCACCACTCTCTCTGACAACTGACGCATCCGACACTGCCGTCAGTGCAGTTCGTCAACAGCTCATCGACCATCGATGGATACCTTTAGGTTTCTTTTCGAAATGTTTACAACCTGCCGAATCGCGTTACAGCGCCTTCGGTAGAGAACTGTTAGCTATCTAATTAGGTATCAGACATTTCCGTCACTATCTCGAAGGTCGACATTTTACAGTCTTCACTGACCACAAGCCATGGATCTATGCAATCATTGGCGCAACAGACAAGTATTCTCCGTGGGAAACTAGACGCCTAGACTACATTTCTCATTTTACGACAGACTTACGACATGTCTCAGGTGCTCTCAATCCCATTGCGGATGCGCTTTCACGCATTCATAAGATCAGCTTATCGCCTGGCACCAGCAGTGACCTAGCCGCCATGACTGCTGCCCAACAAGCTGATCCCGACATCGACAAGTTACGACGCAACACCTCGTTGAAACTACGCGAAGTCGCACTAGCTTCATCTGAGGGGACCATTCTTTGTGACGTCTCACAAACTTCTCCCCGACCCATAATGCCTACTTCGATGTGTCGACTTGTTTTCAACGCTTTACATAGCCTTTCTCATCCCGGCATACGTGCTTCGCAGAAGTTCGTGACCGAACGCTTCGTATGGCCCAATGTCAACCTTTGGGCACGCGCATGCCTAGAGTGTCAGCGCGCCAAGGTATACAGACACACCAAAAGCCCACTTGGCGTCTTTCCCGCTCCTGACTCTCGTTTTACACGCGTCCATGTCGACCTGGTCTGACCGTTGCCCCCATGCAAAGGCTACGTGTACCTCCTCACCTGTGTCGACCGATTCACCCGTTGGCCAGAAGCGATTCCGATAGCCAACTTCTCATCTGAGACAGTTGCACAAGCTTTCCTAAAACGATGGGTACATCAATTCAGTTGTCCAAGCGTAGTCATCACCGACAGAGGATCACACTTTGACGGATCCTTCGGCAAACTTCTCAACGTTCTTGGTTGCCAGCACAACCGAACTACCGCATACCACCCCACAGCTAATGGTGTGGTAGAAAGGTTCCACCGGCAAAACAAAGCATCACTGTGGCCAATCTAGCACATCTTGGCCCGAAGCACTTCCGCTCGTTCTCTTAGGCATAAGAAACACGATTAAAGCAGATTTGCACGCCACTACTTCTTCGCCGGTCTTTGGATGCTCACAACACTTACCTGGTGAACTCATCTCACCGAAAGAGCCAACAATCTTTGACTATGGTGACTACGCAGCTCGCATATCTCATCACATGCGACAGCTTCACCCCGTGCAACCCGAAGCACAGAACTTGCGTACCAACGTGGACGAACGCTTAACTACTTGCATGCACGTATTCGTTCGCACTGACAGCGTACGCCAGCCACTCCAACCTGCTTATTCTGGCCCGTACCGTGTCGTACGCTGAAGCGACAAGACGTTTACCATTGACTACAATGGTAAGACTGAGACGATCAACGTCGATCGACTCAAGTCAGCATTCCTCGACAAGTCTGACTCTTCGGTGTAACAAGCGCCAGCACAACACGCACCGCAACCTCAGACCAGTCAGTTCGCTCCAGCAGAACCGACAGCCTCAACCGACGTCACCCCTTCAGGACCCATAATCAATAGAAGCAGTAGGGAAGTGAAAACCCCAGTACGCTTTTCCGGTTTTGTTAGCGTTTGCTACTTCACATAGACCACACCTTGCATGTTTTCTGCACACAAACGTTCCAAAATCCACAAAAGGGCCAAAAGGTTTTGAAACTACCAAAAAAGAGAAAAACTTTTTGAAAACCCAAAACAGTTTTGCACTTCTTTGTGTATTGCTATGCATTTACGCAGCGTTTTCATTTTGCTTCTCATATGCACCGTCTGTTGGTTGCACCTTGGTTTCACTTTTCGCTGGAGCCCCGCACGTTAAGTGGAAGTGGAACGAACCTTCTGCCCAACTACCAAAGTGAACTTTACAAACTGTCCCCCCACAGTTTTTTTACTGTTTCGACACTATAGGGAGGACACAGGTGGGAACCCACTGGGGTCCGATTGCATGGTTCGCCCCCAGCAGCTGCATCAAGTTTCACAACATAGTCTCGCAGAAGGTTGGCCTGCGACGGACAGCACTCAGGTAGATCGAAGGACTGCTTACACAATACCTTCTGGGGAGAGCTATGTAGCAGTCTGGCGATTCCCCGATTTGCTAATGTAAAATTCCAACTAAAATTATTTCATTTCACACCTAGGCGACCAGTGTGGTTTGTTGAACTGATGGCTAAGTTCGAATGCTTGACTTGCTCATCGTCATTTTTGCTTGGCACTCGTTTCGGTTGCAACGCGCGACTTCCCTGCGTGCTGTGCATCCTCCGTTACCTTAAAAACGTCAACGGTGTGGTATTTTATAGCTAGGTAACAGGGAATCTTTTGCTGTACCAATAAAAGTTTCCCTGCAACCCGATCTGCCTTTTCGAATCGCTCTCCGGGCACCTGCTGCAGGCTACTCGTTAAACTTGTCACACCGCACTCCATGGCAGTATTTCTTCACCAGAATGTTAACCGGGGTCCTGTGTCCAACCGAAAACGCACAGGTTTTTCCTAGACAACCAGCTTATAGACACTTCTTTTATCACCCAAACTTTTCATGTTGTTAATTGGGAGCTCTCAGGGAAGCGGCCAATCGTCAAGGTCTACCATATACACTTTCTTTGGGCGACAATGTTGCGCAAGATGTCTTTTTCGAGCACTTCATGCATGTCCTTCCCCAGGCCGGGCCTGTTTCCTTTCGAACGTGGTGGCAACGGCCAAAATAGTGACAGTTTGGTTCAGCACTTAACAGTCTGTGTGT
>OX104065.1:25920037-26009964 GCA_944474145.2 Dicrocoelium dendriticum | reverse complement strand
CACACAAATCCTCATCCGCCTTGGGTCGTGGGAAGGAAACACTGTCCATATCTGGATGGGTTTGAGAGTTGTCAGTGGCACATTGTTGTGGTAATACACGCTCTGTTCCCTCCCACGTCGTTCTCGCTATACTTATTTCGTGACCATCTAGGATGAAGCTGACCTGTCCAACGCAATTCGCGCATCGAAATGTGGAGATTGTTCGATGAATTTGAAGCCATCGCCGCATGTAGCGGGGTCAAAGGTGATGCCCTTTTGTTAACTGCTTTGGGCACGCTGTTGGATGTAAGAGCGAACTCGGAACTCCAGTTCTGATTGTGCGTTCGCTGGAATGAGGGCTGAATTGTGCAGAATTTGAAAAATATATACGGCGAGCACTGGAGCAATTTCACTCCGCGAGAGCAGAGGAACATGAGGATTTGGTGGAGATTTTCTTGCATCTGGACAGATATTTGAGGATTGCGTTCCCGGAGATAAAGTGTAATGCTAGAGAGTGCATACACAAACAACAATTTGTGCGAGGTGTACCGGACCCACTTCATGACAAGGTAAAATTGACAGTGATGTTAGGAGAGAGCAGAGCGGAGGATCTGGTGACTGTTGCCTAGACATTGTCGGAGCGAGTGACAATGAAGAGAGTCCATAATCCGGAGTTAGAAGACAATAAACCAGCTGTCCGAAATAGTGGAGAAGCTGTGGTCGAGTGAGACACACAGAGCCATTTCACAACGCATTGAACATGAAAGCCGGAATAGTCGCCGATGTCTTCGATGCAATCAGGTAGGTCATGTAGCTAGATCCTGCAACACCTGCAATGTATACCAGTGTTGTTGTCTATCCTGCAAGAGTAGCTGGCGGGTACCGGTCGTCAGGTTGATTACTGAAGGTGTGCCGGTCCGGGCCATGGTGGACAGGTTAGCAGGGGTGTCCATTACGAAGAGGTTCGAAGGAGTTCCAGCAACGCAGTCATCGATCATGATGCAAAGCTCGGTGGACATCGTATGACGATGACGGGCACACAGCGGTTGCGAATCAGGATGGGAGAAACGATCATCAGTCATGCCATGTTTAAAGTAGAGGAGACGAGCAAAACATTCATCGACATCGCATCGTCAAACGGCTCTGTGCCAAAATTGATCTGACAAACTACTTAATAAATGTAGGCCACGAGACCATTGAGAGGAACACAGAGGGCCTACCAAGTAGGTGCCCCCAAGGTATTACCTGATTTCCCGAACGCTGAAATACAATATCTACTGAGCTAGTAGTCCACCTATTCACGGACCCAGATTATGATTACGCGTTCTGCAGCTGGGTGGAACATTGAATACCATTACTTCCTGGAAGGCAGTGCAAGCCGATCTTCTGAAGAATACCGCAGAATACGCTGACGGAGATGCAGAAACCGGTAGCAGAGATGGATGTGAAAGGAATAATCACGCGAACGCTCAGTCCGTATTCAGCACCCGTGTTACTAACGAAAATGACTGACGGTACCAATCGATTTTGCATTGATCTCGGAGAACTTGACAAAGTGACAGTGAAGGATGGCTTTCCGATGCCCCAGACGCAAGCAATTTTCTCCAGCCTTCACAGGGCCTGGCAGATATCTTTGCTAGACCACCGATCGGGATATTGGCAGCTGTTCAGCGCAGAAAAAGATCACCACAAAACGCCTTTCAGTGTGAATGGCCAGCAGTTGGAGTTTCTAAGAATGCCGTTATGATTATGCAACTCTCCACCTACATTCAGCCGCCCATTGCTGGTGATCCTGGAGAACTTACAAGGCGTGGTCGTCTACGGGGATGACATCATTGTCTCCTCCGCGACAGAGCACGGACATGTTACCAGACTTACAGCAGTACTACAAAGACTGGAGGAAGCCGGTCTGAAAGTTAGTCGCAAGAAGTCGCAGATTGCTTGGGACTCGGTTGTATGTCTGGGCCACATTGTGAGCAATGGTCCAGTCCATTCACATCCGGAGAAACACAACACCATCATGAGTTCCGCGGTGCAAAAATCCGAACGTCAGCTCTGTTCCTTCATGGGAGTGGCGGATTTTGACTGGAAGTTTGTGCCTCCTTTCGCAGCAAGAATCAGTCCGTTGTTAAAGCTGCTTCATAAAGTTGATCCGCTCGTGTAGACAGGCAAAATGGGTCTAGCTTATAACTACATAAAGGCATGCGAAGCAGAGGCACTAACATGCCTACGGCTACCCAATCCTGCTGGGAGACCCACTGTGGCAGTCTAAGAAAACAATGTGGCAATCGTTGCGGTATTGTCCCATGAAGGTGGGGTGGTGGAACATTCGAGTAGAGTATTGACAATGACGGAACAGAAGTATTACGCGACGGCGCAAGAATGTGCTGCCATATTGTGGGCCTTGGATAAATGGAGAACGTACCTGCTAGCGAATGAATTCCTGGTCGTCACTGACCACAAGCCGCTTTCATGGCTGTGACAGCGAGCCCCCGGGGGACGCCTTGCGCAGTGGGCATACCGACTGCACGAATTTAACTTTACCATCGAGCACATAGACGGAACGCATCATATGCTACGCGATATTTTGTCAAGCCCCTCGTTGGAGCACTTCATTCCAGAAAATGCCTTAGCGGTGCGCGTGTACAGTGGAGGATGGGCACCTGCTGGGAAATCAAAGGATAGATAAATTCGCGAAGCTACTGTGCTCTCACTTATAGGCTGGCATCAAGCCGGAGGCCAGATTAAGAGAGAAGGTAGAACTCCTTAGGTTCTAGAACAGACTGGGAGTGGAAAAGGGTGTGGTACTTGTGACAGACAGAAGCAAAGTGTTACATGTGTGTCGTCCGCTAAACCGCTGAGCCGATGAGCAAACACAGACACATACAGATCGATTGACCGATAGTTGATTCGTCCACTTTTTTTCCTTGTGTTGATTGGTTCCTTATTCGACTTATTCATCTGGTGTAACCTACAAGCTATCTATTACAGTTTTTGACATTTCCCATTCGGTGTGTGTTCTTATTCACTTCTTGCGCGGACTAAGGGTCCAGGTGCGATCCAGCAATACTCGAGTAATACGTATCAGAATGGCGACGGTTGCTACGAGCCCTCTTGCGGGACTGTCATGTCTGTGGCCTGATGGTGCAGAAAACCCTCTCTACAGTCGTGGATACAGTGGAAAACATCTTTCCAACATCAAATGACTCTTTCCTGTGTTAAACCCCTCTATCGTGTTATCCGATAGCCATTGGATTATGTTATTCCGCCAAGCCCTTGGATCAGAAGGACAACGTCATTTTGACGCTATGAACTTGATGGCTAAGACCAGTATTGTGCACGTGATCCAGTTGTTTGAGGAATTGTGGGGAATCCAACAAAGTGTGTTTTCCGCTCGTTATCAGTTTTGCAAGCTACAGCAACGATGCGGAGAAAGTGTAAATGATTTCACTGCCCGCATTCATCAAGCTACACCGGAATGCCGGTACAATACCATTCCCTCAAGTCGGTTTGAAAAAGTCATGAAAATCCAGTGCCTAATTGGTGGAGTTACAGATGATGGTGCGAGGGAAAAATTATTGTCACAGGAGGAAGAAACCCTTTCCTGGGAAATGGCGTGTAACCTTGTACGTCAAACGGAAAACCTAAAATCCCAACTATCCACCTTCAACCCTCCTCAGCCTGTGGAATGTGTAAACAAACTGTCACCACGGTTATCCTCTGAAAACAGGGTACGGAAGTTCGTCTGCTACCGATGCGGGGATCAGCACACTTCTCCCACCCAGTGTCCTCATACTCACACAAAGTGCAGAAATTGCGGAAAACTTGGCCACCTGGCACGTGTTTGCCGTTCCCCACGGTCACAAGTCTCGATCAAATCATAGAACTCCGACGACGGTGAGTGCCCAGATTTCCAGCTAAATTTTATGAACCATATAATTTTAAACTGCTCAGTTATGACGAAAGTGTCTCCATATAGGATCACGCTTCACGTTAATAACGAACCTGTTTTATTTGAATTGGATACTGGTTCCGCAGTGACATTGATTAGTAAAAACGCGCTCTCATCGTTACCCGACCTGGAACCGACTGATACCATTTTTAGAACCTATACAGGAGTAGTGATTGATTTACTTGGGAAGTGTCAGGTACGAGTGCAGCATCAGGGAAGATCACACAGTCTGGTACTTCATGTCGTGCCTCAGGCTCCAGTCAATTTGCTTGGTCGCGATTGGATGAAAATGTTACCACAAGTATTAAATACTACTCACTCCGTGGGGGAGGATACCTTTGAATCGGTTCTTAAACGATATCCAGAAGTGTTTGACGAGCAGCAATTAGGCAGACTCAATAATTTTAAAGCAAAAATCCATATGTCAGACTCAAGTACACCAAAGTTCTTTAAGGCCAGAACACTGCTCTATTCCTTACGACCTAGAGTGGAAGACGAGCTGAAAAGGCTTCATAGAGAAGGTATAATTGTGCCAGTCCAACATGCTGAATGGGCGGCCTCGATAGTGCCTGTACTTAAGCCCGACGGTAACGTACGAATCTTTGGTGATTATAAGCTTACAGTAAATCGAGGTGTCGTCATAGACCGTTATCCATTATCGAAAATTGAGGATTTGTATGCCAACTTGTCTGGAGGAGTCAGGTTCACTAAATTGGATTTGAGTCACGCCTATTCGCAGGTAGAGTTGGATGAGACCTCCCGACGTCTTACGACGATCAGTACACATTTGGGGCTATTCGAATACACTAGACTGCCTTTCGGGTCTAACTCAGCGCCGGCGATCTTCCAAAGGATAATTGACAATATCGTGCGTGACATACCGAACACTTGCGCATATCTCGATGATATCCTTATCACGGGTCGCACAGAAAAGGAGCACTTGTGCACGTTGGACTGGGTGTTGCATAAACTCTCTGAACACGGTTTGCGTTTGAAACGCTCCAAATGTGCTTTCCTAGTTGATTCAGTTGACTACCTCGGTTAGAGACTGGACAAGCACGGTTTACACGCGCGAAAAGATAAATTACAACCCATTATTTCTGAACCCTCACCTCGTAACGGAGCCCAGTTACGCTCGTTCGTTGGAATGCTTTCACATTATCGTCGGTTCCTACCTAATCTTGCTTCTGTTCTAGCACCACTTCACAACTTACTGAAAAAAGATTGTAGGTGGGCATGGGGCGAGGAAGAGCAACAAACATTTAACAGGGCCAAAGGTCTCCTTGCTTCTTCACCAGTCTTGGTACATTACGACCCCAACCAACCCCTCATCCTACAGTGTGATGCTTCAACATTTGGAGTCGGGGCAGTGCTGGGACATAAAGTCCACGACGAAACAGTTCGCCCTATTGTTTTCGCGTCCCGCACATTACAACCTGCTGAAAAAAATTACGCACAATTACACAAAGAAGCACTGGCCGTAGTATTCGGAGTAAAGCGGTTCCATCAGTACTTGTAGGGCAACCAGTTTGAGATACGGACTGACCATAAACCACTATTATCACTTCTCGGTAAGGAACGAGGCATAGAACAACTTAACGCACCCCGAATGGTACGCTGGGCCCTCCAACTTTGCTTAAAATTATCAAATCGGATACATTGCCGGTCCTCACAATAATGTCGCTGATGCGCTCTGTAGATTGCCACAGGTTGACCAACAGGAGGAAGGAAGTGACGCGCCCTACGAGTTTGTTCAACTTTTGCAACACCTGAATACTACACCCATATCTGGCGGCATGGTTAGGAAAGCTACAGACAGAGATCCCGTTCTATCGACTATGAAACGTATGCTGCTGCGTGGCTGGGGTTCGCGAGCTCCTGGTCATCTGCGTCCGTTTTCCAGTTGTAGCTTTGAGCTGAGCCTGCATGAAGGATGTATCCTACGTGGATCTCGCACCGTTATTCCATTGACTCTCAGGTCAGCTGTACTGAAAGAATTACATGATGCACATCCAGGTATTGTCCGCATGAAAACCCTCGCCAGATCCTACTGCTGGTGGCCAGCGATTGGCCAAGATATCGAAGCACTTTTGAGTGCTTGTAACACATGCCAAAAATATCAAAGAGATAATCCAACAGGCCCAATTCACCCTTGGCAGTTGCCCGACAGCCCATGGGAACGTATCCATGTCAATTACTTTGGCCCGATCGAAGGAAAAATGTTGCTACTTTTAGTAGATGCGTGCTCCAAATGGATTGATGTGCATGTTGTTGCAAACGCTACTGCAGAAGCTACAATCAATGGCGTACGCTCTAGTCTATCTACACATGGCATACCGAAAACATTAGTCACCGACAACGGTCCGCAATTTACGAGTGCAGCGTTCAAAGAATACCTGCATAGCAACGGCGTTCATCACATGACTTCCGCACCGTACCATCCAGCGTCAAACGGTTTAGCTGAAAGAACGGTCCAAACCCTTGAAAGCTGGTCTTCTAAAGCAGCGTAATGGCTCGTTACGAACCAAACTTGACCGATTCTTGTTCGTATATCGGATCACACCGTTAGAGTCTATCGGAAAGAGCCATGGGGAGGCAATGTTTGGGCGCAGACTACGTACGAGGCTAGACCTACTTTTTCCAGACCCTCGTCAGACCAGGCCTTGCCAGCAACAACGTATGCATGAAAGTGGACGCGCACCAGTCAAGCCCCAGAAGTCGATAGTGGAACGTGATGTTTACACGAAACTACCACATGAGCAGTTATGGTAGCCTGGCACCGTGCTTACGAGCTCAGAAACGGAGGCCGAAATACAACTAGAGAGTGGAGAGACAGTACCCAGGCACAATGATTTCATCCGGCCCCGGAGTACTCCATTTTTTATTTGCTACCATCACCAATGATAACAATTTCTTAGCCAGTTTTGCGTCGTACCACTTTATTCCCCTAAAACTGTTATACTTCTACCTTTTATCTCACTGACACTCCTTACTTCAACCACTTATGTGGTTTGCCAATTTGTTAGTATTTCTATTGCCAACCTGGGGGACTCGTTAAGTGTATGCTTTTTTACCCGTCATATACCATTGTTCCATTGTTCCATTGCTGCTCAAATGTAATACATCAACTATAACTGTCCCCAGTTGCCACGTCGTTCACATTCAATTCCTACTTACACTACAATTATTCAGCAGTGTAGCTGCTAGATAAACTCTCAAACAGACAAGTCACCTATCGTTTCATAATCATAGTTTTACCCCCACCACCCTGCGGGACATGTGAAGTAACTGCTTGTTTATCCCACGTAAAGCATTGTTCACTGTTCATTGCTCCGATCACTGGGCCAAGTGTTGCGCTTGCCGGCACACCGACCCCCGCGACGTGCATTCTTTGCGCGCCGGGCACGCGGTTGGAAGAGGAGGAGGGGAGGCCTAGCGATGACTTCATCGAGGGGAATGAAAACTGTCACTTCGAAACTGGCGTCTGTTGGTGCATCCCGACTGCCTGGCTGGGGTCCTAAGGATGATGAACACATTTGCTTGGACACACTTGCTGATATGGCTAGGAGCCGTCCCCAACGGCGTTTATGTTGTGTTTCTTTGTCCACCCCCCTCCCTTTAGGTCCCCCCTCCAATCCCTGGCTGGGTTGCCGAACTACCTCCTCGTGGTGCCAGCTGGGTGGCTCGGGTTTACCCCGTTCCAGCAAAGTGTTCGGTAACATTGTTCCACCTCGGTGGGGCATTGTATTCCAGCAATGGTGCTGATTTCACGGGGATTATTGGGCCCCTGTTTGGTGATTTACCAAACAAAGAAGCATTAACTGAACATTCAGTCAGCGTCTCCTAATGGGCGCGATTCCCTAAATTCGCCCCACTGCTTTGCGGGCAGGTTATTTAGCTAAAGGCTCAGGGTGGAGTCCCCTAAGTCAACTCCCTACTTCGGTTTGGACAACCGGATAGTATCACGCCCTTTCACAAAACCATGGACTGTACTACAACGTGCTCATCAGCTACCGTTTCTGCTTCTCACATTCACGCGACTTCATCACACGCCGATTGTTTGTTTACTAACAATCCGTATTTTCAGTTACCCGATTTATTTGTTCAACAATCTGGCTGCGATTCCGGTTGCGCCGCGAACCACGAAGTTCAACCTACGTCTCTCTTTCGTCTCCGATCCTCGTTCCGTCAGGTGTGCTTCAACGTTCAGACACTCATGCAGATTGGTCAGCAAGCCGGTTTAGCGCGCACCCTAGAGTCCCTAGACATTGATGTCTGATGCCTTTCAGATACCCGGTTTCAAGACCCAAGCACTGTGCTTACATTGACATCCTCCAGTGACCACGAAGCCAGATATCCTCTGTCTCTTTCTGAAGATCCAGAAGCCGGCTCAGTTGGTTTGACTGGTGTAGGTATAGCACTAAGTGGCAAGGCCGAGGCTGCACTACTGGACTCGTTCCCTATTAACAGCCGACTATGTGAGTTCGGCTTCGGGGTTCATGTAGAATCAACAGGCACCGCGTAGAGAGACGTAACTTGTTTGTGATCTCCGTGTACACTCCAACTGACTACAGTGGCGACTCGGTCAAGGACGAATTCTACCGAGATCTACATCAATTCTTGACTAATGCTAAAAGTCGGATGTCGTTATGCTTGCTGGGGATTTTAACTCATGGGTTGGCCGCCTGTTACCTTATGAACGCCACCTTGGTGGTCATCACGCGCTCGATGAGAACCGCTCTGATAACGGAGAACGGCTTCTCACATTGTGCGAAGACAACCATCTGTTTCTCTCGAGCACTAACTTCAGGAGTACGAAGAAACACTCCGCAAAGCAGCGTCTCCATCTGCCAACACATCCGTTGTCTCAAATTGATCACAATGCAATTAGCTTCAAATGGCGTCGCAGCGTACTGGACTGCAGGTCCTTTTGGTCCACCTTCGTTGACTCAGACCATGCACTGGTGTGCGCGAAAATCTATATGTGTTTTGGGGGTCTCGAAACACAGAGGCAAAGCAAGATTGATGTAAACTGATCAACTTATTCCTCTGTCCAGGCGAGCTCTCAGTCTTCACTGACATATACACTTAGTTTCAATCTACCGTAAGACGTGGAGCAACACTGGACTTGTATACGTAAAGTGATGACCATTTCCGGACAATGAAACTGCAGCCTAACTTGACGCACTTTGACTCGGCTCTCGCTTGCCCTCTGTGGCCACTCCGATTCTCCCCAAAAAATACTGTGTTTGCGCTCGTTCGAATCAGTTCGACGAGCTCTACTCAGTGCTTCCCAACTCTTGGATATATCCAGGGTGGAGTATACTCTTGCTCCAGTTCCCAGTTTTCGGCATATTCTTTGCCGATTTCTACGTGTGTAACTACATCCAACTGGAGTTTTCCGGAAAGATTTTCATCTCATTCGGAAGAAGAAGCTGAGGGCTACCAAACTACGCGGCAACCATTCCTGCAAGTTGCAGCATAACAAAGTTGTAGTCAGTTTGCTCCACTCATCAACTGAACAGCTCTAGGGATGCTTATCAACGCTCCACCTGCTGATAAGGCAGGCCGATCAACACACGCTAACGTCTTGTGTGGGTGTGTGTTCAACTGCGTCGATTGATCGCTGAAGCCGACAGTCTGCGCGTTACGACATCAATCTGCCTCCACCGCTTTACTTTGGTGCGGTTAAACAACTCTCATTTCGTGTGCGTGTTCTGACCTATTCGTGCTTCACCACCGGCGCAAAGAACACTCATCAAGACGAGCGCTTAGATAGGCCTTGCTGTAATCAACAAGAGGACGATTAGCATTCCAATGGTTCAAGGTCGCCTACGCTGCGCAGACAATTGCACTAAAGTCCTTAAGATCAGCGTTACCTGTTCTACCTGCATTAGATCGTACTGTCCTCAATGTGTATGCAAATCCGCCCAAGAAGTGAGACAGACAAACCAAGTTGCTGACACAATTTGGTTTTGCCCAACATATCAAGTCATTCCAAGTGTCAACTGTTTATCCTTGCTCATGAAAAAGTGCGATAGGATGACTGAGATAATCACGCATTTTGTAAATACTAAGATCAATCCCACAGAGGTAAATATGGCCACGATAACACCTCACCCAGCCAAAGTAAGCTCTGAATCTAAGCCGAAGAAGAGAGCTAGACGCTCCAACCGCACTGCAGCGTCTGTGACTCTAAATCCACTGGGTCACCTCACTCCCATAAGTGGACAAGCTTCAAACATGCCTGCTTCCACTTCTCCAACCATAGACGCTCCACCTGGAGATTCAGCCATGACACCGACAGCTCAGAGCCGGAGGCAATCCGGTGCAGATAACAAGCAGGTAACGTGCGCATCGACTGCCTCGACAAACACACCGGGAGCGACACACATAGGTCCATCTTCAGTACCGAGCACGCGTGGCACAAAGCAGGTTTCACCGTCAACTCCAGTGATACCTTCTAAACAACAGGAATTGCCGGCAAAACCTATAAAGCCAACACTCGCTAGACAAAACCACGCTGCGTTAACTCGCATGTGCACCAATGTTCCCGAATCCAAATCTGACATAATAAGAGGTAAGTTGCAAGACGATCGCAACCAGTGGAGTTCCATCTGCAAAGCCATCGGTATTCAGGTTGAGCCTGCAATGCTGCAACGCGTAGCATATCACCCGACCTCAGTGCATTCTGGTGAATCTCGAATTCTTCGAGTAACACTAGACTCAGCAGATACGACCTAGTCTGTCCTGCTGTCAGCAGTTCGTCTTTGCAACTCACCGAGCGGAGTGCGCATGTTACCCGATCTAACTTGGAAAGATAGCCCAAAAGAAGCAGGTGACCAACGCGGCATTTCTAATAGGGATAGCAAGAAAACAATATTTGTTCATGGTGTTCCCGAGCTTCTGCATTCTTCTGATCACGATGCACAAACGCATGACCGAGAACAGTGGTGCTACATCCGCGAAGCACTCTCCGTTGACAATGTTATTGCCAAATCCTTGCAGTAGTTCCGTCATCACCTAGCTACAAGAGTTTCGGTCCAAGACTAATGAAAGTAATACTACACTCCGAGGGAATGATGCAAGTTCTGTTGGATAGTTGGTTAAAGTTTCGAACCGGGTTGCCCACAGAGATTCGGCTAAGGGCAGCAGGTGAACAGCCAAAAGTCGGAAGCAATTGGATGGAGGTTGCAAACACTGCAAAGGCTTCATTTTCACAGTCCTGCAGAGAGACCGACACAACAGCGCCCACGGCACACAGGAGGACCGAGCACAGCACGAATGAAACATCCGTTCAGGAACGCTCAATAATGCCATGCAACTTGACCGAAATTCATAAACCAAAAAACGATTAATGACCGGCCACCTAACAGCCGGCTTAAAAACCAACACAAATTTGACATTAATCAACGCACTCCTAACAACTAAATCTCTATCTTGCATGTAAAACAAATGCCCAAGGCCTTCTAAATAAATTGGCCGAACTTAGAGAACTCATGCCTCACAACCGCGGGACCTCGTCATGATTACAGAGACATGGTTAAACCCTAAGGGATTCTGAGATCAATTTACCTGGTATGTCGCTGCTTCGGACCGATAGAACCGGAAGGGGTGGCGGTGTGATTCTTTACTGTAATACAAACCTCCGAGGTAAAGTTATCGAGCACCCGGGAATCCGAGCTCCTGATTCACTTTGGTGCCGCCTATGGTTGCGAAACAAGGACAAATGTCTACTAGCCGTGATTTGCCCACCGAACGCAACATTGGAAATGGACTCCAAACTGAACCACGTCCTTCAGTTTGCTTTGAACAAGTCCTACAACCACATTCTTATCTCTAGAGGCTTTAACCTGCAAGACATAGGAGCGCCGGCAACCGACGGCACGCAGTTCAAAGCTCGCTTGCAATAGCTAATTGCTAGCCATCCTCTTTACAACCACATAACCTCTCCCACCAGATTTTGAGCTGCTAACAAGCCGTCGATATTGGATCTTGTGCTAAGTAACGAAGAACTCATGGTTGACGGGATAGTTACAAGCACACCACTGGGTCGTTGTGATCATGTTACTCTACTCTTTGACTATATATGCTATGCAGAGTACCCTGAAAGGAGGATGACAAGGTGCATACTTTCACGCACTATAATGTGTTATCTAAGATTGTTAAAGATACATCTTGGACTTTCCTAACCGAATGCCCCTCAGATGTTGCCTGGGAAACCTTTACAAGGACGCATAGCACACTGGGTGTGCACGCGTCGGAACAGAAGTCCTTCCAAAACAAAAAACAAGCGTAATTCATTCCTGAAGAGCAGGACACGTAAATGTATGTTCCGGAGGGATTTGGCATGGCGAGATCACCAGTACTGCTCGAATACCGAAACCTGGACTGCATACGTGACACATCGCAATGTCCGTGTGAAACTGATCCGCGAAGACAAGGTCACTCATCAGCAACAGTTAATGAAGCGCTACTGCACGAACTGAAAACTTATGTACAGGCACGTTAACGGCCTTCGAAAGGTGAAGCGGGGGTTCCAGCACTAGTCGCGGCTGATGGGTGCACGCGATCAGCAATGGAAGCAGCTGATCTCCTACGGCTTCGTTACTCCCAAATTTTCCAGCAGGTAACGAGCACAACATTCTCCTTATTTCTAATACTCCACCGTCGGGTTTATACAACTTCACCTTCACTTCGGAAGCTGTGTTGAAGAAGTTGTTAGCCTTGCTTATCCACAGTTCTCCCGGAGCCGACAACATCCGACCAAAGGCTATGCAGGCGGTAGTTAGTGATCTAGCAGAACCACTGGCTGTTTTCTATCAGCGATGTCTAGAAGAGAACCGTATTTCACCAGTATGGAAGCGAGGGGTCATCACTCCTATCCATTAAGGAGGTTGTCGCACTGATCCTGCCTACTACCGTTCAATAACACTACTTCCCGTACTATCCAATTGATGGAATCAATCATCGCAGATGCGCTGATGCAGTATCTGGAAAGCCACAACTTATTTACCCCAGAACAACATAGCTTTCGTCAAAAGCGTTCATGTAATACTAACCTATTAATTGCACGTAATAGCTGGACTGAAGCTGTTGATGATGGAATAGGAGTCGATATCATCTACCTGGACTATTCGAAAGCGTTTGATCGCTTAATCCATCGAATTCTCCTTCAGAAGCTTCGGAACTGCAGCTTTGGCGACCCAATCGTGAGTTGGATTAGCAATTTTCTACACTAACGACGGCTAGTGGTGAGAGTCCGAGAATCATTGTCTGATGCAATCGATGTGGCGTGTGGAGTACCACAAGGCTCGGTTCTTGGACCTCATCTATTCTTGGTGTTCATTAATGATTTGGCGAGATCAATTGCTTCCGATTTCCTATTTTTCGCTGATGATATCAAGATATGGCGAAGGATCAGAGGACCGAACGACCACGAACGGCTCCAGTGTGATCTTAACACGGTCTCGAACTGGTCAGTTCAAAGCGCCCTACCATTCAGCATCGACAAATGTCGCGTTGTTCAATTACGCCATAGCCATAATTAAACCTATTTACTTGGGACAAACGGATTGCAGACCAGCTCCCAGGAACGTGACCTTGGTGTGATCGTACAGAGCAACCACAACTGTTCAAAATAGGCTGAGGTAGCTGCGAAAAGATGCAACCAGCACGTCGGCATGCTGCGAAGGGCATTCGGAAGATTTGAACCATCAATTTTCTCAGTGATGCACAACTCCTACGTGCGCCCGCATATTGAATACGCTATCCAAGCTTGGCAACTTTGGTTGAAGCGCGACCTAGAGGCGTTAGAAACACCTCAACGAACAGCAACAAACAATGTAAAGGGCCTGCGCTATCACTCTTAACACCGAAGGCTGAAGTTGCTGGGAATTTGCAGCGGAGGCTATCGAAGGCTGCGCGGTGATCTCATATTAGCGTATCAGATACTTAGTGACTTCAACCACGTATGCCGCCATTTGCTGAAACTTAGCCACAACACGCAGCTAAGGGGTAACTGCTTAAAATTGAAGGGACAATATAGCCATCAAGATTGTCGACGGAATTACTTTTCCATTCGGGTTTGCAAACCTTGGAACGCACTCCCAGACTCAGTTGTATCCTCTCCTACCTTGGATGTTTTCAAAAATCGACTAGATGTTGCTCTTAGCTCCCAACATTTTGTTACCGAAACTCCCCTACTGTGGATTACGCCAAGGATGTATTTCAACTGGATTTATGTATCAAATGGACCTAAGTGAGCGACCATATTTTACTTTTCTCACTCTTTACCTCAATGATCACTGCACTCCAGTGTCTTTCTGAACGTTTACGCTTGATAATTTAGTTTAATTTTACACTGATGTTACTTATCAAACTATTCATCTCGCAGACGTTCGATAGATGACCCAGACATATTTTGATTTCATCATATTCACCTCAACCATCCTACGGGACGTGTCAAGCACTTGCTTTTATCCCGTGATAAATCATTGTTCATTGTTCATTGTTCAAGTCCTACACCCACATTCCTATCGCGGGAGACTTTAACGTAATCTCAGCAGTCTAATAATTAGACATAGAGCCAACAAAGCCATGGAAGTCAGTAGATAAGAGACAGTCATTGCGTCATAATCGTCGTGGCATGCTAGTTGAAGGTGGGCAACACACTTCAGCTAATATGCCGCAAGAAAATGGAATATTTTGACAAAAATACAGAACAAAACATTTTTAGTTTGTTTGTCACACGCCGATTTTTCTCTTTTTTGTCATTTTCAATGTTGGTAGTATTAAACATGTGAATCAATACAACACTGTGCACAATTCTTCCACTGATTCCGGTTGCGTGCCATGTCTTCAAGAGTCCTAATGCCATTGGCACTCCTCATCTTTGGGTCCCCATCCTGGAAGACGTACGGGTCCAACAGCGGTTAGACCCGAGATCAGCGATTTCATATGCTGTCGCCAAGTGGAAGGCTGACCCCCCACGCGGTCGCCTCCTGCCAGGTCCTTGACGAACGAATAGAGCGCGACGCGGTAGACGCTCATGTGCCCATGCGTAGGACATGACCGAGCCATCTTAACGCGCAACAAAACCAGTTTGTTGAAGGAAATACTTGCATTCCCCAAGACGCGACGTCGAACGTCATTACTGGTAACTCGATGTTGCCACCGAACGCGAGCGATCCTCCTTAAGCAACCGTTATCGAACGCAGAAAGACGATGCATGTCTTCCACGCGAATGGGCCAGGACTCGTTCCCATACAACGATACTAAGCGAACTGACGCGCTGTAAACTGATTGACCCGCATGACAGAAAGGGCTGAGGCTTCATCGCCTATAATGTATGCATAAAATAGCCCTAAAAAAGACATTTGACACCTAGTTCTGATGGCCTATTTACTATCTTGCCACACAGGCACAGAGTCAATTGGAGCATGGAAGTGCGGGTGAAACCTATCGTGGAAATACCCTGCATGGAAGCAAGTCCCCTGGGGACAGTTCCATGGATGACCGTGTTACTTTACTTGAACTTTCCGCAAAATCTACATTTATTATTGTTCCCAGTTTCTTTATCTCTCTACTTTTTCCAAACTGCTAATCATTTCAAAAACCCATATGGGAACCATTGATCAAAAGATGAATAATTAACTATATTATGCGATCACGTTGTACATGTTGATAAGACCACCCAATTGGTCTGTGCCTCGCACTGCTGAGGAATAAAACGTTTATTTATTTATTTATTTATTTGTTTATTTATGAGTGAGTGCCCATATTTTGCTTTCCGCACGCCTTATATCAACGATTACTGCACCCCAGTGTCCTTCTGAACGTTTGCGCTCGATTTTTTTAAAAATTTTACACTGATGTAATTTATCGAAGTATTCATCTAAGCGGACTTTCGGTAGATGACTCAGATATATTTTGATTTCAGCATATTCACCCCAACCATACTACGAGGCGTGTCAAGCGCTTGCTTTTATCCCGTGATAAATCATTGTCCAGTGTTCATTGTTCATTGAATGTCGCAAAGATATCTCGGCGGAATCAGATTGCAACCAGCAGCGCCGTTCTGCCAACCGGCTGCTCAAGCAAAGCCTACACAAGGATTTTAAGACATAGTGGTCTGAGCGTGCTTTAGACATGGAGACTGTTGTCTCTTCTGGCAACACTTGCAGGCGTTTCCAACTCATTCGGTCCACTGGCCTCAGGAAGCCTGGTGTCATTGAGGTCATTTGTGAGGTGGATGAGCCTCCGATCACCAACCAAAAGAGGCGTATGGACGGCTGGGCCGAGCACTTTCATTCGCAGTTCAACTGACCTCCACCATCCATCAGTACCTGCAGTACACCTTGATGTCCACCCTGGCTTATCCCACTGAATCCACGCAGCGAAGCGGAAGTCTGCATCGAGATGCGACACTGGAAACGGTTTAAGGCTGCCGGCTCAGATGGAGTTCCTCCGGAGCTGTTCAAGTACGGCGGTGTGGCGATCGTTAACCAGGTGACCGCGCTGTTCACAAAAATCTGGCATGAAGTGCCTTCCTCTTGGGGTGAATCAGTTATTGTCCCAATTTTCAAGAAAGGCACTCGCACTTCATGTGTAAATCATCGCGGGATCAGTCTTATTTCGGTTGCCTCTAAACTATTGGCATCCATTCTGCTTGGCAGACTATCCCCAATACGTGAATCATACTACTGTGAAGAACAAGCTGGTTTCCGTCCCGGCCGCGGATACGTGGATCAAATTTTTACCCTCCCGAAACTCCTCGAACATCACCACATTTATCACAGGAGCACTATTGTTGTATTCCTAGACATACGTGCCGCTTTTGACTCCGTTAATAGACCTGCTTTATGGCGTTGTTTGCTAAAGAACGGGGTGCCAGGACAACATACCACCATCTTACGAGTACTTTATCTTCATACATCCAACAGAGTGAGGGTCTATGGCTAGCTTTCCTCGCAATTCGCTGTCAATAGCGGTGTATGACATGGTTGCCCTACCTCCGCGTTCCACTTCAAGTTCACAATAGAAGACGTTCTGTCGAATGCTCTAGAAGGTTTCCAACATTTTGGCCTAGAGGTTCTACCGGGTGAGTGCGCGACCGACTTAGATTATGCTGATGATATCGCCTTACTTGGTGACGATCCTCATGGTATGCAACTCATTCTGCATCGTTTGGCGTTTGAAGCAACTAAGTATGGCATGACCTTCGCCCCACCGAAGTGTAAAGTACTGCTCAAGGATTGGCTTTCCCCTGCTCCCGTGCTCACTCTCGAAGGTGCACAATTTGAACAGGTAGGTAGTTTCGTCTAACTTGGAAGCTGTGTTTTTGCTGACAGCACCATTAGCAAATAGTTTCTCTTCGCATCGCTAAAGCTCTGTCAGCATTTGTCAATCTGAGGCCCTTGTGGCATAGTCGCAACGTCTCATTCTCGCTAAAGAGCCGCGTTTACAGCGTATCAGTTCGCTCAGTATTGTTGTATGGGTGCGAGTCCTGGCCGATTCGCGTAGAAAACATGCCTCGTCTTTCTGCATTCGATAACGGTTGCTTAAGGAGGACTGCTCGTGTTTGGTACTAACATCGAGTTAATAATAATGACGTTCGACGTCGCATCTTGGGGAAAGCAAGTTTTCCCTTCAACAAACTAGTTTTGCTGCGGCAGTTGAGATGGCTCAGTCACGTCCTCCGCATAGCACCTGAGTGTCTACCGCGTCGCGCTCTATTCGCTCGTCAAGGACCTGGCTGGAAGCGACCGCGTGGTGGTCAGTCTTCCACATGGCGGCAGCACATGAAATCGCTGGCGTCGTGTCTACCCTCTGTTGCCTCCGTACGTTTTCCAGGATGGGGACCCAAAGATGAGTGCCAATGGCTTAACACTCTTGAAGAGTTGTGTACGGAGTTGTATTGACTCACATGTTTAGTACTTCAAACACTGAAAAGGACAAAAAGGAGAAGCTTCAGCGTGTGAAAAACAAACTAAAAATGTTTTGTTCTACTTTTGGTCCTTTCTTCCTGCGACATACTAGCTGAAGTGTGTTTTTCACCTTCAACTACCATACCACGATGATTATGACGCAATGACGGTCCCTTATTCGCTGCTCTCCATGGTTTTCTGTTGGCTCTTCGTCTAGTTGTTAGACTGCTGAAGACACTCACCTCCATTCCCGATTTTATGCAAAGCGCATAATTTAACATTTAACATGTACTGATGATGATTATGATGATGACGATGATGATAATGATGATGACGATGATGTTGATGATGATAATGATTTAGACATGGCAATGCCTGGTTAAGCCATAGCGCCTTGGGCCATCAGTGGAAAATGAATATCGATTTTTGAAAGCGAGCGAATTGGTAATATAAGTAAAATGCCAGGAGTCAATAATGGAACATGATCCGATTGAATGTGAATAATTGATGAGGCGTGGCCAGCAAAGTTTCTTTCGTGTGGGGCATTTCGAAAAGTTCATCGGCCTTGACTGATTCCGCCCGAGGTCTTGTGGGGACCTTCAGTCCCCATAATGGCACCTCTGTTTTGTTCCTTTGTGAATTCGTGTCAGTTATCCACAGGTATTATGGATCACTGTTCTAGAGTGTTTGATGAAGTAGTAGGGAGATTTGATAGGCCGCAGATTTATCGTAAACGGGTCTGCCATGAAATTGGTTCAACCAGCTGAAAGTGCCCATAACGTTGCGCGTAAACTTTGCCCGAGAGCTGGAGCACCTAGTTGCGCTCGGGGTAATAGTCAAAGTGGACGAACTGACAGATTGGGTCAGCCAAGTAGCATTAAGAAATCCGGCGACTTGTGAGGTTGTATTGATCCAAGGCTATTTACTGCCGCTCTTCCAAGGGAATACTACATGCTGCCAGTACTATCAAATGCAAGATTTTTCAAGAAGTTTGGTCTACCCTCCGAATTTCGGCACGTCGCGTTGGACGAGGAATCCATACATCTGACAACGCTCGGCAAACCCTTCGGGCGATTTCGGTGGATTAAAAGTATCGAGCGAGCTCAACATTGAATTTGAGGAACCCGCTGTGTGGTTGGGTTGCGACACGCAGTCTCCATGGCGACCACGGTTCCCTTTAGTTAGACCTCGGTCATTCCGAAATGGAAATGTTTCGATATTGTCCCTCCCAACATTTTCATCTCGAGTGAGATCATACAGAAACGTCTGGTACAAGCGTTGGATGGCTTGCCAGGAACCATTTGCGTAGTGGATGTTGTGATACTATCTGTCTCCACGGCAGGAGAGCACCACCGTCACCTGATTCCGTTTCTCTAACAATGCGTTGAAATAATATCAAATTGAAGCGCGACCAAATCGAACTACGCAAACCGGAGGTGATCTTTCACGGTCGCATTTGAGCTCCCACAGAGTGAAGCCATATCCAGAAACATAAAAATTAAAGAAATGCTACTACCTTCAAATTTTAAAGGAATCAACCGATTAACTGGAATGTTTAACTACCTAATCCCTTCTTTTACTAACGAAGGTGACCAAGGTGAGGCCTGGCAACGACCAAGAGAAAGATTTTAACCAAATAAAGAACTTAGTCACAGAGACCTTGTTGTGTACGCAAGTAGAGAACCACTGTGTCCGAACTAGAATGTACTTTTCGGTCATGTCTACATAACATCAATACATACAGGGAAAAGAGAGGATGGCTGGTAGTGTGCATGTATGTATGCCTTTGTCAGTGACTAGTGTGGGGGCACGACGTGTCTGAACGTGTAAGGGGAATACACAACAGGCCCCAATACTCGCCTTTTCTGAACCATCCCTGCCTCTCGAAATACAATGCGACAGCAGTCAGCATGAAATTGGGGTGGTGCTAATGCAAAATAGGAAACCGTTAAATTTTCGCAATCGAACTCCGACATCAGTCGAGTGCCGCTACGCACAACTTGAAAAGGAAGTGCTTGCGATCACCCACACAGGGGAACCTTTCAACGATTATACTTTCGGAGTGAAAAGCACCGTGCTCACTGACCATCAAACCTTATTGCTAAGTGCCGAATAGCCACACCATGTGTTGCGGTGTCGCCTTCAGAGAATGCTTATTCGGCTTCACAAATACGATTTGGAGATCATCTTTCGCCCCGGATCCCAAATGTACGTCTCGGATGCGCTATCGAGAACGCATTTCTCGGATACAGATGGAACGTAAGAGGATTTAACAACGGTCCACGTTACACGCTACGCACCTCGCCGTCGCCGGTGAACGATTACGGCTAGTACAACGGTGCACGAAGGAGGATCCAATCTCTAAAAGTCTGAAGCGGGCAATTGTGTATGGATGGTCGGACGATATGCAGCATTGACCGCTGGTGGTGGCGCCGCTTTTACATTTTCGTGTCGAGCTCGCCGTGGAAATGACTTGATATTCAAAGACAGTCGGGTGTTGATCCCAAAGTTAATGCAACGCGATATGCTGGAAATGGTTCACAGTGCATATATGGGAAGTAACCATTGCGTCGCAAGAGCAAAGGAATTGCTGTTTTACTATTGTGTCAATCCGCGCACCTTGTCGGGCGTACGATGTTCGCCAAACGAAAGAGCCATTGGTACTTCTCGAGATTCCAGGAAGTCCATGGGAAAAAATGGCAATGGCACCTTTCACCCATAACGCGAAGTTACTTAATGACTGTAGATTACTACAGCGACTATTTTGAGATTGATGCCCCACCCACAATCATCGCACAGGCTGTGATGAACAAGTTGTGTTGTCATTTTGCTCGGCACTGAATCCCTGGCGAAGAAGTCTCGGACCACGGACTGCAGTTTACAGCAGAGGAATTAAAGGCTTTCGGCAAATATGGATTCGAGCATTGCTATACTAGCCCATACCACAGTCATCATCATCATCAACAACAGAAGTACACCAGTTATTTGAACTGATGCTTCGCTGCCATACAACCAAAACCACCTACGGAATGAAGAATACTAGAGAGACGTAAACTTACCTGAAAACCTTAATGTCCTAATCAAACATTCAGAGTCAAGGCGCCTACACCTTCTCAACAACATGCCATTACAAACAGCTGTTTATCTTGCGAAGATCAGGCGGCATCGGTGAGGCAGCTTGCTTGCGGCTTTCACTGCCCGCGTCCTAATCAGCCGTTACCCTGCAGATAACTCAGCACCAAACACACTTTAAACAGACAATCCGATTAGGAGACGCAGCAGACGCGCCACTGGTGTCGGTTGCGAGCTATGTTCTGTAAAGTCTCGAGCCAAGTGCAGAGCGAATCACCTGGACTTCAGCATGGAAAACAGGACGAGACGATGGCACCCAGTTTGGTCGTCAGTGATTTCCTTTCACACTGATAGGTCAAGTTGTGTCCATCACGAACCTTGCCCCAACCTACATCTGGCAGACAAAACAAGCCTCTTATATTTGAGCGGTGAACGAACACAAATAGTATGTGCCCAAAGCAACGCAACTTATTCAGTGCGATCTGTTTTTCTAGGGAATTAACTTGGGTATCATTGTGTAGTACTTGCTTACGCACATCTTCGTTGCGGACTCGCTGGTGCCACTCGACACCAGCAATGCTCCGTAGACTGTGTTGATCAAAGAATTGAGGACTCATCAAATCTTCAGACCAAAAGGGCAAAGTCTCACTCCCATGTAGTAGGAAGGCCCTCAATGTGGCCTTGTAAACACGGTCTTTCAAATGGAGGGAAACACACTTCTGTCGCCAAAGATGTCACAGATTCAAAAAGACAGGTCTGGATTTTGTAATACGTGAACTGACTTCAGTTGCTATGCCCCCATCGTTGCTGATACAGCTGACAATGTAAATGAATTGATCAAGTAATTGGAGTTCCTTGTTATCTCGGGCTAAGGATTCATCAGGTGGCTGGTGGTCCTACAACAACACTTCTCACCTTTTAGTTGCGGAGCGCATACCAAATAATGGAACCAGTAGGGAGTTGAAACAATTAGATCCCTTAAATAATTCGAACTAAGTCGTAAGAACAGGAACGCTGACAATTCTAGTAAGCATATTCAGGGTTGATTAGACCAACGCAATTTCGTTGAAAAACAAGACGATATTGTCCGCATAATCAAGAACAACTAGCCTTTCTCCATGCAGCACTTCAACGTTTGCATCTAGAGAATCCGAAAGGGAACACTTCCTGGAGCACTCCACGACCATGTTGAACAAAATGGGGAAATTGGACAATCCTGACCAACACCACTTGTTGTCGGAAAACTATCCGACAGGTCATTGTAGACCCTGACGCGGCCTGTAGTTTTCGAGTATAGAGCACGTAAAATGTTCATATATCTCATGAGAACACAGCCCTTTCTGCTGTACTCACAGACGCCGCGGATATTTGCATTACCGTCTTGGATACTGCTTTTGCTTTGGGAATACTGTGTCACACGTGTTTTCCCTGTATAAATTGTGCACTAATAATTTGCTTTTGGTGTATTTTTTCCATCGGTGCGAATTTGGTGGATATTCTCCGGCTACTGTCGGAGAGCTGATTGATTGGCCCAACTGCCCTCTGTGTTTGCCATCTTGCCTTTGTTCCACAGCAATCTGCTCGGTGCATGCCAGAGCACCGGCTTGACCGACAGCGTTTGGATTCAGCATACCAGTGTAGAGATTGAGACGAACGACTTCCGCAGATCTGACAGTCACACAGGCAGGTACTTCTTGCGCACGGAAAGCTAAGCCTAAAGTTTCCGAAACGAACGTTAGTTATGGCCTAGACAGCTGTGAAAAACTTGTGCGATTTCGAATAGAATGAACAAACTTCGGAAAGTACTTCCATTCTCGATGTGCTCGTCTTGTCACGTACGCGAATGACTTCGATCCGTATACTTCAGCCGTGCGCGGATTGGTTACCACCCACACCACCCAGCCAATCATCTGATACACGCACCCGGTCTCGAAACGCGAGTTTCCGTGATTCTTGTACCTTCTCAATTGGTTGATAAACCTGCTGCTCAGACGTCTTCTGCTTGCTGGCATTACGTGGCTCGGAAACGTGCGTTACATGCTTAGTGCTACTATGTTTTATTGGCGACAAACATGGCGAACCCAATGTTGAATGCGCATCCTATGCTCTGGTCATCTGCTGAGGAAAAACCGACCATGTGGAACTGGATAAGATGGAGGAAATCAATTACTAAGCGGAATTACTTCCTGTACTGAATCCGACCGATTGCCTTTCTGAGGCTCACGAAATCACACTATTCAGGCAAGTGCTTGGCGATAAAAGTCAACGGCACTACGATGCCCTACAACTGGAAAACTATGGCACCCTCAATTCTGCTTTGGATACTTATACGACGTTATGGGGGCTGAAACAAAATGTTTACACTGCTAGATACTGCTTTTCAAAACTTGTCCAGAAGCCGAACAAAAGTGTCAATGATTTCATTGCACATACTCATCAATCTATTCCTGAGTGTCAGTATAATGATATTACACCTAGAAAAATTGATGCGCAAATGAAAATTCAATGTTTAATTGCGCGAATATCGGACGTAAGTGCCAGAGTGAAGTAGTTATCCCTGGATGAGTCGGCCACCACGTGGGAAAACTTTTGTCTCATCGTTCGCCAGCGAGAGAAACTTACACACCAATTACGCGAGTTCACTGGTCGGCCGGTAGTTGATGATGTGCACGGGGTCCGCAAATCAGACACCAGTGGACATGGAAAACAATTTGTGTGTTATCGTTGCGGTTTGCGGCATCCTCACGCTTCCGATTGCCGGCATAAAGAAAGTATCTGTCGGAAATGCGGCAAGATAGCCCATCTAGCACGTGTCTGTAAAGCGGAAAGTTCCCGCCCCACGAACATCGCCTCATCGAATCGTCAAAGCAAGCTAGAGCTACGTGAAGACAAGGTCCTAAAAATGTGTACAGTGAGCTTAACCGTGTACTTGAACAGTTTCACTTAAAAACTGTCCTCCTTACACAATGCGTTCGACGATAGAGAATGAACCGATAGATATGGAGCTAGATACTGGGGCGGCGGTCACCATTGTAAACCGCGGTTCAATGATAAAGCTACCACCTTTGCAACCGTGCAACTCGAGTTTACAGACATACACAAGTGATCCAATTCAGGTGTTGGGCAGATGTTTCGTTAACGCCAGGCACAGGGAGCGAGAATTCACCCCACCCTTAATCGTTGTACCTGGGAACAAACCGAATCTCATGAGTCGACACTAGATACAGTACTTTCCCGAGACCATGCAACTAATCCAACTCACTGTTGACGACGGCAGTTTGAATGGATTATTGAACCAGTTCTCACCGTTGTTTGAAAACAAATTTGCAAAAAGGAGTCATTTCAAGTCATTTATCAAACTCCGAGGTGTCGAGCCAAAATGGTACGAATCTAGAACATTACCTAATGCAATGCGCCCTAAAGTTGAGGCAGCGATACAACGTCTGCAATCAGAAGCAGTCATAGTTCCGGTGCAACATTCAGATGTGGGCACTCCGACTGAACCTGTATTCGAACCTGACTACTCCGTCCGTATTTGCGGAGACTACAAATTGACAGTGAACCAAGCGTCGTAAGTGGAAAAATATCCTCTACACGTATTGAAGACTTGCACACGACTTTGGCCAAAAGTTTTCCAAACTGTATCACAGTCACGCATACTCTGAGGTCGAACTTGATGATGTGTCACAGGAACTGACCACAATAACTATCCACCTGGGATTATTCTAGTACACGCGCCTCCCGTTTGGTATAAATTCAGCACCCAGTACACTTTTGTCCCCCTGTTTTCAGCCGCCCAATTCTTGGCCGTCCCCCTTGGTTTAACAGGCTTTTACCAGCAATTTTCAACTCACATGTGAACGCGGAGCGTCACTCCTACCCTGTCGACAAGCCCATGTCCAAGCAAGCGGTCAAACCCCAGTTCAACAGCTTCCATTTAGAGCCCTCGATCATCCATCAGGTTGGCATGCCTCAATGTACGCACACTGCAAAAGATCAGTCAACAGGCAGCACTTGCCCGAACAGTAGAGACCCTCACCATCGATATCTGCTGTTTATCGGAGACCCGCTTTCAAGGCTCAAGCTCTGTGCTCTCCTTGCGATCCTCTTCAAGTGACACCATCAGTACTTTCTCATTGCGTCTATCCGGTGACGGTGCAGCTTCGAGCACCGGCCAAGCCAGTTTGGTATTGCCCTGAGTCCTCGGGTTGAAGCTGCTCTGGTTGATTGGATCCCAATCAGTAGCCGGATGTGTACGGTCCGATTGGCTGGCTCGTTCAAACATTCGAAATCGCGTGTGACTAACAGGTGTCTATTCGTCATCGCTGCCTATGCACCCGCAAACTCTAGCGATGATTCGGTAGAAGACGACTTCTACCGCCAACTGACCGCGCTCCACTGCCACGGAAGAAGCTCGGACATTGTTGTGCTAGCTGGAGATCTGAGCGCTCAAGTTGAAAAATTATCCACTGATGAACTGCATTTGGGCGGCCAACATGGTGCAGGCTCCCGTAATGATAACGGTGAGCGGTTACCTCATTTCTGTGAGGATGCTCGCTTGCGAGCACTAATTTCCGACACAGCACCCGCCGGAGGGTGACTTGGCGCCCACCAGCCTTGAACCAGCTATGGACGCAAATCGATCACATTGCGATAAGTTACCGGTGGATAGGCTGCGTCCAGAACTGTCGCTCGATTTAGAGCACATGTGTGGACACCGACCATGCACTTGTATGTGCTGACCTGCGGATGCGCTTTGGCGGACCCCAACGACGACGCTGTGAGCGCATTGATACCAGACAACTGACGAAGCCAGCTGTTCTGAATGCCTATAAAAGTAAGCTGACATGCGAGTTGAGTAAGCGCTTACTGGTATCATGTTTACCAGACCTTACTGGCAGCAGGAAAATCCTCATGTGGTAAGTCTAATCGCCAACATGGACATTGGGTCTCTTCGCAGTCTCTGGAACTTACCGATGCTCGTGGGCAAATTCCGGCTGGAAGTGAACACAATGAGACTAGCAGAAAACTCAGGGCAAAACTCCGTGCTAGCCTGAAGAGAAACCGCGAATCCTGATGGACTCATCGTGCATCAGAAGTGGAAATGGCCCCTGCCATTGGTAACCATCGTAAGTTATTCCGTCTGATACGGGAAACGGGTAGCAGGAGACCTGGTGTTAGTGAAACTATACGTGACGAGAGTGGACAGCCTATCCACAACTTGTCAAAACGTTTGGAGCGTTGGGCTGAGCACTTTGAAAGGCAATTTAATCGGTCGGAATTGTCAGATTTCTCTGGCGACTGATAGTCTTGCTTCGTGGGCTGTGCCTTTGGATCCGATCTCTCGATCAGAAGTCGGACAAGAGATCGCATTATTGAAGTTAAATAAAGCCGCGGGACCATATGGTCTTCCTCTAGCCCTCTTCAAATTCGGGGGACCTGCTCTTGTGGATGATTTACAAGGGTTACTGGTGAAACTATGGGAGGAGGAAACTGTCCAAAACGACCGGGGCCCCTCCGTCATAGTCCCGATTTTCAAGAGAGGCTAGCGTTTGGAATGCGGCAACCATAGAGGAATCAGTCTGATCTCCATCGCCTCCAAATTGCCTGCATTTGTCATGCTTCACAGACTGACTGGCACTCGTGAAAATCAGATTCGTGAAGAGCAAGTCAGGTTTCGTATAGGTTGTGACTACATTGACATCTTCATTTTGCGTCAGTTGCTTGAGCACCATCACATATATTGGCGGCCCACCGTTGTCGTGTTCCTCGATATCAAAGGTGCATTCGATTCGGTGGATAGACGTGCACTTTGGGACTGTCTACTCAGGAAAGGTGTACCCGAGAAATAGGTAAATACTACCCGAGCATTATATGCGCCTAGCTCAGGCAGAGTGAGGGCTTAAGGCAAGCTGTCGTCGCTCTTCAATATTTCCAGAAGTGTGAGACAAGGATGCCCGCTGTCACCTTTCCTCTTCAAGTTCGCTATTGATGAAGTCATCGAAATCGCGTTCACAAGACACGACTTAGAAAGCGTGGATGTGGTCCTAGGAGAACGACTTCTTGACTTGGAGTATGCTGACGATATTGCCCTAATCTGTGACAGATCACAAACGTGCCAAACTGCATTGGACAGATTAGTACTGGCTGTCAGTCACTTCGGGCTTTGCTTCGCATCGTCGAAGTGCAAGGCGTTCCTCCAAAATTGGCCTGGACCGCTTCCTACGCTGACCCTTGGTGGGGATCAGCTAGAAGTCGTTCAAAAATTCAACTACCTGGGAAGTTGTATCAGCGCCCGTGAGATTGAAGATGAGGTCACGAACCGTATAGCAAAAGCTCGAGGCGCTTTTGCTAACCTTCGCCACTTATGGCGCCGGCGCGATATCACTCTCGCCCTGAAGGGTAGAATGCACAACGCAGCGGCATGTTCGACCTTACTGTACGGTTGTGAAACATGGCTCCCTAGATCAGCGGACCTAAAGGGGCTAGTTACGTTCGACCACCGATGCCTTCGCAATTTGCGCACTTGGGACGGAAGTTCTTACTGCAGTTACATGTTATTCCAATTCGAATAGTCCTGGAGCACGATTTCGAATGACAAAAAAGTTTCGACCGAGGCTGCGTGGACCGTGCGCACATTTTTCCTTGTTGTCGGGTTGCGAACTATACGAGTTATGAAACGCCAAAATCTTCAAAACTCCGCAGAATGGTTATAAATCATGTGGCTTCAGAATAACGTGATGGTACTGTGTTAGTTTTGAAAGACGATATCCTGCTTGCTTTTAAGTCAGAACACGAGGAATACAATTCCCCTTTCGTTACTACATTTAAATCTACCGTTTTCTCGTGAACCATTTGAAAGTAGGTGATTATGATGGTTTGTAACAATGAATCGGTCTATCAGAACAAATCAGTGCAGAGAAATTAATTCAGCGCTAACCGCGGAGCGATTGACGAAAGTTGGGAGTAAAACCATATGCCCGTAGAACAGTCGATCAGGAACTTCTTGAGGTTCTTACCCACAAAGCGGTACACAATCAACTAGTACCCATCCAACCAAAAAATGTGAGTTTAAAAGGCTTATTACCTATAGATTCGATCATTTGAGCAGTTTTCTATTAAATCAGACGGTGATTTCGCTAGTGAGACGTTTGGTATTACTTAGTTCTAGCGTTTTCTGATATACTTAGTGCGGTTTCGGCTAATGGACATCATAAGTCGTGATCAAAGTTTGGTTCGTTTTTTGATTTTATTTTTATTTTCACCGTTGTCGGAAATCCACTTTCACACCTACAAATTGTGGCGAATCAGATCAGTAGCCGCAATGCATACGCGCCATCAATCTTTGCTGGTTGTATTTCGGAAATATATTTTCACTCCTGAACACGAAGTGCCTGTTTTGTCCCTTCCACCTTGTAAACGCTCGGTTGCTCATTTACTTGGTCGGGTGAGCTATGCTCATACCCTAGTGTTTACTCAGCTTTGGCGAACAACCGTCTGACTTAAAAGAACAAAGAGCAACGAGCTGCGCAACTTTGCTGGCTTGTATTCGTGTTTTAGTTTTTAAAATGAGTTACAGAAAATTGTCTAATTCATCGATTACCCACCAATGATTAGCCACTGATAGATCATTGATAGCGATTGAGTAATTAGTTACATGTAATGTTATAGACGACTATGAACTTATTTGGCTAATGATTGATGACCTAATCCTCGTGCTTATATTATCCCATTAAGGTTCTATTTTACCACTTTGGGAGTAACTACACACAGAATGGGAAACACTGCCTTGGAAGGAGAATGGGGAGATTAAACAATGTTAACCAAAATTTTGCTTAAGTTTGGGGCTGTGTCGTGGATGGAACGTGGAGTGGTCATGCTGGTTACGTAACTCACTGTGCGAGAATGGAAGCGGTGCACATGTAAGCCGACTACATGCTGACTTTTGAGCTCTTGTAAAACGGTAGATGGCTGACTCAGCACTCCTGACTAGTATATCAACGATTAATTAGAATCCAGATTTCTACGTCTAATCAAACCAACAGCCTGTTGAACGCAATAATAATCCAGGGATCAAATCAGACAGACTAGGCTCTCCACGAAAAGAATGCGATTGCAATACAAACGAAGGAGCTAAATTCCCGGAAGTTGCGTGCTATTTGGATAGTAGGAGACAGGTATTAATCGAGGACCTGAGGTGCACGAAAATTAGAAAGGATTTCATTGCACAGTAGAAGATAAAACAACAATGAAGCCGCTTTCTTTAAAAAGTGGGGGAGCGCTAGAAGTACGATACCCACCTTTATGAAGCAAAGGTACGATCACTTTATTACCGGCTAAGGCATCATTGAATAGCTGCTGTTGACCGGTAGCCAAACATTCTAGTTCTGTGAAGCGTCGATTCAAGTTTTGCACATGTTCAGATGTATCGGTTGGGATATTCAGCTGAGCAGCTCGGCGCAACTGTTCCTCGATAATCAGCGCCTGTTCCAAAAGCTTGAAGCGGCGCGCGAGAAAACGATTCTTGATTTCCAAGTAGTTTGGCTTTTGCGTCTCGTTACGGAAAGGTTCATTCACGATCAGATACCGTGGATCGTTGTGGATATCCTTAAGAAACAAACGTAGCAAAATGGCACCATTTACTTAAATCCTCTTTCATAGGTAGCGATCATGGATGGATGCGTTCCTATTGAGAAAACGCGGTGACACGCACATGATAAAGTCACAAAGTAATTTTACAGTGGAGTACCTGGTAGCAACGGGACAAATAAAAAAATCAGTGCCAGATGCACTACGTTTCATCCCAAGAACCGTTTGCCCTCCAGTAAGTTAGGTGATAGGGTAGCGAGAGAATGACCATCGGCGCAATGAGATTGGAAAATATGTCATTATGCTGTCTGATGAGTGTGCTCACTCCATCTATTTGGCATGTCGGCCTAACACGATGAGTACAGACCCAATCGGACCTTACGCAGTCAGTGGCGTTCCTGAGTTCGGTTCCTTGCATCTGGCCGTTAATTTTTTCCATCCCCATTAGTTTAACGCAGTAGTTCATTGATTTCATTTGCTTGGTGTTCTATTTGCGTTCCATCTCGTTGTTCTACTGCTATTTATTGTTATTCTGGCCACATGATCCATGCATGGATCATTATTGATCAACAGAATTAAAATGAAATGGCACGGTAACATCTCGGCGTCGAGAAAATCACTGGATAATAAAGGCGTCGAAGGAGTTCAGTCGAAACGAAGGCTGAGAGGTACTAAAGCTACTACATTGCGCTAAACTACATGATATTGTGGCCACACATACCAACACTATATATGGTTGGTGGCATCTGGTTTCGGATTTGCCTGTCACTGTGGCCAGCCACAGGACGCCTGCGCCTACAGAGGGACCATGGGTGGCTTGCGCTGCACCACCTACAGTTCCACCCACACACCCCATCTCCGGTGTAAACCCGACGGAATAAGACCGGGAGGCACGTGGATGGGAGCCACCTTTCATCCACTGAGCCGGCCCACAGTCTTTCAACAAACAAAACGGGAGCATACCGGCCTAATTGGGAAATCATGCGCACCAGACGTGCACAAGGCGGTGGCTGCGCCGTAGCCCGTTCCACACAGGATAGGGCCACTATTTGAGCCCAGCACCGTAAGGAGGACGGTGCACCCCATCCCCTTTAGCAACGACCAACTGTCTCCTGGAGTCAGCAATCGAGGTCGAGAGTATTAGACAGGTAGGTACCTTGTCAAGATTCGCATCAGGTGCAGTCACACCGGGGAGCTCAATCAACATCTAACCCCTGAAATGTGAGAGTACTCACAACGCGGGCAAACATAGCATATACGCTGCCTTATTGGCCTGGATTAGTAAATCGAATGGGAGCGCACGTATTGTGTAATAGTACCTTCTCCTGCACCTAGGCAAGCGCCCACTTGATCAGCCATCTGAATTCGCAGCGATCAAATTTGGCTTGAATTCGCAACATTTAAAATCAACATTAGTTCCTGATAAACTCACCTTCTTCATGTTCTGGTAATGTTATTTTCGGTTTGCCCCAGTGCTGCTTCCCTGCACTAAATTAGCCGTACAAAAGCGGTATGAGTATCCTAGTCGAATTCATTCGATATACATATCTACATGGATTGGCGTCATCCGTGTCCAATGGCAGTTCGAATACAACATATGCACATGCGTTCGTCCAAACTTAACTATGAACTGCCACAAACTGGATAGAGACACATTATACCTCATGATCAACGGTACGACAGAAGTGTATGGGCATCGTTTGGAGGTCAGGCTAACAGTCACTTTTGCAGGCATGAGAATAAGTATCCAATACGAACTGTTGGTGTTTTCTTTAACACAGACGTGAACATAAATGAGTCTTAAATCTTGAGCATCCATATTTGAACGAAACCGTCAGTATGGTTATTAGGTAAGATGATAAATAAGTGGTACATCAAAATAGTGTATACTTAGGTGTTGCCTCCTATATGCACAGTCTGGTTTGCGTTGCTGATGGGGGAGATCGCAAAGCGTGCGAATGAAACAGGGTTTTCACTTAAAGCTCCCCGTGTCGCCGATCGATTTGATAATTTGCAGCGCGATTGTTGCGCAACCTTAAGCATTGACAGGTGGCAATATCACATTTTCGCCGCTAACGGTCTCATTGGCACAACAACTACCACAGTACCACATCAACTAAGTCCCGCTGCCCACTGTCAAACATGGGGCTATTCAAACAGTGTTCGCATTGTTTTGCAAATGTCCAAGACGCAGCATGGCTGTCAACCAAGTACTCAACCGTTTGTACATACAGATGTGTACTCTGCTGTGGCCACAGGCTGTTTGGTAATGATCTGCATATATATATATATATATATATATATATATATATATATATATATTGCGTTGTTGATCTGAACTTCATAAAAAACATAGTAGCCCGCACAATTTAACTGATTATATATATATATATATATATATATATATATATATATATAATCAGTTAACTTGTGCGGGCTACTATGTTTTTTATGAAGTTCAGATCAACAACACAATGAATTCGGGAGAGGCAAGAGTTGTGTGCCAATGTGGACGTGCAAATTATATTCCCCCCAAAAATGGTCAAACATTTCCTAGCGAAAAATATCCCAGATGAGAACAACACAATCGAGTTGACAGAGCCTGAGCAGATGCCCCAGTATAATAGTCAGATTGTCGTTCGGAGCTAGCCCATCCAAACATATGCGTGAGTATATTAAGTCAGATGGCAAATCACAGATCACGTTAAACGAACGAATCGCCAGAAAGTGATGCTGAATACGATGGGCGGAAAATAAAGGCTTGTTAACCCGAGGGAAACGGCAACTTACCTGCCAGCGCCCGTATCCATGCTGAACAACACCGGCCAAGAGCCAGTAATCGTGACGTCGGTGCCAAATCTCGGACTCTCGGTCTTTAACGAGAGCGCGTTGCTCATTCAACCAGATTGTGTGCAGTTCGGTGAAACCACCGTCAGCAATGTTGAACATAAAAGGGTGCGGCTGAGTGGGTTCTGTTTCGCTTGGCTTTTCTGAGGTGTCTTGGGAACCGACCCTAGGGCGTTCTGGAGCAGTTGAAAGCGACGCAGCCTTGGTGTCGACTTCGGTACTTTTGATGATGTCCGCAGCAACCAGCTGGGCAAGCTCACCTATCATGGTAGGCTAAGGTAAGTGGGAAAATATCGTTCGCAAACACCGAGAGAAAAAACCGCGTTGAGAAAAGCTGAGGAAGTAAAAGGTAACAGACGACAACCCTAATTGACTAGTGCACATCATACACCACGTTAAAGCTTTACGGGGCGAATTCAAGGCAGTACTTTAGTCGGGTAAAAATATAAAGAACATGTGTGAGATAAAAGTCAAAAGAAGCAGCCGGTGAAGAAATGGATCAGTTAGTTTTGTAAAACCGGTAGACTGACGACTATGATGTGAAGCGAAACCGGAAGTCATGAATCATACAGCACTGTGAGTAAGTGGGAAACGAGAGATGCAGTAAAAGCAAGGAGGAAATCGCAAGCAAAAAATAAGGCAGATGAGTCAGAAAAGGACAAGAGAAAGAAACTGGCAAACACATGTCACAGTGAATCCAATGTTGTAAATGGGACATGCTAGCTACGTAATGAAGCTTATACATTTGGTAGATCCAGTGATCTATGGAGGAAAACAGTATGGAACAATCTGCCCAAGAAGTTCGATCTGGTACTTCAAGCCCAAATACGAATTTATGGAATGATGTGTTAAGCAGAATATGCCGAATGAAGACACCAGATAGGTGAAGATGTGACTAGACTGGCGTAAGTCAGAAGGCTATACCAAGCATCAATCGACGGACGTCAGCACTGCTCATACGGCGGTCCCGGTGAACGCAAACAATACGCTGCGGACACCAGTAGACAAAGAACATCAGGTTATTCATATACTGACTCCTTCAACAGCTCTCGTCGCGCCCCACAGCCCACGACTGACCGACGGGGGCTGGTGTGATGTCGCTTCTACAGATGGATGGGGCATGCATTTAAGCGACGGATTGCAGGAAATCAACAACCCACATAGTCTGTCTTACCTGCACACCACTAGGTAAAAACGGTGAGCGTTGGATTACGCGCAACTCATTTGGGTTGTCCAGGATAGCATGGTAAGGGTGCATAAGGATGTGAACCGAGGGACAGAGTTAGGCTAGTGCGAGAGTATCGGGATCGGTCAAATTAGTATTAGAAACGGCGAAGTTATAAGTTAATAACGTTCCTTCATCCGATTCCATCCGTACGAACAACGCGTTTGCATTGGGCTATGGTGCGTCATCAATGGGCCAATTTGTGCATAATACCGTGTTCCTACCTTGCCGATGTTAAGTTTCAGTTTCTTGTAGACGCGTCATGGTGAATGGATATCCATTACATTACAGCATACCTAATCGCATCTGCCCACTGACGATGCAACGTGTCTCCATTGACGATGTTCGTAAAATTTCAGTACAAAATGTTCATGTGAAAAATCGTTCCCGCAGATAGAAAATACAGACGGACATACCTTTTCGGACGTAGAATTATTTGGCGTTTCAGCCAGCCCACTGGATCTAGGTGCCTTAACCGTTTTGTTCGTTTCCTCAATTTCCATAGGCTCTGTTTTATCGTCATCCGCTGAGTTTGCTTCCTCAACGACTACACCGCTAGGAGCAAACTTGCATTTTTCCACCACACTAGTGACGAGACGCGGTTCCATGACAGGCGAGTGAGTCTCATCCATGTCCGCGCCCGTAAGATTGTCCGAGCAGTGAAGGACATCAGCTGTATCGATGCACCGATCCCCATTGTCTGGCCCAACAGCGTCCTCACATTTTGGTCTCAACTCCGGAATACTCCAACGGCCGTTGATGCGCTCAAATTCCTTCACCTGAGTATGAAAATTAACAGTGAATATTGTGATAGTACAAAGGAAATTAGTAGAAAGCGGAAAAAGCAAAGTAGCACGCATATCCGGAGATTGGCACCAGTTTGAATGCTAGTCAAAAAATAGGAGCCCAGCTCGCAGGATGATGTATAAACAATGGATCAAGTGTAAGCAAGACGATACAATTTTCGAGGACAGCGATGGAATAAATAGATGCCAAATAAGGCGTCTGTGATGACTGGGCAACAGGCAGCACCAACATAGGTACCTTCAGAAAGGATTGGATGGACAAGAACATGACCGATACAATGAAGCGCGATACTGTTGCATATTGGCGTGGCCGCTACGTGGATCCCAAACAAGGAGACAACATGAATCCAGACGACTGGAGCTCCATACAACTTTCTTGCATTCCCATGCAACAATAGGGAAGTAGTCCAGACCAAGAGGTTAGAAGTCGCGTGATCGAACCGTAGGATATTAAAAACGCAATCGTTATTTACGAAAATGTGTGAGCTGTTTGCTAACACTTTATATCGCGATCTTGAGTTAGGCAACAAGCGAAAAGCAAAAGCCGCTTAGAGTAACTGATGCACACGGTAGCGCCAGTGTTCCATGGGATAGTATGGACGAAGAGCTATGGTTCATGAACTGATACCCTTAGGTAGAAGTAATGCGATTATAATTGACTGCTGTTGGAAAAATCACATTAGAGTACCAAGACATCGGGACTCACAGATTGCGGTTACCTGAAAACAAAGAGAACTGGTGGGCTTCTAGTGGTAGAAAGTGGTGACAAGGCAATTGCAGTGAAAACGTAGCATTCTCGCCCAAGGTGTGAGATAAAAGGAGAGAAAGATAGGAAGCATGAACAAAAACAACACCCGACTTGCTTTCTTCGCAACAAGTGCCATTATCCCAATGCGGCTGAGCACATGCTGAGGAGATAAACCTTCTCGAGGAACACCGTCGCTAAATGTTTCGGAGTTTTCTGTCTCTGGCTCACACAAGTGACGCATAAATAGACTGATGTAGGCTCTCAGGACTCGATCAGGTTTGCAACGTAGGTCGCGTACCGATCCAAGAAGCTCAATGGAAGGTAAGCCGTACCTGCAGAATTGGAAGACAATATGGCCGATCGGGGAAAAACAACCTTCGAGAGAACGACGATTTGTGTAACTCGTGATGGGAACAAGTCGTCAGAAGGACGGATAAATTGGCTAGTTGAACCAGAGGACCGGTCGGATGAGAATTAAGCAGGACAGACCATTGGACACATCAAGTATAACTTTCCATCTACGTGCCTTCATCAGTTAGTTGGCAACTTTCAGTTACACTATAGGATGCATCAAGCTCTTTGTTTGGACAAGAAAAATAAGGAAAATGATGCTCCTTAATGCACTGCCATGACGTTATTGTTCAAGGACGAGGCTCAATAGTAAAAATCGAGGCTACATAACAGTGGCGAAAACGTCAGTACCTGCTGGTTCGCTCCTACGTAATAGTTTACTATGAAGTTATGCTTTCGCGATATAACGAGCAGAGAATTTTGTTGTCCATATCGCACCCAAGCAAAATTATGCTAAAGAATGTTCAGTCGTTAGGCAGAGAAATGAGTTTTACACAATGCATGATGCCGGAAGGTTTCCACAGGTTGATTGCGGAGAGCGGGCCATAAGCGAACAGGTTCATGGGCTGAAGAAGTAGTGCAGACTGCCGAACGAATTCAATGTATGGGGATTTCGTGGGATGACCAAATATAATATTGGGCGTTATTTCTAGATGGATCATGATGAAGTCCTTTGATGAGGTCTGATACCGGTACACACGGTTAGGCCAGGAATGGCTTAAGATAAACAAATCAAATACTCGGAAGAGCCAAAATGGGTAATGTGCGTTGGTCGCAGTTGATGAAGTTAAGTCTGACAAGGTCCGATTGATTCGCAAGTGAAATGAGAAGGGAACACCTCACGTGACAACCGTGTAACAAAAAGGGAGGGTCACGTTCCAACGAGAGTACAAATATGTAAACATAGGATGAGGGGAGACGTTAAGCTGATAAGACTAATCAATGCGTAAAGGCCGATAACGATGTAGCCATCCACTGAGAGATAAATACTATCAAGAATGAAAATAGACACACGTGGCTTACCGCATAATGGCGTTTAGGAAAGAGCGACGTTGCCTGACGTTGAAGCCAAGAACTTCTATTTGACCGCTGACCCTACACAACAATGGGGGGAGTCGACCTTCACGATCACGACGAGTTCGACGCACCATGCAGTTCACATCACCTCCAGCGTCCGTCCGTTCGTTGTACTCTTCATCATCCTCGTCCTGCGAAAATATACATACAGGGAATACAGCTGATCTAGAATCAGCAGCGGTTATGAGATTAAAATAGCAGGGATGAATGTGTGTCACTTGAAGTCATGGGTTCGACTACACATTCAGAACAGCGTCTGGCACAATACCATGGTTCAAGAATGACGCAAATGCAAGTGTCACGGAAGGGTGGTCATTCGCACGGATTTCATGGAGAGCGGGAAGTCAAGGAAATCCGTTCAAACAATTTGACTCTTGTTCCAATAAGAGGCGCAAATGAAATTTTTAATCAAGCTAAGTTTTAGAAGGCTGAAAAATCGCCCCGAATGCTTTTAAAGGTAGTTTTTATCCGTAATATCATTTTTTATCCATAATAACGATGCCGGCAATCTCGTCGCTTTAGTAAACAGTGTTCTGGTCATATTAAAAAAGTCCCACATCGGAATTAAAGAATCGAACATAAGATCATCCGAGAAATATTATAGCATCAACTGTGATATTTTAAGGAGACTAATAAAACAGGGGGATGCATACGGCTACTGCCGACTGTAGTATGATTCGCCGCTGAAAGTTGCTTATAGGAATCCTATCATAGGACCGGTTATAAAACAGAATATGCCATAGTAAAGACAAGCCTACGCCTTAAGAAGGTGTGATTGCCTGCAAGACGTTGTGCTAAGTCGAATAGCTTTTAATTACTCTCTTGGTAGGTCTGCCTGCAGAACAACCTACTGCGATACCAGTTGGGTGACTCTAGAATTTCCCGTTCCATCAAATGGTCCGGTAGAAGTGTTCCAAGATGTGGCGGGTTTTCGCTTGACAAGCATTATCCTTCTAAAAACCCACAAATGTCTGTTTAACAACACTGACGTGGAGAATGGGATACGCTAAAAAAATTAAATATTGCTCCTTGTCTCCCTCGGAAACACTGTATACACGCAAGCAATTCGAGCATCGGATTTTGCCTCAGATGTTAGGAGAGTTTGGCTCTTGGTATGGTTTTTAACCATCCGAAAGGCATAGTAACTGAGCGTTCAATCATCCGCACCCAACGGAGACGAAACTTCCATCTCGGCTTGCGGCTTTGCGGGTTATGTCCTTTGGCCAAAGGCTCGGGACGGTGGTCCCATAAGATAACCTACTTACTTCGGTTTAGGCTACCGGGTAGTATCTCGACTACTTATGAATCAAAGTATTGCACTCTCTCGATGCTACGACGGTTTACTTCGCCTCTATTAGGTCATCTTTACAATCGCACGCCAACCATTTAACTAGGTTCGCTCATCGGCGAACTACACTACTTTCGCCGATGGATTCACCCACTTGTCATCCATCAACTCAATCTTTCCCTCTCTCTTTGACATTGAAAATATTCCTGATTTTGCGTGCTGAAGTCTTCAGTTGAGTTGTGCACTTGGAAGGGGTACAGCAAGAAGTAAGACAGGTGTCACAAAAGCACTGTACCCCCAGACACTTACAAGCGCAGATATCTAAAAATAGACAACCACCAGCATCTCAAACGATGCGACCGTGCCATTACTTCCGAATTCCCAAGCAGCAATGGCCCATGCAATGACTAACAAAGGAGTTAGTTTACATTCTGATCTTTTTGTGCGTAGGAATGTGTATGTTTATTCACACTGGAATAGCGTGTTCCTACATAATGTTTGAATATAATGACTGAGGCGCGATCGCATCAGGCCAACATGTTGAATAGCGAGGAGAAGGATGAAGGAGTGATAAACATCAGGATAGTAGCTGGCTGCAACTGACTGAGGTCAGATGCCTTGGTTGGACCTCAGTCGCTACGAAGTGTGACAGCTTGAAATATACTTGTGAAGCAGATTGTCAAAAAGTAGATAGTTGTCTATGGCTCAATTTTCATCTTGACGTAGTTACTCATCGACGGAACTACAGCGAAGTTGAGGGGGTCAAATTCGAACATAGAATTGATAGACAAAAATAGAGAAACTCCGAGCAAAGCTTCATAATTGCACTCGGAAGCGAGCTGGGGTTTCAAGTAAAGGCAGAAAAAAAGTAGAGTGGGATGAGTTCGGGGTTTACCTTGTTGGAGTAATCGCTCTCGTGATCACTTATTGCCTGATTCCACTCTTCCTCCTCTTCGTGGGTGGCCGAATAGTTTACCTGCTTTCGCAAGCGCTTGCCTTTACCAAGTACTCGAGACTGGTCCTCTTGAGATTGCTCGAAATGGTGACGGAGTAGTTTCTCCCAGTAGGTTGGATCGGCTGGATCTAATTCCTGTTTGATCACCTAAATGGGTCGAAAAATGAGGAACAGATTGAATCACCGCCGACACTTCCCGCAGTAGAGCTGCTATTTTTGATGGAAAAATGACCCGCATGAAAAAAGGATTTAAGAGTGAGAAAAGATGCTATGAACCCGATGGGAAATAGGAGAACTGAGGAACCTAATCAGAGAAAATGGGCGGAGGCGACATCCCTAATGTTCATAACGATGATACTAGGTGGAAAAAGTGTGCCACCAATGCTTTATCCATGGGAATTACAGACAATGCGATCTGGGATACCCGTTAAACAGCCGAAACAGTTAATATTACGAGGAGTGGGTACCCTGATTGTTGAGTGGCGTCGCGAAGATACAACGAATGATGAACTGTGATCAAGAGATAATGGGAACGTGGTGACTCGCTGTTTGTAATACACATGGTTCGCACATATGGTGGACATTAGATCTTGCAACATCGGTTTATTGGTGTAGTTGGTGTCAGCTCGGCGAGCGACTGCTGCTTCTCTTTTTTTCCGTATCCATCGCAGCAGTTACAAATCGGATGTATTGTGTGACGCCGTAGATGCTATAAACAAGCTTCAGTGACGGCGAATTACTGTGCTGAGAGCGCTGTGCAAAGGTTATCCCACGTTCAGCAAGAATAAGGAAGATAGCATCAAGAAAGGTGCACGGCGTCTAAATCGTGCGGCTAAATGCGAAGAGTCGCTTATTGAGAATAAGGTTACGCGACATGCGAGACTTTTTTAACGCCAAAGATTAGTGGCTCGTGAAAAGTGCACATGTTGGTACTACAGCATAAAACCATTACATTTTATTTAGTTCATAGTGACAATCGAGTCCCCGAATATTGAGTGGTTAATTACACACATAAAGCGGCGCAAGAAATTTTCGGAAAATTGCGCTGATCGGTAAATGGATCCATTTGATAGAACTTCGATTGATAGAGTTGCTTATCCTAAAAATGATGATGGTGCATCATCATCATAAGCTGTGGATCGGCGCTTCGGAGGGGGGGGGGGAGAAAACGAACTGGAGATTGGGAAAAGAATGGAAAGTGTGGGGAAATGACCCAGAGACGAAACGTTGCCACGGCTGGGTAAAATAGGGGATAGAGTGTGGGGCAAGTGCCTTTTAAGGACCTGTTGGTGCATTAATTGTGGATCGACGATCGCGGTCCACAGAATTTGCCTCGAATCCAACTTGCGGGTACAGTTCAGTTGTTAAATAGAAGGAACGGACTGACTTGTCGTAGGATGCCGCAGTTTAATCAAGTCAAAAATCAGGTAATAAAAATCGAATCCGACCAGTCAAACGTGACTGCACAGCTACTCAGAGCAAAGTAGGAGCGTCCGCCATGGCAGAACCACTAACTACCGCGTAGAAGCAGCAGACCGCCATGTGTGGGCAGCTAAGTTGGAGTGAGTCTCCATAGCATCAGAACTCAATTTGTTGGAGTCGTTAGTTGGACTGAGCAATCATGTGATATGCAAATATAATACGTTACAGCACAGCACACATGCAAGATGCGGGGAGCGAGCTGCGATTGCACCTGTGAGCGCCCAAAATAAGTTATCAATAGGTTCCATCAAGGGAAGTTAACCGGTGGAAGTCATATACAATGGCTAGCTGTGAGTAAATCAAGGCTTTAGCTGAATGAACCAAACAAAAGATGCAGCGAAAACACAAACAGACACGGAACTTTGGCTCAGCGTTAAGGGACTAACAATGGGACGATAATGCACCTCACGATGTTCATCCTCTTCGTCAGACTCTTCTTCCTCTTCCTCCATCACGCCCTTTTTCTCGTAGTGGGCAACCTTGAAGGAGGTTAAATAATCGTTCATCTCTATGGCCTTTTCCTCCATCCCCTGCTGGCTTCGGTCCAGTAGACGACTAATGGCCGCATCATCATACACGATGCAGTGCTCGTCCTCTTCTGTGTTGGACAAATGAGGGATACGGGAATAGCATTTAGGTAACGAGTGCACTCAAGGTAGAGCAGTACTCAAGGTGAAAACAAAACATTCGAACTTCAGCCAAAGTAAATGGCATGTGCTCAGTTTGTCGATAGCATTGCGTTCGACCAGACTACACGATAAGCAACACGGAATAACGTGTGGAAAGTTAAGTGGGTTTCATGGAAAGCATCAATGACAAGGCTACGCTGGAGAAGTGAGATGAAATAACAGGAAGATGGACAGTGAAAAGGCACTCAAAAAGCCTGTTAAACTTGTGTCTGAGATGATACCTGTGGAGCAATAGAGTTAAACCTGTCTAAGGCGACAACTCAAGGGACTGATAAAAAGTGGTCGCCTTGGACAGGTGTTCGCCATAGACAGGTTTATGCATAGGGACAATACTAAAAGGGGAAAACGCAGAGGATGTTTTTGGCTGGTCGCCATAGCAGGTTGGACAGTAGCTGATTATCACGCGTTGCAGTAAAAGCCACGAGGAGTCTGTCTCGCCGATGCCGCTTTAGCTTCGAGCGATAGCTAGCTGTTTGGGACCGTATGTTTTTGATAAGGTGTACGTGTCTTGACCCTGATTGGTTGTTTACAAAATTCAGATTTTACACTAAGGCCAAATCAGTGTGGTTGTACGGTATGAATGAGTTCAAATGAGAGATTTACTATTGTTGTTTCACTCGAATATACAGATGTATTACGCAAATGTGGCAAACGGACTAATGGATGATTGGTACCGCAGCATGATAGGTATGAGAAACGACAATACACTCACTGTCTTCCTCTCCCTCTTTGAACAAATCTTCTGTGCCAAACTTCAAAATGTCATCCAGCTCCTTCTTTGACATTTGACAAGAACCTTTGCCACCCATCCCAGGACGAACGACCAGATGAGTAAGCATCATCTTTTTCTTTGCCACCTGTGTGACACGCTCCTCAACAGTACCCCGCGTGACAAAACGGTAGATCATGACCTGAAGGATGCGGAAAGAAAGGTAGTGGGGAACCGCTAGGACACAAATGAAAATCCCAGTCGGTTGAAAGGAAAACAGGCCCATACACCCTGTGATATTAGGTCTTAATCAAAAAACATCAAATAATGAATACTGAGACTCTACTGAAACAAGAATTCTGAGCTGGATAAATCAAGCCGTGTAAGGACTGTGAAGGTAATAATCCAAAAACTGTGAGAAAGGCGGATTACGCTTACCAATATAAACTAATACATACAGAAGTAACAAGAAAAGAATCAACCCCGAGAACTGAATGCAAACAGCATACGGGTGAGCAATCTGTGGGGTGACAAAACCGGAATAACCTGATACAAGGAGCAGTGTTTAGCCTATCCGTTAACTGGGTCTGCGGAAGAATCAGGACGATAACCACGGCAGACTGTAGCGACAGCTTCTGACCCAAACAAACAGCGGCTGTGATGAGGTAACCAATTGGTGTGAACAACCTGGCTTCAAGGAGCAAAACAAACCATGAAAATGTCAGTCGCCGTCCATCAATACTGTGACAGTAGCTCGCAGGTTATAAGAACGAATCCGACGCGCAGCTAGTGGGCTGAAAGGTCAAACAACCCGGCGAGCGCAAGTTGATCCGCTTACACGGGCTGGATGAACAGCAAGGAATTGGGTTGTAGTGGGAGTCAAGCATGCCTTTGGTACCAGACGAAGGCAAGCGAGTTGTTCCCATGCGACACTGACCCTGAGCGAACGGCGCATGGTACCATGGTGGCTGATAGACCGAGCGGGAGGAACACACTAAGCCGGCAGGAGGGAAACCAACCAGTGCAGCCAACACAAGCTGACCACTTTCGCAAGCACTTGATGTACAGCCCAGAATTGGGTTATGGTGTAGCGAAGAAAGCGCAACTTTGTTCCAGTCAAGGTAGGAGTGGCTCAAATAGCTGAGAACGAACTATGAGCGTGAGCCAGTGAACTTATGCAGATGGCTAGCAAGAATCAGCTATTGAAAGTGTACATTAGTAACATACTAAATCGGATTCGTGTACAGTATTAAATGATTCACTGTTCTTTAATGGCCGGTTTTTGGATCACCATCCGGTCTTCGCTTTGGTTCTCGGAGAGCCGGCTGTAGTCTAAAGGTAACATGCTTGTCTTGTAATCTGAGGGCGCAGGTTCGAGCCTCGCATTATCCTTAGCCTACGTGCGACTAGTATTGGTTGCGCTGCAGCGAAGCGTCGGTACTCCGTACCCGCGTACTGCTGATGTCTCTTTTAGGAGAGCTACATTTACATGTACCACTGTGAAGAAATGGCACTTGTCGATGTGCCGATCATAACCATACGTGTCTAGTGCACTCAGAGTGGACCAGTAAGAACTTAGTTGATGTTTCACATGATGCTTGATGCAAGGTGAGAGATTCGATGGTACTTGGCACCTGTCGTTAGATTCAGTGAAGCTACCAACTATAGTAGTTCCCGCAGCTTGGAATGATAAGATCAATACCAAGCTGAGCAGGTTTATGCAAAACACCGTGTCCGATAAGACCGACAAACCAGCCGACAGGGTTAGTCAGACGGAAACCGAAACTAAAGATGGTTGTGGATAGGTAACGATCCAAAGTCGTTAATGGGGGGTCTTCATAAATAGCGAAATGTGCCGTCGAGTTCGCAGACGTACTGCCGCATTTCCAAATGACCGTCATTGGGAGTGAGACGTGACTCAACTGGAAGTAGATGCAGTGTAAAACGGGACACGGTAGAAAGACAGACATGTGACATCGGGATAGAAAGAAGTTCAGACAGGGAGAGATGCCGTTGACGGAATGAAGCAGAATTTAGAAAAAGAGTAAACCGGGGAGTAGTGAAACGCCATACAAGACATTGCCAACCACTCCTAAGCCAAGTCATGTGTTACGCATTGACCACCTGACAGTTGAAGCGATTTTATATTAATCGGAGTTGCGTGCCTCATTGCGCGAGTGCTTCATGCTGTCCGTATGTGGCTATAGGCCGAGGCGACCCTCATTGCCTAGCGCCAGTTTCTGGTCAGACTGCATGACCTATATGTACACCCTTACATGTTTGATTGTGCCTCATAGATTGGAATGGGAATTTAATCTAGAGATTGTTTTGTATTGAGGGACCTGTTGGCGCATTTGAGTTTGGGAATCGTTAAGGTATTGCCCGTTTTTGATGTTTATTTTGTTCAATAGCACCATTGCCTCGGTTTGGTCTTTGTTAGTTTTGTATTCCCGGCTGGATACACATTGGTTTAATCCCCAAGCATTTTGGCGCCTACATAAGGCACACCTGAAAGTGAGCTGGCTTCAAATGTTTTTCCAACTGAATAGAGATAACAAGATAATTGTCCTAACAAACCGGTGTTCGGAGAATGTGCGAACATAGTACGCTGGATTTTTAGCTGAGTATAGAACATCTGTGCCACTGCTACAAAAGTTGTTATCCAGTGCCTTAACCAAGTAGATGCAAACAATTGGTGGTGTTCTATAAATCGCAGCTGAATATCATCGGTCTAATTTGCGTTCCAGGGAAAATTTGCTTCCTGTCGGGTGGCTCAGTAGACTCGCTGGAGCAAATGCCTATATGCTCCTTCAAATCGACTAACCCCAGCCGTTGGACTCACCAAATGAAAACATTTCCCATTGAGAATCACAAACATATGGATGGTGAGATGATACGCAAAAAATCGATTAGTAGCTATGATGATAATAAAAACCGAAGTTGGACAAGTAGCTAACTTTGTTTGATTGGCCAATGCGATGGGCACGCGAGAAAGCCTGAATATCGTTGTGGGGGTTCCAATCGGAATCATAGATGATCACAGTGTCTGCGGAAGCCAAGTTAATCCCCAAACCACCGGCCCGAGTGGATAGAAGAAAAACGAAAGAAGGTGAGTCAGGAGCGTTAAACCGATCAATAGCGTCCTGTCGCATTTGTCCAGTGACTGCGCCATCTATGCGCTCAAATTTGTAGCCCTCGAAATCCAGAAAATCCTCCAGTAGGTCAAGCATCTTAGTCATCTGAGAGAAAATGAGAACACGATGCTTGGTCTCATGAAGGTTGCGTAGCATTTTGCTCATGAGCTCCAATTTGCCGGAGGCTTTGCGAAGAGTGTTACCCTCAAAGACTCCAGTTAACAGACGTTGTGCTTCCTCTGCAGCCGAGGGGAACAAGTATGGATGATTGCAACATTTCTTCAAATCCATCATTATGTTCAGCAATGAGACATGAGATCCACCACTACGACAGCTTAGAGCTTCAAAGTTGCGAGTGAGAATGAACTTGTAATATCGCCTGAAAAGGGAACAACAGAAGCACCTTAGTGTTGAGGATAACCGGGTTAGTAGAGCAGCGGTAAACGCAAAATATCGTACGAGGTTGGATAACTAAACCAATGATAAGACACGAGTGACTAAACTGACCAAATGGTGCAATATCGACGGCGGTAGACAACTAGCCAGGGAGCCCGGTTTCCGGAATATTGCAATAAATACAAAAACAGTGGAAAGGACTGACATTCACTCATTCGACGTCTTGTTTAACGTCTAGGGATTTAGTACTTTGCTGCTTAGCCGCGAATTCGAGTGAGATAAGTAGGCGAAAGTTGAATGAACCTTGGTGAATAAGATCAAAGGTTGGTGATCGAGGTCAGCAAGATACTTCAAGCGCAGATTCACGCATGTTTAATGGATCCAATAGAGAAAAGACGATGTAACTGAAGGATCCATCAAGAACTAATCGAACTCACTAGCCCTGCCTCGGTCGGTGGCCGAAGAGATGAGGCGTCTATCTTGAAACCCAGAAGTCGTCAATTCGAATCTGCGTGGATGCGGGCGTAGTATTCCTAGCCCACGCGCTGCTAGTGGTGATCGTGTGGCAGCAAAGCGTCGGTGCGGTGCACCGGCGTAGTGTTGATACCTCTCTTTCTCTCACTAGCCCTCTGACGCTGCAAGCAACGAACAGGAGGTTTGAATTGTCCATCCCTCAGGTTGCCTTCCAATAGTTTCTGTTACGAAATTGCTATCACCCCTGTACTGATTATGTCACTTCAAATGGTGATGAAGCGTTTGCGATTAAATTGTCAAGCTCGGTGAACATCGCAACAACTGAGGGTTTGAAACACGACTGGGCTATCCTCTACATGAATACAACAGATAAGCATAAAGCCAGTCGCAGAGCGATATCGTTTCATCTGTGACAATATTTGGGACAAGATGATGGTGTGGAATTCGAAGAAAAAGGGTTAAAAGCGAGCTTACTTTTGCATTGGACTCAATTCGACACGCACGATAAACTCTCCCTTTGAAGGCATGTTTTGTAGTACATCAGCCTTCAGACGACGAAGTAAATGCTGTCCAAGCATGTCATGCAACTTTTTGACTTGCTCCTCTTTCGAGATGTCAGCAAATTCGTCTAAAAATCCCTGCATATCATGGAATTTCTCTGGGGTCATGAAGTGAAGCAGATGGAACAATTCCTCCAAGTTGTTTTGCAACGGTGTACCTGTGAGAAGAAGCTTGTAGGCGATTTTGTAGCTGGCCAAAATTCTGAAGAACTTGGACTGGTTGTTTTTCAAGCGGTGGGCCTCGTCCACTACCAACACTTCCCAATCGATAGAACCCAAAAGCGCTTGGTCGATGCTGATCAACTCGTAACTGGTGAGCAGGACGTGAAAACGAACCGCAGTGCCACTACGCATCCGCATCGCTCTCGAACCCCCACGGATGGCGCCTTCGTCGAAAGAGAACTCGTGTTGTCTAATCACAGTTCGAGAATCCTTATCGCCAACATAAGAGAGCACGTAGAGATCAGGGGCCCAAAATTCAAATTCACGTTCCCAATTAATGATGGTAGATAATGGGGCAGCCACCAAAAACGGTCCGCGAGAATGGCCTTCTTTGTACAGGGAGTATAAAAATGCTATGGTCTGGATGGTCTTTCCTAAGCCCATTTCGTCAGCGAGGATGGTGTCCACTTTGTTCCCGTAGGAAAAGCGCAACCAGTTAACACCCTCCAGTTGATATTCATGTAATTGTCCACCAGTTTCGTCCAAGAATTTGGGTTGCACGGTATATTGTTTCTTGAGATCTGCAAGACAACGATCGGGAGGCAGTTTACGTAAAAGCTCCGGACGCAACTTTTCAGCCGCCGCCTCCCTAGATGCTCGACGGTTAATTTTATGTTTCCGTGACATACTGACAAGGGATTGGGTCCCGTCCAGAGCGACGGATATGCAGAGGTTGCCCTGGAACACTTGGCGCATCGTACGATACTCCTCGATAAATCGTGACATGTCGGTGATGTCACTGTCTGGAGGTTCCCAGGTGCACTCGTCGTAGGACAAATCACGCCATTTTACTAGGAACCACTCCTGACTCCCTCGGCCAGTTCGATGATCAATTATGCGGTGTATTTGAAGCCATTCAGGGCGAACACCCCATTTGTAAAAACGTTCTTCGAGATTGTGCGGGTCAGCGGCTTTTTCACGGGCTCTTCCTCTAAAAAGTGAAAAGAATAAGCTAGTGGGAGACAATTCCGACGAGATAAGATGTTAACAAATCTTTCGTTAAGTGACCAAAACTATCGGAAAAAGGAGACCGAGTAATTCGGAGGACTAGATTTTCAACGTCAGTGGACATGAATAAAATGTTATGGTTAAGGGTACTGATCTAGGGGCTGAAGTAAGGCAAGCTCGCAGTTCAGTTTATTTACTCAACGGGCATGCGGAGAACGAGATGGACTAGAATGGGTTGTCGCGAGTTTCACAGTCAATGGATCAGATAAACTCGGTTTCAACACTGTTCATTTGAAGTTGAGGACAGCTGAAGTATACAAGCGGTCAGACTGGTGTAGAGAAGAGGTATCACGGGTCAACTAGGACGACGAGTGCTACTAATCAATGGTTCGCCACTGTTCGTCTCGAGCTATATCGACCCTACTTTAAGCAGGCATAAATTCGCAAAAACCCCACGACTACTGACCGTGATCCCAGCTGAACTACCTTATCACGCTCAATGACATCGCTCCGTGCAAACAAAGCAACAACTGCTCCCTTTGAACCTTGCGGTAATGCGCTAGAACCTCATCGGATAGCAGTGCGGAGGTATAAATAGCACATGCCATAAATGCAGCTTATCCAGAGCTTGGATGCTTTAGCGAATTCACTTGACCAACACCACCTAATACTCATGTGAGTAGCTAATCATTGTGCGCATATTGGTGCCACCCGGTACGGAAGACACTACGCAAGTAACGACGGGAAAAAAGAAATGGTAGTGAGATAGATACTGAGTAATGTATTCTTTTCGGCAACTCACATCAGACTCACGTTAAACGATGACGGTTACATGCTAAATGTACCGGATAGGGCTGCATTTTGATTAGAAATTTAATTCCAACGGGAACGGATCGACAAATTACGCGGTCACTGAAGGTGGCAGAAAATGTATAGGGGCAAATCACTTCCACAACCAAAGGACCATGTAACGGAAGTCGTAAGTCATAGTAGAAGTAAGGGGCATGTAAATTGCTTTTATGCGCACAACTCCGGCTTGGGGTGGCGGGTATAGAGAGCTTCTACAATAGATAGATGCTTCCGGAATCAACGCGCGAAACGCTCAGGAATAGAGTAGATGACCTTGAAGTCGTTTTCTGAGCCTGCGTGACCGCACGCTAAGAGGCGCGATATGATGGAACCATAGTAGACCTCGCTTCGCCTCTGTAAAACCACTTTAGAATGTGTTCAGGAATCCTATGAGATAGGCGCCCCGTAGTAGGACCTACGTATCGTGCACCACAGGAGCACGAGTACGGATAAACAAGCATTAATCGAGCCAATGGAGGCAGTCTATCTTCCATGCGCCGCAGGCGGCCAAGCTATTCTCACAGAGAAGAACGGTGTTTATGATGGTCCCGCAAACAGCCGTTATCAAAAATGGAAATTCCATTCTTATATCAAAGGTGTCAGCACGGTAGACGAGCAAATATATTATCTTCGAATACTGGAACAACGAGACGCATGTCGAGGTCTCGCCACAAAGTTGACATGAAATTCATCAAAGACGCGGTTGAGCTGCAAGCTTGTGGTTTTACCGCACGATGAAGCCAGCGTCAAGGAAACTATTGCGAACAAGTGGCTAATGTATTTACCAGTTGATCACAAAACCTGATCGGTCCCAAGGGTGTTCTGAGATATTGAATCTATTTCATTCTATTGCCTGTTTAAATTTTCGAGACCGATTGAGATTCTACAGGATGCTGTTTTCTGTGTAGCACGCGGTAGGTGGGATGGTCCAAAACTGTCCTGTATCAATTATCCTCTTAAGTTATGTGATCTTAAATTATTCTATCCTCTAAAGCTATTCCGAAGTGCAAATTCTGCCGCAAGACCACTGATAAGCCTACCTGAGTTGGACGTAGTTCCGTAGAAGCGACGTTAGACAGAACGAGGCAGAGCATGGTATGCCTCGTCATTCGCTATGCACCTTCAAATGCGAAGTAGTTGCCAGATTGGGCAGACATACTGCCGATTCTGTTACCGAACGCCCAAACAGAAGAAGTCAGTAGGTTAAATTATTTTGGCAGTGACACCAACGCTGGTGGTCACAACATTGATAAGGTTAATGAACGGGTTTAACTCGACAAGACTGAGCTGTAGGAAGCTAATAAAAGATCATAAGGTGGTCAGAACCAATAAAAATGGCGCACCAGGACAAAGCGTTGGCCTGACCTGGCTATCAGGTATACAGTACGGATCAAGATTTGTCAGCTGCAGATGGAACTGAGGTCACACAGTAGCGTTTATGTGCAGTGGAGGTATGGACCCACCAATGATAGTCATCTATTGTCAACTACGAGAAGTAAACCCCAAATGCATTTCACGACAAAGTAGCTGATGGACTAAGTCAGCTCACACGTGCATAATTCCTCTGATGGAAACACTGTCTAGATTGTAGAGCTTAAGCGAGATCCAGGAATCAGCGGATTGGTTAAGAAACTCAATGTACGCAGTGGAAAACTGTAAACAAAATACTGACGATAAAACGAACGGAGAAGACTAGTAGCTTGAGGCCCGATCTGTTGGTGGAACAGGTAAGGCGAGAGCTGCAACAATCGTCGTTCATTCGCCAAAAGTGCGCAGTCAGTGGTGAGACAACATTGTGTCTTAAAAAATATGATGTCTATTTTCCACATGAGGTGCAGCACATGCCTGCTTTCACAGAAGCATGTGGTTGCAAAAGATATTAATTTGCCTATAAGCTGTAGGATGTGTAGACCACGAGAAGTCGAGTAACCACATGGTGAAGTAACATTAAAACTAAAGCAGCTACTAGATGTGTTTGCTTTGCGTACTTACCTGTACCGCCTCAAGTAGTCAAATCGATGAAAACAATGCTAGGCGGATTTTAAGGTCACTTGGCATCTGAAAGCCAGAAGCATCAGAAGAGATGTGATGTCGCCTTCTGGGTTAAATACTCCTAAAAGCGGTGGTATGAACAGCATTGTCATATGAACAGAGATTGACAATGTGTTCCGAGGGCACCAACAAACTGGACGTCTTTGACACTTAGGGTCAGCTTAGCACTGCTACATCACAACTACGAGCAGATAAACTGTTTATTCTCGGCAGTGGGAGACATGGTCACAGTGGGGCATCGGCATTAAGATCGGGGTTGGTGAGGGAAGATAAGCGGGATGGAGTGAGACAAACAAATTCACAACCCAAACGTCACTGAGGTCGATTCTTCGCCATGCCAACATCTGCACCCAAGCAAAGTTGTTCATCATCCTTGGGATCCCAGCTCGGAAATCGGGTGGTATCAACCGACGCCAACTTAGAAGTGATAGACTTATTCTCTTTAGTCAGATCCTCGGTTGGCATCTCCTACTTTTCTTCCACCTACACTCCGACGCGCAAACAACGTACGTCGCGGAGGTCGAGGTGCTGCTATACTAACATATCGTCTAGCCAGCAGAGCATGAAATCATGGTGTTGAGCGGTTTACTCACTCTTCCTGTATCAAATCATCATCATCATCATTACACGTTAGCTAGAGGTGGAAAACACAGCTATTGTGCTGCAATACAAAAGACAAGAAAAGGAAAACAAACGGTGGCACGCCCGCTGAGTCCCCAGTAACGGACGGACATGGTTCCGGAGAGCTAACAGCTAGCTGCCGTAAAAGAGAGTCATATTATGCCTAACAAGTGAGATCGTGATTGGAGGGGGATGGACAAAGGAACTCACAACACAAACGCCATTGGGGCCGGCTCCAAGCCATATCAAATACGCGACGACGAAAACGCGCAATGTTCACGCGGTGTTTCCAACAGACATGCGAAGAAAGCGACTGTCGAAGGTACCTAGACTCTACGTCTGTGGATTTGATGAACGAGATTTCACAACCTCACATGAAGGTTGGACGGACGGTTGCACTGTAGATTCTTCCCTTCAGAGCGAGAGTGATGTCGCCTAGACGTCACAAGCAACGAGAATTGTTTAAAACACCTCCAGCCCTTACTACACTATTCTTGATCCAGTCTGCGATCCCACAGTCACTGATACAGTTAAAAAGATGGTTGAATTTCTGAAAGACTTCCAGCCGATTCCCACAAAGAATCGTCAGCGCAAGGGCCGGTCCCTGCAAATCATAGAGAAATACTTCGCATTTCGAAGGGGAAACGGCCGACAGATAGCGTTAAATTACCCACTGTTGCTTGGCACGTCCGTGAGCTATCACAGAGTGGGGCAAGATCGTCAGTATACTCCAAGTCAAAAAATCGAACACCTGGGAGCAGCTCCACACCGTTCAAGCCGTGTCTAGTGGACGCAATTTCCATGACTTCGCCAATGGCGAAATTCAAAATATAGGGTGACAACGGGCATCCCTGTCTCACAACGCTGGAGATAATGAAGGGAGGCGACAGTTTGCAATAAGCCCTCATTCTGCCAGAAGTACGCACATAAAACGCTCTGATAATGCTTACGGATTCCTTTGGCATACCATTCCTCATCAAACAGTCTCAAAAAGCACACCGATTCACCGAATCGAAACCATCTTCGATGTCCATGAACATGACTAGGGTGAATCACGGACGTAAATAGCGGTGTTTCAATAACCGGCGCAAAAGTGAAGATCAACGCAGCCTCGATTTCGACGAAACCCGGCTTGCTCTCCCCGAATCCGGCTTCACGGGTGCACCACAATCTGTGAAGGACGACAGACGCAAGTAACTTAGAGGTGGTGGATGCCGCATGCCGAACATGAGCCCCTTGAAGATAGAGACAATAACGAAGCTGTTCCAGTCGACTGGGAAAGTCTCAGGTTCTAACAGATTCACTAAAGTGTAATTTAATTACACGAGCAGGTTCCTCGAATTTGGATAGGGCTGGAGGGAGCCCATCTGATTCCGCAGGCGTATTTAAGTTCAGCAATTCGATCTCACGTTCAACATCTGCGGATCAAGAGGGACAGCCCAATGAATATGGTGATCACTAGCCGGTCGCGAATCTGATAGTTCCGGCTGATGAAATGTGTTCAGCTCAACTGTTTTGACTGGTTGTGGATAGACTGTCGACTCTCGTCGCATACAGTCTCACTAACATCAGGTCCCTGCTCGTCGATATAACCACCGATGGTGAACAAGAACAGGGCCTGCTTCCATCTCCGACGCGGGATGAGACAATCAGGCTTTACGGTCTCTTTTTAGACTGGCACGCAATTTTTCTATCAGATTTCTGAGAATCTCGTGGCGTTCGTCTTCAGTTGGAATGCGTCGGCAATCAGTTAGATGTTCCAGAGATTGCGTACATACCTAATGTCTGGGTTGACTGTCAGATCTGCCACACGAAGAGATACATTTGGCGAACAGTGGTCGCCAAATATGTTCAGTGAGTACTTCCTCTGCTCGGATGCCAGCATATTTTGAGATGTATAGAACAACCGGCTTCACCAGCCGGCGTGTGTCTATACAGCAATGGTGTCGTCGTCGGCGTCCATCGAAATGCGCCAGGAGACCAGTGCATACCAGTGCATGGTCCGAGCTCATGCTAGTGTTACAGATCGAGCGACAGTTTTGGACGCAAGCTCTCCAACGGTAACTGAGCACGATGTGATCGATTCGTGTTAATGGCTGGTCTTAGGATCGTTGGAACCATGTCACTCTTCTGCAAGTGCTGCGTCTGGAATTAGTGCTCTCCAGAAATAGAAGAGCATCTTCAAACAGGTGTAGCAATCCCTCATCATTAGCAGTACTGAAGCCTACCCAGTGTTGACTGCCCAAATACAGCTCAACTGTGGTTAGTTTTCCAACTTGGACGTTCAGATCACCAGAAAGCAACACAGTACCCGTACTTAATTATAAGTCACCTTTCATCGAATCAGCGCTAGTTTGTGAGGGCGTAGCCAACAATCACAAATAGGCGCCTATTGACTTCGCGCCAATTCGAGGCTTTGAACGATCCAGTCAGTCGGAGGACGCACAACAGGCTGGTAATGAGGGGAAAAGACAAAACAAGCTAGGACAGGAAGGAAGAACAACGCACAAATAAGCACGTACCTATAGGCACTACCATCTTCCGGCAAAGGAGGTTCTTCCATGTCGTTCTTTTTGAAATAGTTTCTTAACATAATGGGATGATGCACGTCCATCTGTAACTCACTGAGCCATTCACAATGCCAGTAGGATAGGTCAACGTATTTGACAAAAAATTCCCTTGTAGGGCGCCGAATAACGACGGGTTTGGTAGTCGTACAGGACAGTCCATCCAATGAAGTTCTACTGTTCATTCCGGTGGTGGCGCCTTTTGAACTCAAAGACTGAAGTGGACCGTCTGGCTTGGAGGCGTTGTTGAGTTTATTATGAGTGGGATCTGGCTGATCAATCGCAGCAGTAAGTTTTCTACTGAGGCCTGAATCAGCTAGAACGAAGTCCTTTACAGATCTGTCAGTCACACAGTCGCCCGAACTGACTTCGCGTGAGGAATGAGTGTGGTCAAGTTCATCATTTTCCTTTGGTGGTTCGAACCAACGCCAGGTTAAGATTTTAGAAACTCTAGCCTTGAGGGGTTTACAGCCACAACGAGGACACAGCCAAACACCTTCTGGGATGCTGGATAGCGGTGGAACTAAACAACCCATATGATAACTAGCAGGGCAATTTTCGCAGCAAATTAGATCACCACCATCACGACATTCGGTGCAAAACTCTTGGTGCTCATCTTTTTCCGGTGAAGCAACGGTGGCCTGCTTGTTCGTTTTTCCAGAGCTTTTGGGTTCGTTAACCTTGGCCTCCAAAACTGAGCCCGAAGTGATTCCCTCCTTCTCACAATGAGGGCAGGACCAATTACCCTCTGGAGCTTCCTCTAACTCCGGGTCAAGACAGACCAAATGATAAGCGCGTGGACAGGTATCACATAACATGATTTCGCCACCCTAGAAAGAAAACATAATAAACAATGTAAGTGTAATCGATACAATACAGTAAGATAAACGCGGTTCCATTGATAGAAATACAAACCAATTAGTGGCTGCTGCTCTGTGTTGGTTGATAGCAATGTGTTGGAACGCTGAAGAAGCCTAAAAAAAGATGAGGCAGTAGGGACACTCAAAGGGCCGTTCGCACCAACGGCCAGAGGCACATAATGGGATCACCGTGACTTAACAGAAGTATGTGCTAAAAAGTGGATGTACGTTTGGAATGAAAACAACAACAACAAAGAGCTCCAAACTGAGACTGAACTACTAAGGTGTGTGGTATACACTATCCTAAGGACATGAAAAGTATCTAATCCGCTATGGGGCCTTATGAGGTGCGCACAACTCCAAGGCAAGCAAAGCGATAGAAAGCAGTCAGTGGCTATGCAAAGCGGATAGCGAACGAGTAAGTCACATAAAGTAAAATAAACTGACGAGGAAGAAGGAAGGAAAAGCGGTAATAATCATTTCCCTACCAAGCAAGCAAAAGTGTAGGAGTTGATGCGACGTTTGCCCAGGAGTCAAAATGAATGTTTTACGAATAGTTGCCAAATTCAGAGGGCAATTGGGGCCTTATTCGATCTGTAAAGAAGCTTGTAAAGGTAAAGCAGAATGCGTTCACAACGTGGAAAAAGATCTGAATTACAAACACATGTTTGAATAAAGTTCAAGCCAGTTAGATTCCACGTGACTGCCACAGAACACCAAGAAAGCACTGACCAGAGTGATATCGCTATATCTGTAACACGACATTCGACCGAGACAAAAAAGGGGAACATGGCCACAACGTAGTAGGACGCCAGTCGCGTCGGAATGGTGATTTCGTGTAGCAGTTTGAGTTCCAAAGCGACATCTGCCGGACCTTTATCGTCAGCAGCAGAGTGTGCAGTAGCGGCCAGACAACGTTCGTCACCAGTAAGTCCTCTAAAGAATCCTACGAACCAAGTAGAACAATTATCATTTGAAGCGATGAGACGACGAGCCTAACAAGCTGGTGACAAACGGTTCTTCACAAGGTAAAAGAAAAAGCGTGCTGCTGTCGATAAGCTTGCTCTAGCCAACAACTCTCCTCCATACCCGACTTCGGATTGCTTTAAGCAATTGCCTCGTCAAGACACTTGTCCAATCGCACTTGATTTTAAATCCCGTCCTGAGTGGGAAAATGTGAAATGGCACTCAGCACTCAACCATGTATGCTGGTTACATTTCCAGGAAGAACTGATTCACATAGGTAGATGGTAGTCACGTAGGCCGCCAAATGTGCTAGTAGTGTCGAATGGGAGAGGCCTGCGTTACACAGGTTGCCTCAGCTAGAAACAGGGCATTCAAACCGAGACCGTTATAAAGAGAAACATAGGGTAGCTTTTTACTGCGATCGACTTCACATCCGCAGCAAAACTTCCTAGCACAAGCGCTCGCAGTGAGTAATTTGGTGCCCGTATACCAAACTATATGCCATACTCAAATAGACCATACTATCATGTGTTTCACCTGGCGGATGTCGGTCGACTTGTCGCACATATCAAAAATTGGAATACGTCTACTGAAATACATGGACAGCACTCAGTCATCTGGTCTCAGCGGAGAACAGTGATGCAAAGCTACCTACACATCCTCTAGGCTCACCGTTTAAGAAAAATCGCTATCAGTTAAAGTTATATCGCCAATTGTAAATTGGTTGGCATAAGGTGGCTGCTTTGAGTAGATGTGAAAAACCTTACAGCATTCTGCTTAACCCACATACGATGATGGTGGTCGCATGGTTGCGAAACATCGGTACGGTGTGCCGGCATATTGTCAACACCCTTGTTCCTTTTAGATAGGCCGCTATTCCAGATGAGGCAAATGGGTTGGATGTCAATAAAGACATCATGAAGACGGAATTGGAAGCCTCTAACCCGTCGAACTCGAGGCGAAGGGATTAAGGATATGTATGCAAAGTACGTAAAATATGCCGGGTGTGCAAACATTCGCAGAATGTCGGTGGTACTCTAGAGTGGTGTAAAAACAACACAGTTGACCGAAAGCGTTGGTGAATATCGAGGCTTCTGAGTTGGTGGAAAAAAATGCGATCGAAAACAACTGAACGCTATTCCAAGCACTTCGAATTACACGTTCAGAAAGTGTCATAGCGAGTAAGCCAAACGCTATTTTCAATGCGCTTGATGTAGCTACCGCCACAGCTACAGGCAAATGTGAAACGCATAAGTGCCTCATTGAAAAAAGGTGAACAAAACGACGGAATTGCGGCTACTCATCTCGACTAAACCTATGCTAATTTATTCGATTAGGACACCTATGACAAAGCAGTGCATTCCCCCCCGACTATACACATATGCTTGTAGCTGTAGAGATAGCTCCGTCGGGCGCACTAACCGAAGCTTAGGTATCCGAATCAACACATCCCAAAGTAGTTACGTAGCCACATGGGATCTGTGACGACGGAATCAGTTGACTCGGGAAACCGATCTACCTCAGCAGTCACCAGGCACTTGCAGACTATTGGTCACCGAGTCGATCCTGATGAGTCGTTCACAGTTCTAATGCGCGATCAGCGGCCACGAATCCTTAGGCTATTGGGGGATATAGCTAAAGATCGCGAACGACCACCGCTGTGCATTCAAAAGCAGCTGATAGTGTCTCTAAGCCTACCGTAGTAGCCTCTGCGTTTTGCTATCCTTGATCACCGTTTGTTTATATTCCAATGTTGCATGTTTTTGTAATTGATAAGAATGCACAAAATGACGGCGTCATCTTACAATCCACGTTTTCTAACCCAATGCTATCAACCAAGGGTAAATGGAAAACTATGACTGATGCATCCAAGTATTGGGTTCGTTTGTCCCGCGTCCGATGAGTTAGTTGGTTCATTGCGCAAACTCTACTGGTGAGTCCTAACATATATCATAACAGAAACAGTGGTAACTCGCAACTTAATTGCTGCTCTCTTCAAATCATTGCGACGAGAATAGACCTTTGAGTACCTCTTCGACACACTTAGCTAAACTGGATGGTGCTTCCGAGCACTCTGAGAGCTACTCCCAATGATGAGATCAGATAAACTGTTCTCTGGTTCTCCAGATCGGAGATGGCATCCGTTACTATACAACCGAAACGTTTCCAAAGGCTTTGGTTGAGGACCTTGATCTGGGCGAACTGACAGTATCTGAGCCCTCGCCAAACTTCAATCACATCTCAGGCCGTCGCACAGCTTTAGATGGTTTGCCTCGCTTTCTGCATACAGTAGGGCGGTTGAGCAAAACTTTACTGCTAGCGCAACCCTTCTTTCTTCTCCACTTGTTTCCCCGATCACATCATTGAACTTAATTGACAATGGCTGGGATGCTACTGAAGGTACACCATCTGCAGCTATCATCCCGCAACATGAAGTGGCTATCTGTGTCCAAGAACGACCTATAGAGCCACAATGCCCCGTTTTCTTGTCGGCATTCAACGTTCACACTCCAAAACAAATAGATCAACAGGTTGCAATCGCACGCCAACAGAAACAACAAACAACAACAACAACAACAACAACAACAGTATATCAGCCATTTGAACTGATGTTTCGCTGCCATACAACCATGACGATCTATGGCCACATGGATATTGAGGTGTTGCCTGCTCAAAATTAGGATCAATGAACTGCAAGTGGTCGTTGAACTGCGTTCGGCTGATTTACTCAATATCGGTTACACGCATCCGCAGACATTGATGCGGAAATCATTGATCTAGCTGGGTTGGTATAGTTCGCAGCTCCAAGACTGAGTCATCGTTGGCTGATTGGATTAACGTGAGCAGATGTTTGTGTGCAGGGCAATTGAGGACTTTAACTAAAGTTGATTCATGCAGCATTACTTGACGCTGTCTGTAGTTTCTGGTTATATGAGATCTCGAACGGTATGCTCCGAGGAAAACTGCGCTGTCTGAGAATGAAGTCGAGTTAGCGTCACTGATCCAGGCAAAATATTGTAAGTTGTATGGAAAAACAGTATTTCACACTCGAACTAGAGTAAAGAGGAAAACGTGAATCACTGTGAGGTCAGAGGCAAGTTGAACTCTGAACTTGAACCGTGTGAGTTGTGTTAAGTAGCATTAATTAGCATCTGCAATATCGTCGTGTTAGTAGTTGTCTTCAACCTATTTATGGTGAGTCGCCATAGTGAGTTTCTGCCAGCTATGTATGGTCTACGCCAACCTCTGAATCATCTGCTGATGAAAGATGTCGAATGGAAATGGTCCAGTGTCCACAAGCATTCGAGAAATTGATATCTCTGCTGAAGTCAGACCTATTGCTTACTCATTACAATCCGAATCTGGATATCATCCTGGCTATAGACGCTTCGAGCTATGGAATTGGTGCAGCCATTTCACACCGCTTTCCAGACGGTTCAGAAAAGGCTTTGGCGCATGCGACACGAGCCATGGCCACCTCTGAGAACTACAGCCAAATCGAGAAAGAAGCTCTCGCAATTGTCTTTGCTGTTCAGAAATTCCACAAAATGATTTACGGTAGGCGTTTCACATTAGTGATGGATCACAAACCCTTACTCGGTATCTTTGGATCCAAAAAGGGTATTCCGGCGTACACCACCAGTCGACTTCAGAGATGAGCCACCTTGCTCTTGGGACACGATTACAACATGAGGTATTCGTCAACTGACTCTATTGGATAAGCGAACGCTTTGCCCAGATTAATCGATACTAGTCGACGTGAGCCTGAGGATGCCGTTATCGCTTCAATCACAACCGACACGGGTACCAACCACATGATACGCGATGCCGTAAGTACCTTACTGATAAACGCAAGAATGGTTTAGCAAGCCACGAACCAAGACGCATTGCTACAGGAAGTTTTGACTTATATGAGACAAGGCTGGCCAAAGAAATGCCCTGACGAATCCCTCGTACAGTTTTTCACGTGACGCGACGCTTTTTCCGAAGTCGATGCTGTCTGTTTTTCGCGGATCGCCTTGTCATTCCCGAAGTACTCAGACACGCGTGCTGAGGCAGTTGAATAAGCGCCAACCAGGAATCGCCCGCATGAAAGCACTTGCACGCAGTTACGTGTTTTGGCCCACGATAAATAGCCAAATAGAAGACATTGTACGATCCTGTTCTAAATGCTGCAGTGTTTCCAAGTTACCGGTGCGGACAACGTTGCAATCTTGGCCGAATCCCGAATCATCCTGGTCGCGCATACATGTAGATTTTGTAGTACCAGTTGAGGGGACTTACTTTCTCATACTTGTTGACGCATACAATAAGTGGCCTGAAGTTATCGTAATGCGAAACACATACGCAAACAGCATGATCCTTGCGCTGAAGCGTTTTCAGTCAGTACGGTCTGCCGGAAACAATCGTATCGGATAACATATCATAGTTCACATCCTATCAATTCGCTGAGTTTTACGCACACAATGGAATCCAACACATGAGGACCACACCGTATCATCCCCAATCAAATGGGCAAGCAGAAAGGTATGTCGACACCACAAAACGTGCATTGTTAAAATCGAAAGGCGAGGGAACGCTGGATGAAAGATTGGAAATATTTTCGTTGAATTATGGTGTAACTCAGAATCCCAATGCACCAGACGGGAAGTCGTCCGCTGAAGCCCACATGGGTCGACGATTGAGAACCACCCTAGATCTGATGGCTCCAAAACGCCCATCAATACGTCGTACGAATTCGGATATGGAAGCCCAGTACAACAGACGGTACGGAACACGGCGCAGAACTTTCAGAGTTGGAAACGCAGTGTTTGCTGCGTCTCATCGAGGGCGTCGAACAAGCTGGATACCAGGTCAAGTCATGGGACGACGTGGCAAAGTAATGTACGATGTTCGCGTTGGGAGGCAAGTATGGGTTCGTCATGCCAATCAACTGCGACCGGGGTTTGCAAGGATTCCAGAGACACGCGACCACAAAGGACTTGATTTCAATGAATTAGTACGCAATTTGCACCCAAGCACCTCGATCGGACAGGATACGCAACACGTGGAATGGACTGAAAGTGAACACTGACTAAGGCGAAGGCGGGTAAGAAGATGCGTGGAATCCTTGTAGGTCGATCTCCGAAGAGAGACCTATACAACTACCGGCCTGCTCCGGGGAAAATTGCGCTGTCTGAGAATCAAGTCGAGTTGGCGTCACTGATACAAGCCAAATATTCTAACTTGCATGGAAAAACAGAATTTCACACTCGAACTCGAGTAGAGATGAAAACGTGAATAACTGTGGGATCAGAGGCAAGTTGAACTCTGAACTTGAACCGTGTGAGTTGTGTTAAGTAGCATTAATTAGCATTTGCAATATCGTTGTGTTAGTAGTTGCGCTATGCTCTCTCTCTCTCTCTCAGTCCAGCAGATCTTGGCGTTCTCATTTTGTTGCGGGGTGAACCGGTTGGAAACGGCACAATAGTTTCGGGCAGGCTATTCGTACAGTCAGTGGAAACTACAACAGGTTATGCCCCCAACTGCAATTTTGACGCTGCCAAGAACATCTACCAAGAACTGAACACATTGTTTCGCAGTGCTACCAGTTCAGATGTCGCTGCTGTTACAGGGAATATGAATGCGCAATTAGGTCGCCTGGGCTTTTCAGAATCTTAGTTAGGTGGTCAGTATGGACTTAATTCCAGACGGATAAAGACGAGCGGCTATAGCAACTGCGCGCTGAGCACCGCTGGTAGACACAGTGGACGCCGAAGTGCCACTTGGCATCTATCTTTAGCTGGCCAGCGATTGGCCCAAATGACTCAAATTAACAGACGTTATAAGTGGCGTGGTTTCATGCTAGACCATCACTTGTTCTGGATTACCTGTGTCAACTCCGATTATGCTTCCGTACTCTATCATACTTCGATGAACTTTGCCGGGAGACGTACCAAGCGCCTCTCCCGTTTGACAAAGTAGAAGCTATCTCAGTCCTCGGTCAGACAGCCCACAAGGATACCTTGTGGACCGAACTTTCGCTATCTCGCGCTAATGACAAGGAGCTTCAGTAAAATAGAATCTCGGAATTCATGCACGATGCCAGAGCCTCTAGTTGCGGCGCTAGCAACCGCCATCGCGCCAGTCACTGAATATCCGAGAGTTCAGTGGACATGCTGGAATGCAGAAGAAAAACTCCCGGCGGGCTCTGAACACAATGAAACTAGACGGACTCTTAAGCGTGAACAAAGGTGGAGCCTGCGTGCTGACAAGGAAGCTTGGTGGACAAGTGGGGCTCAAGATTTTGAGGAGGGTGGAGCCGTAGACAATTATCGCAAGCTCCCCCAAATGATCCGCACCATTGGTACCAGGAAACCATGCATCAGTGAGACAGTCAGATACAATGCGGGTGCGATAATTCACAAAAAAGAACGCCGTATGGTTTGTTTGATAGAACACTTTCGAGGTTAGTACAGTTGGCCGCCTGAATCCGGACTGCTTCCTACCTAGGTGATGCAGGCGGAGATATGGATGATTAGCTCCATCGGAGGCTGGGATTCGAAACGCGATCGCGGCCCTTAAACATTTTTGTGCTGCCTGAATAAATTCCTTCGCACATGTACTACTTAAGGATTGTGGTGAGGTCCTGTGCAAAGCACTGAACTTCGTGTTCGAACAGGGTTGGAAGATGTCATCTAACTAACTAGAGTGAATCGTGGCAATGTACAAGGGCATTCGCACCGACTGCACAAATCACACGGGCATTAGCCTAATATCAGTGTTTAAAAAAATACTGGCCTTGATTCTCGTTCGTCGCCTTACTGTGGAACAGTTATCCCGGATTAGGGAAGAGTAAGCAGGTTACACTAAGGAGGAGCTGCGTGTATATTCACCCTACGGCAGGTGCTAGAACAGCGCCACACATACTGCGGACTGACAACAGCTGTGTTCCTCGACCTCAAAAGTGCGTTCGACTCAGTGGATCGATTCATTCTACTCGAGAAAGTTGCGCGGAAAGGTGCTTGCATGAAATATGTGAACATTTTACGTGCCCTGCACTCGAACACCACAAATCTTAACAAGGTCTACGGTGAATTGTAGGATGTCTTTCCGACAACAAGTGGCATTGGTCATGGTTGCCAAATTTCCCTTGAGGAATTTGAAGATGCAAGCCTTGAGATGCTACCTGGTGAAAAGCTAGTCGATATTAATCATGCGAACAAACTTGTCTCGATTTTATCAAGGTTGAGGTAGCCTAATTAACTCACCGATTGGCATGCGCTTTCCACCTTCAAAGTGCAGTGTTGTTGCAGGACCACCAGCCAAATGATGAGTCACTGAACCTTGATAGCGGGGAAATCCAGGTAGATGATAGACTCACTTACCTTCGCTGCTGTATAAGTAATGACGGGCACTTAACCACAGAAGTCAGTTCACGTTTTGCAAAAGCTAAAACGGTCCTATTGAATCTGCTACATATGTAGCCTTAGAAGGGGTTTCCTTCGGTCTGAAAGATCGTGTTTACAAGGCCACAGTGAAGGCCATCCCACTCTATGGGAGTGAGACTTAACTCCTTCTGTCCGGGAACCTGAAGCGTCTACAAGTTCTTGATCACTGCTACCTGCGAAGCATCGCTGGCATCTGACGGCACCAGTGTGTCCGCCTCGGTTTCAATCGGGAGAAACCGAGTAAGACATGGTGGATAGGTTTCATTTTGGTCGCAACGTTTGCGAAAATGGGGAAATGAGGGAGGTAGGCGAGGAGAACACAAGGGATAGCTTCCCGAAAATTATCACAAGTTCATAGGACGAAAACATATACTTCAGATAAGAATCTATCCGAAATGCTTCTCTAAGAGAAAATGTCAAACACATGTGGGCAGTAAAGGAAAATGGATATTTAATCGAAGAAAATCGGACATGATAGACTACTTACGGATGCGAAGCGCTCTAAGCATGTGCGAGGTGCAAAAGTATGAGTAGTGTAATCACTGAGGTGGACTAAGTCGACCAGCTGAATCAAAGTAAGTCTTGAAAGTTAGGAAGACCTCATGATAGACAGTAGGTACAATACTGTGGAAGCACAGTGCAAAGTGAGGATGGTCAACCCATTGCTTACCAAAGGAAAAGTCAGTCTAACTTTCGCCAGTTCAGCCGTCAAACGGATCAGTGAAATGCCAGAGTAGGATGGAGTAGTCTGAAGGCAATGGAAACAAAACTAACACCAGGATGGCAATCATAAGCTCACTTTTGGCCTGTTTACAGATCGGGACGACAGTTGATAACTGTTATTTGGGGTAGCTTTACCAGTTAGCAACGAGTAGCCACAATTCCACAGCAGCGACGGAGACATAAGGGCAAAGTAAGGCAGCAGCAGTTAGGCGGCAAGTGATACCGACGCTTTACTAACACACGATTGCCACTAATCGCGTGCGGTTAATGAATAAGGCTAGGAACACCAGCACAAATGCAGGATCGGACAATTGACTTGCGGAGTACAACCCATACGTCTAAAACAATCGGTCACTGGCCGTTGCAGTAGTACCAAATCGCGTTAGATGCAAAAGATGGTGACAAATCTGACTTCAATGCTCCAGGCGGGTTCAAGTGACACAATCATTAATCCTGACAGGGAGTCGGTTTAAGTGCACTTCAGTGTTCAGCTCAACCGCACAAGTGTATGTCGACAAGTGAAGCGATTGGCCAACATTATAGTAGAGCAAAGGAAGACTTACTTGAGGGATTCCATCCGACTAAGAAGTGACTCAAAGTGCAGTGCGAGAGGAAACTCTATCAAAAAGGTGACTGCAGATCCCAAGACAAGCTATGTACTTCTTGGTCACATCATGTGAGACGTGTGCGAGGACGGTCAACTGCAAGTTTACACCGGAGGCTTTATGCTCAGACATTTGAATTGTTGAACGCAACATCGGCATTAAACGCATCTTGGCCAATCAAACCGGATAGAAAAAACATGATATAAACACAAAAAGATGTGATAGCATCCGCGGATAAGGGGAAACTACGAATATATATCATAGGCCGGCGTTCAGATTGTTCAATACATCTAGGCAAGTTAATAGACTACCGATATGCTGTCATTCGTAAATCGGCCAGACAGTTGAAAGGTAAAAACGAACCAAAAAGTAGGATAATGGTACTCCCAGTGGACAAAAGAATGACGAAATGCTCACCTGTTGACAAACTTCGCAGTAATCTTGATGATCCGTATCGTAACCTTCTTCTTCACCGATTTTGTCTATCCTGTGAGCGATTACCAGTGGAAATTGAGCAGTTGTCTTATGGTGGCTATGAACACCCTTCCCAGGACCAGATGTTTCTTGATCAAGAAAAACCGACTGTCCAGAAGATATGCTCGTAACAATGCCTGCGGAAGTTCGCCGACTGGATCGTTTCCGTCTATCACGCTCTTCCTCCTGAGCTATTTCAGCTTCCTCTAGCTGACGCTCGAACTCCTCGTCACTAGTATTGTGGCCGCCCAGCAAACGGTCCTAAGGCGCAGCAGGGTAAATGAAAAATATTTAGTCAGAAGGGTGTGATGTGCAAGCAGAAAGTCAAGACATCCACCAGATATATGCATGCGTTTTCCAGAAAGGAGGAACAGCGCAATCACCATGACAGAATATAAAGTAGTCAGATGGCAGAAAAAAGAAAATGAAAAATAAATATCACGCCACGTTTCTATTATAAGTCACTACAAGGTCTTGGTTGCAGAAGGATGCTAAGTGAAGGGAACAAAGCAACTAACCCAAAAACAATTGAGGCCAATTCCACGTCACATCAACAACTGTCTCTAACAAAGCGTGTTCATGGCCTTTCGAATCCAAACCAGAGTCGGGAAGCAATACCCAGGGACAGGCTTGAAAAGGGTCTTTATCGCTTGATCAAGCTATCGGTTGGCCTCCTTTCTATATCCAAACTAATGGTACAAACAAGGAACATAGCGGTGTGCTCGCATGCATAACATATTGCCCAGCATTGCAGATTTTAACTTTAAGGACTAGGATGATGTCCCACCGGCTTCATAAGTGGCGAAGATCAGAAACCTCGCTCGCTCATGTCAAGCGGGGAGCGCGCGGACACCTTGGCTACGCTCTTCTTCACTATATTTTCCAGTAAACCGGCGGTGGTTTCAGTACCGACACAGGTTGCGCCAGTCTTGATCGACAGCCTACAATGTGACGCAGTCGATCAGCTACTCGTCAACCTCGATGGTGCAAAGTTCCCCGGAGCAGACGGACTTCACCCACTAATACTCAAGTCCATATTGACTATCATCTCACCAGCCGTGACAAACCTTGTCAATAAGTCGCTCTCTGAAGGATCTGTCCCAGACGACTGGAAATGCGCGATAGTGAGACCGTTTCCCAAGGGTGGTGATCCGAGTAAACTGGAGAACTATAGACCGATCTGTTTAACTTCGGTATTATCCAAAGTGCTCGGGAAGGTTGTGAAAAAGTGTCTGCTGTCGTTCTTCGAATCGATGGACGTATTGACGCCAGCGCAACACGGCTTTACGAAAGGGTGATCCTGCATCACCAACTTGATGTACGCAAACCACCAGTGGGTACGAGCTCTCAACGAACAGAAGGACGTTGACGTGGTGTACATCGACTTTAGTAAGGCGTTTGACAGACTGAACTACGAGGTACTCCTTCGTAAACTGAACTCATACGGAATCGGTGGCACGTTACTTCAGTGGTTACACGAGTTTATTGTGGGACGAAAGTTTAGAGTGCAGGTCAATGACTACCTGACAGACTGGTTCCCATCGACCAGTGGCGTGACTCAAGGAACTGTACTTATGCCAGTATTATTTCTTATTCATATCAACGATCTTCCGCAGCAGCTCCAGTCACCATGTGCCATGGTTGCAGATGAGTTGAAAATTTGGAGGATCACTGAGAACCAGGACGACTGCGCTCGCCTCCAGCATGACTTAGAGCGACTGTCAACGTGGTCCACTGAAATGTAACTCCCTCTTAACGCAAGCAAGTCGGAGTTCATCAGTAACACCAAACCTCCACCCACTCGACCATATACCTTGGACGGCCAGTTGCTCCATCCCAACACATGTCAGAGACTTAGGAGTTCTCTCACGACATGATTTGAGATCATTAGAAAATACAGAGAAATTGTACCGTGCGGGACTTCGTATGCTCTGGGCATTAGGACGCAGTTTCTCCACATGGTCCGAAGAAACCGTCCCTCGTCTATTCACCTCGTTCATTAGACCAATCCTTGGATACGGTGCCCCAGCTTACCATCCGATAACCCAATGGGAAACTGAAAAGTTAGAGAAAATACAGCATATCGCAACTAGAATGATACCGAGTCTACAAAAGCTTCCGTATGAAAAACGTTGTGAAAGGCTCGGACTCTACACACTATCCTTTCGCCGAGTAAGAACTGACCTTATTATGACTCATCGAGTACTACACTTAAATCACTTCCTCATACTGTGACCAATATTTCACCTGCGGGAACCCTGTAACACCCGATGACGCCGTTACAAACTCAAGGTCACCTGCATGAACAAAGTATCCCATCAGCTTTGTATCAAAGGAAGAATCGTAAACTTATGGAATACACTACCAGAAGGATTAATAGAGACCGATTCTGTGAAGTGTTGTAAAACTCGTGTCGACGATAATTTGGGGAATCTGTGCTTTTGTGAAACGATGCACATACAATGTCAAAAGAAGACATTGTATGCCCGGAAATAACGACACTAGTACAAATTCCTAACAGAACAAGGATAAACGATTAACGGACCAGACATAACTGTTGATGATTCACAACTAAATGTTCTTGATTTTTCGTAATTGGATAGAGTTGCACAGAAACCTTTCTACTTGCTCTTAAATACAGTCTCCGTCTCGTTAACGCATGCGCTGAAATAGCTGCCAAGGTTGTGGCATTTCAGAAGGACTTCCAGTTAGCTCCAACTATGGGTTAGAGAAATGGGTGCTTCCTGCTTATCCTGGAGGAAAGCCTAGCAACTGAAGGGTGCAAAGCGCAGGTCGAAACAATTTACAGTCAGTGCTAGTCAATCAAAAGCTAAATGGCATGTTTGTGAGCCGTCAAAGATTAAAATAATAATTCAGATCAATCATCTGGGAGCAAGTCAACATCTTATAATATCGTGTAATATGCCCATATTTGGTTTATATTGGAAGAAGAAACGCAGGCGGTACGCATAGAGCGAACAATTGTTTTCAATTTATTCACCATCAGGCTTGGTATAGAAATATATATTAAGAAGTGGTGTTCACTCGGGAAACAGAGCAACTAGTTTTAAATGGTTAACGTAACGTGTCATGTGGTCAACTGACTGAAGACGTGTGACACCACTGAGTGAGGCCCGATCCATCTTTGTTAGTGGCTGGCCAGGGTAGTTGTATTGCTTGGACATGCTTCTGCTGAATGCTTAGATTAGGTTTTGTAAACCTGATGCATACCGCTTCAGCGGCAACAAGTAGCCGAGCCCCTGACCGATGGTGTAGTTGCAATGGCACTTGATAGAGGATCTCAAATGACTTGCGCTTATCAATCATATGACTGGTGCAGATCAGATGGTTAGTTATGGCACTTAACTTAGTTTTGACCTGTCGGGTGACGAGCGACGTTGGTAAATGTTCCTTGATTCGCTTTGCTAATTGTCTGGTCGTAGGCCCAGTGTACCTAACCCCACAGGAGCAGGTGAACCGATAGATTACCAATGATTGGCGCTGATCAGGCGTCTTGTCTTTGAATCTAGGAACAAAGAGCGAACTGCTTGTAGAAACGACACTTAGTTGAGTTGCATTAAAGGTCTTTCGGCAAGTCTGTATTGGATAGGGGTATATAGAAAGCCGTACTGGACAGGCCAATACACACACTTCCGGAGTTTTGTGCCAATTAGCCGCAGAAGAACACTGGTACACCCGCTGGCCAATCGCGCACGGAAGATCTGTAGTGAGGACGCTATTGAAGTGGAAATGAAGCGAATCAGGCAAACGCTTCTCGAGAACGGTTATCCAGAACAAGTTATTGACGTTCCTATAAAGCCTAGTAGCCAAAGACTAACAGTACAAACGATAGAGAAGAAACAGCTATTTCTCCAACTTCCCTTTAAGGGTGACATACCGGCTGAGATATGCACACGACGAGTGATACAGACAATCTACCTATCTATCTTGTGTGGCTAGGTACACTGAGCGCAAGATCAGGCACTTGGAAAAGCGAATCAACGTAGATTGGGAATCGGCGAACCACACGCCTCGCAAATAGTCCTACTGACACCAGGCTTTTTGTGGCCAGTGAACTGAATGAACTGGAAGAACTTGCGAGTGTTGCTAGAGAGGGCAGCGGCCTCCATCTCCAAAGTACGCCGAGACCACCAGACCTCACGATCACTGCGTAGGTCATGTCTGAGCTGCCGACTGACAGAAGATCGCACTTAAGATTAGACTCCACTGGGATATTCCTGCGGCGGTCAACTAGATCCAGGGAGCGCGCAATGATCTGTGCCTAGATAGGGCATTGAGTAAGACCAGAGACTAACTGCCCTGAAGAGATCATGGTCCTTTTGCATCAATATCCTGCGGTGGATCGCAAATAAGTGCATCGGCCAGGGAAGATTCATAGTTCTGCCGAACCGAGAGAGTAGATAGTTTATTCGGATCTACGCAACACTTCTACGTTTCCGAGGATCCTCCGAAACGCATGTAGATGTTCGCATAGACAAGAGTGTGGTCTGAGTCAATAAACGTGGACTAGATTGATCTGCAATGCTTTACACTACCTCACCATCTGAAACTGATTGCGATATGATCAATTAGAGACTATGAATGAGACGCGAAAAAGGGTCAGCAAGTAGCGGAACTTCTCCTCGAATGCCGGAAGCTGGTGCTCGGAAAAAAACAAACGATTGTCTTCGCACAGTTTCTCTCCACTATCTGAGCGGCTCTCATCGAGCTCATGGTTACCACCGAGGTGACTTTCGCATAATAGACGATGAACCCTTGTGTTGAAATCCCCAACAAAGACAACAATGTCGACTTTGTAAGCTCTACTCAAGAGCCGGGGAAGTACACGATTGCAGTGGTCCTTGACCGAGCCGCATTTGTAGTCAGTTGGAGCGCAAGCTGAGATCACAAACAAGTTGCGTCTCTCTTCACGACATCTGTTGATTAGACATGATCCCCGCTCAGCTGCCTTGGCTTCCGCTACTCACACACCATTTGTTCACGTGTTGGTATCTCTAAATTGGAGATTGCTGGAGGAAGACCATCTCGTCCAGCGAGCCTATTCAACTTTATCAGTCTGATTACACGTTTGAAAAAGTGGACCAAATGAATGGTCCAGAAAGTACGGAGATAAGTAAGCGGCGAAAAACTAGTAATTCCGGTCGATTAGTTTCCTTTCAAAACTTCCAAGGAGCCTAGCATTCTGGCGAGTGGGAGTAGACTCTCGTAGCATCAAATTCCGTTAACTATAAGTCTCTGGTTTCACATGCCCCGTATGAAACGGAATGGTTTCCAATAGTTACCAAGAGTAGCGGCTGTTGCCATCTCCAACGCGCAACGAGACCACCAGACATCGAAGTCCTTCTTCAGGTTAGCAAGCAATTTTGTCCTGAGATAGTTACGAGTCTCATCGTATTCGCTTCTAGGTGTCAGTGAGCATTAAGAACTTTCAGATACTGTGTGAAGACCCGTTGGTATGGTTGACAATCAAGTTTGTCACAAAAAAGCACACGGTGCCAACGAGCTAAAGTAAAAGTGCGACCGGTAACACTGAACTCTGTTCAGTGAGCGATTACTCAGGCTAAATGATAGTGTTTTGATACATATCCAGTAAGCAACTCTAAGCTTAAGGTGTTGTGGAGGTTTGTCGAAAAATGCCCGGAGATCAGCACACACAAGCGCATGACCGGAGCCCAAGCTTGTGTTACAAATAAAGCTGCAGCTCTGGACACGACTCCTCCAACAGTAAATGGTCGCGATGTGATCGGTCCGCGTTCGTGGCTGGTGGGGGCCATGTAACTCGTAAACGGGTGTTGTGTCGCAAGTTAGCGGTCGCGAGAAATAGACGCGCAACCTTACGTAAATGCAGTAAGTGCTCACTAGTATCACTGAGGAAGACTAGAGCGTGCCGGTCACTCAGATGCAGCCCACCACTGAAGAATGTCCAAGTTGAGAGCTTAAATTACCATCCCGTACTGGAGTATTCGAATCGCTTCTAGGATGAACTTGTTCACTTGATGATAGAAGCTGTCTCACGAAACAAGCGTGACAGTTTATGAAGGCGTAATGAAATAAATAATAATATGTCAGCTGTACGCCGTAACGATGCCTCGTTGCTGCACGACCATCACCAGTTGCGCGCGGGCTGAGTATGCCGCGAGGACGCCCACGTCTACGCGGATTAGAACAGGTAACCTTATGGTTGCAAACCAGGCGCGCAGATCACTCGGGTATCGACCGACATATGAAGGCGTGGGAAGCAATGACAGACACCTATTTTTCCGTACGGCTTCAGAGCTTTGATTGAGCCAGCCAGTCTGATGGCGCAAATGCGGCTACTGATTGGAGTCCAGTCGATCCGAGCTATTCTCACATCGGTTAGACTGATATTTGAAAACGGGTTGTCTCCGGATGAAGGTAGTGAGAAAGTATCACCAGAGTCACATGAAGAGGGTTGCAGTGTGTACAAAGATTGAGTCGCATAGGCGGACTTCCGATAAACAGCAAGTGTCAATCGACAGAGTTCCAAAGGTTCAAACAGGTGCAGTCTATTGACGGAACCAGAATAAAGTGCACACAGTGAGGTACACCAATAGTAACGCGGATCTAAGGCACAATAAAGCGGATAAAGTAAAGTTTTTCGATAGGTTGGACATGAATCTATCGACTGAGCCGAAGCGACAGTATAACGACTGCGTGAGTCAAAACTAGAAAACAAGCGACTATCGAAGCAAGATAGGGGGCAAGAATTGGGAGTTCGGGAAGAGAAAATACAAGTGAAATTGGAAGGGGATGATAGAGATGAAAAGCTTAAGAGAAGGCTTGAGCAGCGGCATGCTCGATCCTATCAGCAGAGGGTGACGTTGATTATCACCTGCAGAGCAGAGCATTAAGAAACTGATTAAAAATGCCATCACTGTAGTGCTCGCTAGGATACCACTGGATTGTCCAAGTTTAGACAGAACGACCAGCGTTCGTAACCAAAAACCTGACAAAATAGTGGGAGTCACGCAGTGAACCACAGAGTCTGTTTAAAGGAGTAAGCAGCCACTCTTCCTTCAAGTTAACCTGGAGGACAGGGAGACTTTGCTTGACCTCTAACCGATGACCGACACATGTGGTTCTGTAGGTGCAATAAGCCCTACTCAGCGCAGATCAATGGACCGTTGAGGCATGCAAACCATCTGAATACTGTATGTGAGAGCAAGTAGGAATTTATATCTGTACAACACCAACACGACATAATCAAAAATAGTATAAAAAGTGTTTGCAATCCGGGATCATCTAGTCGTTCTTTAAGTTCATGTAGCATTTTAAAAAATTTGACCTACAGTTCCATTGGGTTTACAAATACAAGATGTCATTGCTAGAGTGCAATCGTTCTCTGAATCGATAAGTGGTGAAATGTAAATCCCACGTTTTGAACTACTGCACAGATTTGGCCTCCAAGACGTGTTCTGGCAGACCGCTCCAAACATGTATCTTTCTCCATTCGGAGCACAGGGGTGGGGTATTCGTTTTATATGCGGCACAACAAGCTTGTACCAGTGTCGGCGTGCGTTGTATGTCGCTCGAAAGTGAAGCAGCGGCCGCAACATGGAGAAGCCACCGAGGTGTGATATACGGTAGGTCATTATGAGATGGATTAGTCCGCGACGATAGGACAAGGTGTAGATTCTTAGTTTCGCACATCGGTCTTCGTATGATAGCTCTCGTAAAGTTGGAATGAGCCTGGTAGCGACGTGTCGGACAACTTCGATCTTCTTTGCCTCGCCTCGGGTGATTGGGTAGTAGGTAAATGATCCGTACTCCAGTATCGGTCTTACGATGGGAGAGAAGAGGTGAGTGGCGACCGCTACAGGCCAAGTATGGAAGCCGCGTTTGATCGCCCAAAACATGCGCAATCCGTTACAATGTAGTCTGTTCGTGTTGTCAAAGGACTTCAAATCGCAGCGCGAGTACATTTAGTTTAAGTGCAGGAACGGGATGGAGCGGTGAGCTGTCAATGGTGTAAATTCGGCCATCATCACCCTTCCCCAAGCTCATAAATAGCGACCGAGAGGCGGAGTTCTGCAGAGTACATGGAGAGGCGGTTGTGGTCTTGCAGAAGTAGGCTGCAGTCGTCTGCAGTCGTCTATACAAATCCTCAGGTCGTCCGCAAACAGGGAACACGACGATCGATAAAGCTGTGGTAGATCGCTGATGTGCAGTAGGAACAGTGGGCCCCAGTACCTTACCTTGTGACACTCCACTAGTAGAGAGAGACAAGTCGGTTAGATGGCTGTCGACCGGTACCCTTTACTTTCGCATAAGGGGAAAGTCCTGGATCCACCAACACCGCACACTCTGCAGCTTTAGTGAAATCGATATAGAGTACGTCGAGACTTCCACTGATTCACTGCCTGCAACCATTCATGCCTCGTCACCAGCAGGTTCGTAATGCATGAGCAGTCTAGCATCAAAACGGGTATGTGCAGGTGTCAGTAGATCTTTTGATTGGAGAAGTTGTAGTAGACCTTTCTTCACGACCTTCGTAAACTCGGACAAAATAAATGTCAAAAAGATTGGCCAGTAGTTGTCGACTTTGCTGGGGTCACCGCGTTTCGGAATCGGCTTTACCAAGCATTTCCATTCATCGGCAATGAACCTTGGGATAGTGAGTTGCTGTACAAGTCAGTCACGGCAGTCGAGATGATAACCGATAGGGACTTGAAAACCAGTGGACGGAGTCTGTCAGGTCCTGCAGAGTTGGTACCGGCAAAGTTGAGGAGTCGTTGCCGCACCTCTTCAAAACACAGCAAACCACTGTAGAGTTGGATTAGCGCAGTACGCGTCAAACTCGGTACAGACACTTGGTTATTTGCAAAGATGGAAGCGAAGTGCGCCGCCAAGGCGGACGCACCTTTAGAACTGGAGGTTAGGGGCTGTCCGTCCGAGCCTTCTAGCACTGACAGATCACCTGCAAGGTTGAGGCGCTGCTTCACGTAAGCAAATATTCTTTTCGGAGCGGTCTTTGTGGCGGTTACGAATTGCTGTTAGAAATGCCGTGGTTTCTCGTTTTTCACGATTGCAAATATTTCGCTGTCTTTTATACGCTTCGCTATTACTGAAAGAGTTGGAGGAGGAATTTGTTCCACCATCTGCGTCGCCACCTAGCCATCGTACCATATTCCTTGGCAAACCAATGCGGCTTCACTGGTACAACTTTCTGAAAAGAAAGAAAGGTACACGCTTCGCTGCCACGCAACAATGATCGGTCACATGTGCACTCAAGATACTGCGAGGGTCGCCCTGCCAATACGCAGGCTCGAAACCACGCCACTAGATTACAACACAAGCTGGTTACTTTTAGACTACGGGCCGGCACTTCAGCAGTACAAACTGAGGACGTAGTAATGTCACACACTCACTAATAACAGTCTGATAGTCTCGCACATATGCAGCTTGCGGCAGAGACCAATCAACTTGGCTCGCGACTTGAGTAAGATCGTCGAATTTAATATTAGTTGTAAGCCGGCTCCAGCAAACGGGAATTAGCATCATCAACAGTAGTACATCATCCATTTGAATTGATGCTACGCTGCCATACAACCATAAAGATGTATGGAAAGAAGAATAATAGGAGGAAGAAAAGGGGAACTTATCTGAAAACCTAATTGCCCTAAGCAAACATTCAGGGACAAGTTGCCTACACCTTGTCAACAACATAGCATCACAGACAGCTGGCTATCATGCAAAGGCGGCATCGGTGAGACAGGTTCCTTGCGACTTTTAATGCCAGGCGTTATAATTAGCCATCACGCTGCATATAATTTAGCACTAAACACACGTCAAACAGGCAGTCCGACTAGGAGACGACAGCAGACGCGCCAATGGTGCCGACTTCGAACCATGTGCCGTAGTCTCGAGCGAAGCACAAGGCGAATCACGTGGGCTCCAGTCTGGAAGGCGAGACGGACCGACGGCACCCAGTTTGGTCGCCAGTGACTTCATTTCCCACTGACAAATAAACTTTGTCCACCTAGAGTCTTGCGCCAGCCTTCACATTAAGCGGTGACCAGGCATACGTAGTAGGAACCCAAGCCAACGCAGTGACATCTGTTCTATCGCGACGAGACTGAACCTTAACGTGGTGTGATGGTTTGTGTGTCTCAGTGACCCATTGAGCTATGCTGGGTGATGCTTTTTTGCACCTTCAGAGCGACTCATACCAGATTGGTCAATGGTTAGCGACCAGAGAAACTGTTTCACGGTACTCCGAAGTTGAGTGAGAGTGGCTGCTTACTCCATAAAAGGGGCTCTCTGTAGTCCAATGCCAAAACCCCGAGGCCTTGCAGTAAGGTTTTTGAACCAAAGGCATTGGTCGAGAACCCTAATCGTTCACCTGTCTAGGCCTGGGCAACCTGACGGTACTCCGCCCACGCGATAAAAGGAACCTTTCTTCTAACAATTTCTTGATGCTCTGGCCATCGCAGAGGATAATCAACGGCGCCCCTATCTGCTGCATCGAACAGGGTGGACAGAGGTTTGGATGCTACTGCTCAAGCCTTCCTATCTCCTTATTCCCCTTCTTGCGCTTTTTCATTATTATCGTCTCGCTACAATTTTACTTTTATCCCCCATTTTCAATCCCCCAATTCTTCGCCCTTCACTATCTTGCATCAATAGTCGCTTGCTTCTAGTCTCAACTCACACAGTCTCAGGGCGTCGCTCCAATCCAGTCGAAAGTCCATGTTCAACCAAGCGGACAACGTCAATTCATCCGTTTCCCTTTGGAGTCCTCGAGTCTCGCTAAGACTGGCATGTCTCAGCCTGCGCAGTTTGCTACAGATTGGCCAACAGGCAGTACTTGGCCGCACACTAGAGACCCTATCGATCGATATGTGCTGTTTATCAGAAACCCACCTGCAAGATTTGAGCTCTGTGCTTACCCTGCGATCCCCCACATGCGACATTAGCGGCACTTCCTCATCGCGTCTGGTTGGCAATGATGCAGCTTTAAATGCCGGTCAAACTGGCGTCGGCAATATTTTGAGTCCCCGGGCAGAAGCTGCCCTGATCGATTTGATCCCAGTAAACAGTCGGATGTGCGCCATTAGATTAGCTAGTTCGTTCCAAGCTAAGAAGTCATGCGGGAACAAACGGTGTCTGTTTGTCATTGCGGCCTACGCCCCTACAAACTGTAGCACTGATTCGGTGAAAGATGATTCCTATCAGCAACTTCACGATCTCCTTCGTTATAAAAGAAGTACGGATACTGTGGTGTTGGCTGGCGATCTAAACGCCCAAGTCGGAAAATTGTCCTCTGATGTACCTCCTCTGGGTGGCCAACATGGTGTACGCTCCCGTAATGATAACGGTGAGCGATTGTTACAGCTGTGTGAAGATGCTCGTCTCTTTCTCGCGAGCACAAACCTTCGACACAGTACCCACAGAAGCGTGACTGGACACCCACCACCTTCGCACCAGCCATGGAGGCAAATCGATCATATCGCGATCAGTTACCGCTGGAGAGGCTATGTCCAAAACTGTCACTCGATTTAGAGCACGAGCGTGGACTCTGACCACGCATTTGTTTGCGCCGACCTCCGGATGCCTTTCGGTGGACGTCCGCACTGTCGATGTGAACGGATTGGCACCAGCCAGCTAGCGAAACCAGGTGTTCTGAATGTGTATCAAAGTGTGCTGACAGCCGGGCTGAGTAAACGACTGTACACCGTCGAAGATCACTGGTCGCAAATTCGAAAAACGTTACTATCAGCAGGCATGTCTTCATGTAGCAACTCAAACTGCCAAACTCAACATTGGGTCTCTACACAGTCTCTGGAACTTATGGATGCTCGCCGACGTATTCCGGCTGGAAGCGAATACAATGAGACTCGTAAAAATCTCAGGGCAAAACTGCGTGCTAGCTTGAAGAAAGACCGCGAAGGCTTGTAGTCTCATCGTGCCTCGGAGATGGAAACAGCCACTACCATTTGTAATCATCGTGTTATTCCGTCTGATACGGGAAACAGGCAGCAGGAGACCTGGTGTTAGCGAGACCATACGCGACGAGAGTGGGCAGTCGATGCACAGCCTGTCGAAAAACTTGGAGCGTTGGGCCGAACACTTTGCAAGGCAATTTAACCAGCCTGCGTTATCGCTTGCTTTTCCGGGCATTGAGCGCCCTTCTCCTTGGGCCGTCTCCTTGGATCCGCCCTCACGCGCAGAAGTCGAACGTGAGGTCCGGCTATTGAAATTGCGTAAGGCCTCAGGGGCAGATAGAATTCCCCCAACCCACTACAAATTCGGGGAACCTGCTCTAGTAGATGATTTGCATGAGTTATTAGTGAAACTTTGGGAGCAGCAGCCACTTCGTCATTGTCCCAATTTTCAAGGGAGGCTCCCGTTCGGAATGTGGCAATCATGGAGAAATCAGTCTGATCTCAAATGCCTCTAAATTAATGAGAACAAGGAGACCGTTTGGTGAGCAACTGCTTGCAATGATTCATCATCAGAACGATGCAATCATATATGGGGCTAAAAATGAAAAAAGTAAAATCGGCCAGTTAGTACAAGTAAGCTGTATGCAAGGTTCCACCGCACAGAGCGAAAGGCCAAAGCCTTCGTACACTCGCGACGACCGAAGCGATTTGCATTCGATTATTTCAACCGTCCTTATGCTCGCAAAAGAAGCTAGTAAAGGCTTTACACCTTCCCTAACACGAGAAAACGGGGGATACTGAGGTCAAAGAAGTGAGGTCAAACTCCGTAACCTGTAGTTAATTCGTCTCGATTTTTCGTCTACGTTATCTGTACTAACTGGTCGGTCTTAATCTTTCCATTTGTAGCCCTATATATGACTACTAGTCAAATGATGAATCATGAAAACAACTTCTCACCAAACGGTCTCCTTGTTCCCATCAACGTCCATGGAGATTTTCAAGTGGCCTCTAAATTGCTTGCGCCTGTCATTCTCCACAGACTGACTGGTGGTCGTGAAAGTCAGATTCGAAAAGTGCAAGCCGGGTTTCGTCGAGGTCAAGGCTGCCTCGACCACATCTTCACTTTGAGTCAATCGTTGGAGCACCGCCATGTTTTTTGGCGAATCACCGTTGTCGCGCTGCTTGACATAAAAGGTGCCTTCGATTCAGTCGATCGATGTGCCCTTTGGGACTGTGTGATGAGAAAAAGTGTGCCTGATAAATACGTAAACATTATCAAAGTGCTGTACGCGCAAAGTTCGGGCAAAGTGAGGGTGTATGGCAAACTGTCGCCACCGTTCAATATCTCCCGCGTGTTGAGACGACGTTGCCCACTTTCACCTTTCCCCATTAACTTCGCTATTGATGAAGTCATGGAAACAGCATTCGCGGGACACGACCTAGGTGAACGACTTCTTGACTTGGAGTATGCGGACGACATTGCCCTCATATGTGACAGCTCACAAACGTGCCAAGCAGCAATGGACCGATTAGCACTGGCTGTCAATCGTTTTGGGCTATGCTTTTGTTTCATCGAAATGCAAAGTATTTCTCCAAGATGAGACGGGACCCACCCAGGCGCTGACTCTTGGTCGTGATCAGCTAGAAGTCGTTCAGGAATTCAAGTACCTGGGCAGCCATATTGGCGCTCGTAGGATCGAAGATGAGGTTACGAACCGTATAGCAAATCTCAAAGTGCTTTTGCCAATCTCCGCCAACTGTGGCGCAGACGCGATATGACTTTCGCACTGAAGGGCAGGGTTTATAACGCAGCCGTCCGTTCAACCCTCCTATATGGCTGTGAAAGCTGACCCATTAGGTCGACAGACATAAAGAGGCTCGTCACACTCGATCATCGCCGCTTTCGCAGCATAGCTCATGTCTGGTGGGAGCATCGCTTGAGTAATGAGTGTGTTCGGCGTCGCGTATTTGGTGCAGGAAGAGCGAGTGAACCGCTCAGCACAAGTATATCACGCATCAGGCTCCGATGGCTGGGCCACATGTTGCGCATGCCAGCACACCGACTTCCGCGACGTGCATTGTTTGCGCGCCGGGCGTGCGGTTGGAAGAGGATGAGAGGAGGCCAAGCGGGGACTTAGTCGAAAGGAATGAAAACCCTCACTTCGAAACTGGTGTCGGTTGGTACATCCCGACTGCCTGGCTGGGGTCCTAAGGACGATGAGCACGTTTGCTTGGACCCACTTGTTGATATGGCGAAGAGCCGGTCCGAATGGCGTGTGTTGTGTTTAGCTCAGTCCACCCCTCCTTTCTGGTTCACCCTCCAATAACCATATGATGCAATACGCAGAATATAATATTTAACATCATATTTTTATAATGTAACACTTTAGTCTCTTACTTTTCGTATTGCGGCACATTAGCTGAGGTGTTTCTCACCCTCATCTAAGGTGTTCTGATGATGAGTGCTATCTGTTGTTCTAAGGAAGTGGCATAATTATCACTGCCCAGCACTCGTCTACGCACATCATCGTCGCCTACACGCTGGTGCCACCCGATATTGGCAATGCTCCGCAAAGAGCGACGATCAAAGACTTGAAGGCGCCTTAGATCTTCAGACCGAAGGGGCTAAATCTCACTCCACAGAGTAGGAGGGCCGTCACTGTGGCCTTGCATATACGGCCTTTCAAACGGAGATAAATCACGTTCTATCGCCAAAGAGGTCGCAGAATAAAAAAGGCAGTTCTGACTACTGCAATACGTGAACTGACCTCACCAGCTATAAACCCATCGTTGCTAATACAGCTGCTAAAGTGAGTGAAATGATCAACTATCTCGAGTTCCTCGCAATCTCGGGTCCAGGGATCGTCAAGTGCCGGTGGTACTGCAGCAGCACTTTGTAGATGCGAAGCAGATATCAAATAATGGAACCACTCTACAGTTATTATGGGTTAATGCGCCGCCTCAACATCGTTGAACAGCAAAACGATTACGTCTGCATAATAAAGATCAACTGGACTTTAATCAGGCAGCATCTCCAAGCCTGCATCGTAAGATTCCGCAAAGGGACACTTCATGATAGAATCCACGACGAAATTGAACCAAAATGGGAAACCGGACAAACCTGACGGACACCACTTCTAGTCGGAAAGCTATCCGACAGGCCACCGTAGACTCTGACGCAGCTCTGGCCTTTGCAATGCGTGAGCTGATGTCAGTTTCTATGCGCCCATTGTTGCTGATGCAGCTGCCAAGATAAGTGAATTGATCAACCACCTCCAGTTCCACGTTAGCAAGGGTCAAGTGGTCATAAAGTGCATGGTGGTCCTGCAGCAACACTTTGCACTTTGAAGGTGCGAAGTGCATACCAAATAATGAGACCACTCTAGACAGGCTATTCAGGGTTGATTGTGCTGCCGCAAAATCGTCGAAAAGCAAGATGATATCGTTCTCATAATCAAAATTAACTAATTTTTCACCAAGCTGGACCTCAACGCCTACATTGTGAGATTCCGCAAAGGAACACTTCATGATAGAATCCACGACGAAATTGAACCAACATGGGAAATCGGACAAACCTGACGGACGCCACTTGTGGTCGGAAAGCTATCCGACAGGCCACCGTAGACCCTGACGCGGCATGTAGTGTTCGAATATACAGCACCTAGGATGTTCACATGTATCGTGGGCACACATTTCCGCGCAGATACTTCGAACAGAATGCATCGATCCACTGAACTGAATGCACTCATGAAATCGAGGAATACAGCTATTGTCGGTCTGCGGTATGCGTGGCGCTGCTCTAGCACCTGCTGCAAAGTGAATATATGGTTTCTACAGCCACGTCCTGGACGGAAACCTGTCTGCTCTTCCTTAATCCGAGATTCCCGTTCCGCAGTGAGGCGACGAACGAGAATCGAGGCCATTAACTTTTGTCACAACTGGCGTTAGGCTAATATCCCTGTGGTTAGAACAGCCTGTGCGACTGCCCTTCTTGTGTATTGCCACTATAATCGATTCACTCTAGTTAGCCGGAATGATCTCTAACTATACATGTTGGAACAGTAAGGTCAGTACTTTGCAGAGGATTTCACCTCCATCCTTAAATAGTGCAGGTGGGAGGGAATCCGGTCCAGCGACACAGTAGCTGGTGTTCCCCACCTCTAGCTATCGTGTATGATGATGATGATGAGGGCGGTGATCGCATTTTGGACCACGGCATCCGATAGAGGTTCTAAACTAACCGTCCATAGCTCGTCCTGCATCACTTGAGCAGAAAGAGGTCCGGGAACCGGGGGCCAACTAAACCGATCTTGAAAGTGTTCCGCGCAACGAGAAATACGCCCCTCCGTATTGGGAATCAGATTACTCAGGCTGTCTCTGATTGTCTCACTGACGCCTGGTTTCCTGGGACCAGTGGTTCCGATCAGCTGGAAGAGCTTGTGATAATTGCCTACAGCTCCTGCCTCCGACATTTCTTGAGCCGAACTGGTCCACCAGGCTTTCTTGTCAGCGCGCAAGCTCCCCTTTAGTTAGCGCCGAATAGTCCGATTGATCACAGGGTGCTCAGAACCAGTCGGGATGTTTCCTCTAGATTCTAACAAGTTCATCGACCTCTCGGATATCTAGTGACTGGTGCGGTAACGATCGCTAGTGCCACAAGCAGTTGCTCTTGCGTCGTGCATGGCGACCGAGATCTTATTCCACTGAAGCCCAGTCTCAAAATAACAAGACAGCAAAAGTTCGGTACGCAGGGGATGCTGGTAGGCTTGCCAGACAGATTGCTAACTTTTCAGTTGCCAATCGAGGGAGGTTATTGGTACGATGGCGCGCCGAGGCATAATCAGAGTTGTTGCAAGTGCTCCAATACGAGCAACAATTCAAGATGGAACCACGCCACCTGTAACTTATGGAAATGTCATCTATTTGGGTCTATCGCTGGTCAGCTACAGAAGGAGGCAAAGTCGCACTTCGGCGCCCACTGTGTCTGAAAGCAGTGCTACTAAGAAACAGCTGGTGCCCCGCACACAGTTACTAAAGACACTCGCCGTTGTCCGTACAGTCGGAGTTAAGCCCGTATTTACCACCTAGCTGAGCTTTTGAAGAGCTTAGACGTCCTACTTGTGCAGGTGAAAGTCTGAGTGTTGAAGACCAATGGAAAGAACAAAGAACGAAATTACGAAGGAATGTTGGGCGTTTAACTTCTGTAAGTCAACAGTTAGCCAAACCGCGTGAGGCTGGTAATATACTTCGCTCTGCAAGGTCAATCTCGTCCAATCAGAGGTGTTATAACTTCGTGATCTTCCAAGCGCCGCAGTCCGGTGATCCATCATCCCAAGTGCGCTATGATCACGATGTCGAGTTTTTACAGAGTCTAACTGACAGACTCCTCGACGCTAGTGAGGACTCGGTAAAAGTGAGGCAAATTACCCGTCTTGGAAAGCAAGGTGATCAACAAAATCAGTCTATGAAAATCCCTATTGTGAAGGAAGCCAGTCCAAGACTGATCATGTCCCCCCTAAGTAGGCTGAAAGGTTTGAAGATCCATTTTCGTCCAGACCTGGATCCAGTAGACAGGGAGCGACTCAAGTATGCCATCATTGAGCTGAAAAGACGTACTGGTGAGGGGGAAACAAATCTACGTATCGCAAATTTTCGGGTTGTTTCCAACAATCTGCGAAACAGGATAAACAGGCTGCTCACACTTCAAGCACGCCCGACGGCTCCTGCTGTGGCCTGCGAGTAGGCATCACAAACGTTCGCAATGTTATGAACAAACGCGATGAGCTTTGTTGTTTCGTTGCGTTTCAGTGGCCAGACGTAGTGGGACTCGCAGAGACATGGCTACATTCAGTTATGCACCCAAGAACTTGAACTCAACGGTGACTCGTGCTTCCGATGCGATAGACTTAAGAATGCCCGCGGTGGTGTCTTGCTTTACATCCGGTCTTCCCTGCGTGAGAGACTTGTGAGCACCTACCGAAGTGACGATGGTTTGTGTGAGCTACTGTGGCGCTCCATCTGCCTCAGGCGCGGAGAACTACTTGTGGGCGCAGTTTATCGCAGTCCGTGGACAACACGAACAGGCTATATCGTAACGGACTGCGCATGCTTTGGGCGCTCAAACGTAGCTTCGGCACATGATCTGAAGAGGGTGCCACTCGCCTCTTCTCTTCCATCATTAGACCAATGCTAGAGTACGGTTAGCCCGCCTAATTTCCGATTACTCGAGGCGAAGCACAAAAGATCGAACGGGCCCAACACGTTGCTACCAGGCTCACACGGAGTTTAAGTGGATTGTGGTATGAAGACCGGTGCGAGAAACGAGGACTCTACACCTTGTCCTACTGTCGGGCATGAGTCGACCTCATTATGACCTACCGTATTCTACATCTCGGTGACTTCCCCATGCTGAGGCCAATGCTGCACTCACGAGGGCCATGCAGCACAAGCGGAGACATACAAACTTGGCGTGCCGGATGTGAAATGTGTTCCCCACCCACTGTGTTTCGAACGGACATTGGTAAATATTTGCAACAGTTTGCAGCAGTTCAAAAGGTTGTTAGATCTATATTTTACCACTATTCGATTCAGAGAACGATTGCACACTTACGATAATATGTCACATGTCGGTCTTGCAATACCGTCAGATATTTTAATCTTATGTGAGAACGAGTTGTACAGAATTCATTTCTACTTGCTCTATAATAGAGTATTCAGTATTCATATCACCTGTAAGTACTTGAAACATGAACTGGTAGCAATGCGTGGTAGCTTGTTCAGTTCGCCGTAGAAGGCGTCCTTGGCAGCCTAAGAACTGCAGTGGGTGAAGCGTAAGCGGATACCACAAACGAACAGCGTCTAGTGCTACTATGTGAAGCAACCTTTCTAGGTGTCGTCAAACGGGTCGCACACATACGGCTGTGCACCGGAATCCAATCAACCAACAACGACAGCCTTGGAGCTGCGCACGATAACTACGCCGGCTTGAGCAGAGGCACTGCTTTTAGACACAGTGGGCGCCGAAGTATCACTTGGCGTCCTCCTGTAGCCCACTAGCGATGGACGCAAATTGACCACATAACCATAAGTTAAGGTGGCGTGGTTCCATCCTGGATTGCCGCTCGTACTGGAATACCTGCGTCAACTCTGATCATGCCTTGGTACGCTGTCGTTTCTCCATGAACTTTAACGGGAGGCGTACCAAGTGTCTTCTCCGATTGGTAACTGAGAAATTGTCTCAGGCCTAGGTCACGTAAGTCTATCAAGACGCACTGCGTACCGAAGTTTCGCTGTCTTGTTCTAATGACACTGAGCTTCAATGGAATAGGATCTCGGCCGCCATGCACGACGCAGGAGCATCTGCATGGGGCACTATCAATCGTTACCGCAACAGTCACTAGATATCCGAGAGGTCAGTGAACCTGTTAGAATCTAGAAGAAACATCCCAGTTGGCTCTGAGCACAATGTGACCAGACGGGCTATTAGGTACGAGCTAAAACGGAGGCTACGTGCTGACAAAGAAGAATGGTGGACTAGTTCGGCTCAAGAAATGGAGAAGGCAAGAGCTGTAGGCAAATACCGCAAGCTTTTCCAGCTGATCGGAACCACTGGTCCCAGGAAACCAGGCGTCAATGAGACAATCAGAGACAGCGCGGGTGCACGGATACACAATAAAGAGCGCCGTATGGCTCGTTGAGCGGAACACTTTCAAGATCGGTTTAGTTGGCCTCCTGGGCCCGGACCCCTTCATACTCAGGTGATGCAGGACGAGTCATGGACAATTAGTTTAGAACCGCCGTCGGAGGCCGAAGTCCGAAATGCAATCGTAGCCCTCAAGCCTCTTCACGTCGCCGGCCCGGATTCCCTCCCACCTGCACTATTTAAGGATGGAGGTGAAATCCTCTACAAAGTACTGACCTCACTGTTCCAACATGTATAGTTAGAGATCATTCCGGCTAACGAGTGAATCGATTATAGTGGTAATACACAAGAAGGGCAGTCGCACAGGCTGTTCTAACCACAGGGGTATTAGCCTAACGCCAGCTGTGACAAAAGTTAATGGCCTCGATTCTCGTTCGTCGCCTCACTGCGGAACGGGAATCTCGGATTAAGGAAGAGCAGACAGGTTTCCGTCCAGGACGTGGCTGTAGAAACCATATATTCACTTTGCAGCAGATGCTAGAGCAGCGCCACGCATACCGCAGACCGACAATAGCTGTATTCCTCGATTTCATGAGTGCATTCAGTTCAGTGGATCGATGCATTCTGTTCGAAGTATCTGCGCGGAAATGTGTGCCCACGATACATGTGAACATCCTAGGTGCTGTATATTCGAACACTACGTGCCGCGTCAGGGTCTACGGTGGCCTGTCGGATAGCTTTCCGACCACAAGTGGCGTCCGTCAGGTTTGTCCGATTTCCCATGTTGGTTCAATTTCGTCGTGGATTCTATCATGAAGTGTTCCTTTGCGGAATCTCACAATGTAGGCGTTGAGGTCCAGCTTGGTGAAAAATTAGTTAATTTTGATTATGAGAACGATATCATCTTGCTTTTCGACGATTTTGCGGCAGCACAATCAACCCTGAATAACCTGTCTAGAGTGGTCTCATTATTTGGTATGCACTTCGCACCTTCAAAGTGCAAAGTGTTGCTGCAGGACCACTATGCACTTTATGACCACTTGACCCTTGCTAACGTGGAACTGGAGGTGGTTGATCAATTCACTTATCTTGGCAGCTGCATAAGCAACAATGGGCGCATAGAAACTGACATCAGCTCACGCATTGCAAAAGCCAGAGCTGCGTTTTTGAACCTGCGGCATTATTGGCGACATAAGGGGTTTCCCTCTGTCTGTACGGCCGTGTATACAAGGCCATAGTGAGGGCCTTTCTGCTCTATGTTAGTGAGATTTGGCCCCCTTCGGTCTGAAGATCTGAGGCGCCTTCAAGTCTTTGATCATCGTTGTTTGCGAAGTATTGCTGTTAGCGGATGGCCTTAGCGTGTCCGCAACGATGATGTGCGTAGGCAAGTACTAGGTAGGGATAATCATGCTAGCTCCTAAAACAACAGATAGCACTGCATATGTTGTGTTGGCTCGCGCACATGCTACGTATGCCTGATCACTGATTCCCTAGGAGGGCCTTGTTTAATCTGCCAGGTGTAGGGTGGCGCAAAACTCGAGGTGGACAGAAATTGACTTGGCAGCGGGAAACGAAGTCACTGACGACCAAACTGGGTGCCGTTGGTCCGCCTCGCCTTCCGGGTTGGAGTCCACGTGACTCGCCTTATGCTTGGCTCGAGACTTTACAGGACATGGCTCGCAACCGACACTAGTGGAGCGTCTGCTGCCGTCTCCTAATTGGATTGCTTGTTTAAAGTTTGTTTGTTGCTGAGTTATCTGCGGGGTAATGGCTGATTATGAAGTGAGGCAGTGAAAACCGCAAGGAAGCTGTCTGGCCGATGCCGCCTTATTTTTGCAAGAGAGCCAGCTATTTGTGACGGTATGTTGCTAACACAAGGTGTAGGCGCCCTGATCTTGAAGGCTTGCTTAGGGCATTAAGGTTTTCTGGTAAGCCCCCCTTCTCTCCCACTTATTATTCTTTATTTCATAGGTCATCACGGTTGTATGGTAGCGAAGCATCAGTTCAAATGGCTGATGTACTGCTGTTGTTGATTGAGTAATTTGACCAGAGGTCATCGCATCAGTGTCCCTGGATGCGTGCAATCAATAGCTAGAGGATAAGCCGGGTGAATTTAACCGTTTGTGTACTGACGGTACTTATAAGTACCAGTTTGTTTAAATTGTAGTACAGTTTCAGAGCAAGCGTCATTCCTGCCGGTACTCGCGAGGTTACGTACAATAGTCTTCTGTCAACAATTAAGTAAGGGCCAGAACTTCGATACCTTGCTCTACAATGCATGGAGTAAAGTTTTGTGGTTCATGTCGAGCTATAGGTAAATTAATTCAGGACTCAAAGGATTAATTAAACAACCCCATGATAGTCACTGATCCTAGTTTCGGATAAACAATACACGCCAATACCTAGCGTGTCTAACGTGCATGCGAGTGCAGCCTGTTGGCCTATTTGTCTTAAAGTGGGAATGTTGAACGCCGCCAGCGAAACCGGACGGCGTAGCCTTACGAGGGACTGTTGCCGATAGGTGTCCAGTGGGTGGTGCGAGAAGGTAGCTGCAGATTGTTCGACTCCAGTAGTATTACTGTTGCCGTCAATTGTGTTGGGAACTATAGAAGAAAGGTTAGTGTAATGGGGGTTGGGAGGGAAGTAAGAGATAAAGGTGGAAAAGAAAGGAGGCACCAGTAGTAGCCTGTTTTCGCCTATCCGCTTGCTGTATGTAGCAGATAAGGTGACCCTTCATGAGCTGCGAGACGGCCGATGCAGGATGTAACGTTTGAGGAAATGGTCATGAGATACTGCCAGGAAGCCAAGACCTAAAAAGAAGGACGATTAGGGTTAAAAACTCAAAGGCCTGTCCGCAGGGCAGCCGCTGGGTGGTAATGATTTAGTTTTACAGAAATGGAGGCCATCCTATTGCAAACCCCCCCAACCTGGAGGACCAGGAGACTGAGTTTGTCTGACCTCTCACCATTGACCAACCTGGTAGGAGTAGCTCTCAAGGTGCCCGGAGGCATCACCCAGTATAGCTCAATGGATCAGAGGTACGCAAACCATCGTACCACGTTAAAGTCCAGTCTTGTTGCGACGGACGGGGATACGGTAAAGATAGATCCATAGTGGCTATGAGCCTTGAATGATCGCTTGCTGCTAGCATCTCTAGGAGCTGAACGTTATATACGCTGTTCACAGCATGTTAATATAAAGTCTAGACATGATGAAGTTGAGCGCGGCGTTATTCGAGTCTGCTGGTAGATGTTGCGCTGCTCTACTTTCAAGTACTAAATCCAAGAACTTTGTTTCGACCTCGCAATGTCCGGGCATGCGTTTGACTTCAGGCCAGTGTATTCGAAGACAACTGAAAACACGCGTGAGTAGATGTGGACGAATCATGTGGCTTCAAAGATGCGGCAATCAATCCAAAAAACGGCTCAGAGGACCGTGATAAAATGTACCCACGAGCAGTTCCCTACGTCTGAGGTGGATCGAGCACCACAACTGTTCACACAGACCATCATCGCTCCTGTATACGTGCACAAGTCTCTCACACATGAAGTACCGGATGCAGAGCAAGAGATCACTGCCGGCAGTCGATAGTTTATCGCTGCAGAAGCATGAGTAGCCAGTGATTTCGGTTTATTTGGTTAGCACCTCAGAATTCAGCCACGTCTCTGAAAGTCCTATTATGTCTGGTCGCTCAGATGCAACGAAACGACAGAGCACATCGCGCCTATTCATAAGACGACAAATGTTGGTAAAGACTACGAATAAGTGCTCAATTTCATTGCGGCTGCCGAACAACCGATGTCCTAGCCGTCAAACGATGAGTGCCGAAAATCGTACTAGTAATACCAAATAAAAACAGCTATAAAACTCAAGTTTGACCAGTGGATAGGCATCTTAAGTGCGCCGGCACACCGCACCGACGCTTCGTTGCCGCGCAACCACCAACAGTCGCGCGTGGAATAAGGATACTGTGAGAGTCGCCCGGTCGCTAATGCAGACTCGAACCTGCGGCCCTCGGTTTACAAGGCGGTCTTGTGATTCCTTAGACTACGGGCCCAGTAAAAGCGCAATAATGCGACTATATGCTGCAAAGGGTAAAGCAAACAGATAAATGATGAGATGCAGCAGCACCGGCGGCGACATGTTAAGTAGGGTACGAGGTGTACTTAGGACTGGTCTGTTGGGAAGCGCAGTAACGCCAAATCGGACAGAACAAAGTGTGTCGAGTTGAGGGCACACTGAAAATCGAAGAACACAAGTGCAGCCGGCCTGCTGCAACCATTACTAAGCTTAATCTAGAGTGGGTGAAAAATTGCACGTAGTCCGTCGCAATTGGAGACCTAGCTGTTGTTCTCTCGTCCGCGATTGCCCATCTCGAATATGACAACTATGGGCGACCCACTTCCAGTTGGACAGGGTAGACCCGTTCTTCCATGCCTGTTCCTAGACAACACCATCCTAAAGGCATCAACAGTATGCCAATACGCCGTACCGACGCTAAGCTTTAAAGTGACCAACACTAGATACGTGTAGGCTAGATACCGTGAGTCTGCGAAAGTTCTCGAAAGAGAATTGCGGAAGTAGCTGAGGATTGTGACTGTATTGCAAGCTACTACATAGAACTCTTAAACTAACCGGCATTGATGCAACCGATAAGGTCTGAGTTTAAGGTGGAGCAATGCAAGGGTACACTGAACTGCTTCCAGGGTGTTGAGCCCAACCAGTCAGTGTTCCATTTCACCAGCTGGAACATCGGTGTCGTCTCCTGTTTAACAACCGATGGATGAGATTGGACAAGGGGATCGGAGCAACTGGGTATACGGTGGCTACCGCCGTTTCCGTCTCGTTTTGCTTAGCCCGTAGAGTACATGGAGCCTCTATGTGTTATGCACGTGACTGTTACTAGTTAATACGACTGGTACAATGAATGAATCATGGAAGGGTAAGCACCATGGCCATAAATCAATAGAAAATCCACTAAGGATAGGAAACGACCAACCGGTTAACTCAAGACCAATTGTTCAAGTTCAATTTGGAAGGAACGGTAGGAAATTCACATGGGTGTTCCTTCTTTAAGGCGTCGATGAACCAAGGTAGAGTTCGCGGGATCGATCTTAAACCGAGGAGAACCAAATCAATAGGCACGAGTCATATCACGGTCAACCAAATAATGCCCACGCGGCCTGCACTAGCAGTCCCCGTTGTACCGGCCAAGTGAGTAAGAATAAAGGCTAAGAGAACGGAAACAACAAAAACAGTGATTATAATTGTAGTACAAGTGAGTTGTAAATAAGGAAATACTAATACTAAGGGATTAGAAGTCAAGAAAATGGAAATTAAGGACCAAACTGAAACCCAAGGGCGTCGAGCCGATGTTCAAACTCCAGCGTTGATGCTAATATGAATTCGCTGCGTAGTGCCTTAAATGAGTCGATTGTTAGATCTTCACTTTTTTCGCTATTCCGAATTAACCACCCAGAAATTTCTCCGCGAAAATTCTAGCCCAACCGAAGAAAAATCAAAATTCCAACAGCCTTGACCACGAAAAACGTGTTAACAAAAACTCTGCCAACGTAGCCAGATAAGGCCGCCGAAAAACACTGTCCTCTCAACTCTGAAGCAAAAGTCCAATTAGCCGGGTGTTTGAAAACGCATTCGTTCGCTCGATCGATTGCCTGATCGACCGCACGGGGTAGGCGATTCCCTTCAGCCCAGCTTCAATCACCATTATATACTTTTCTTTTTCTTCTATGTTTTTTATCTGATTCCCGGATACCTCC
>OX104065.1:25863886-25919705 GCA_944474145.2 Dicrocoelium dendriticum | reverse complement strand
ACTGGTGTTTTGCAACCGTAATTGGATACGCACCTGCGACCACGGCCAGCCGCAGGTGGGATTTGGCGGGTTTGCACCAATTTGACCAGGGCTGCCTGGCTTGAGGCGGGCAGTAGCAAACCATTGAACACCCGAGGTGTCCTCCCACCGTCAGAGACAATGCGTGGCCCTCGTGCTCTACGCCAATCGAGCTGTGAGCTTATAACCGTAAACCTGTTGTCTCCCATGGCTAGGTTTTACGGGAAGTGGGCCATCGACCACTTCCTAACCTCCGGAGAGGATGGAATAGGAATACTCGCCAGGCGGCTAATATCCTGACATGGCAGAAAAAACGACTCAAGTTCCTCAGCGAACCACAATCCTTCGATTAAATTATACACCCGAAAGGCAGCAGGTCGAGCCCATGGCCAATTAGCCGAACTCATTGCGGATATGGTGTCCTAGGATCTTAGCAGGTGAGAAGGGCGAAAAAAAAACAAAAAAAACAAAAAAAAAACAAACAAAAAAAACACGTAAAAAACGACCCAACTCTCCACGCCCGCGGGTCGCCACGTGGAAGGGCGCCCATGACATGAGACTATGTCGGCAGCAGTAAAAGCAGCAAGCTGGTAGATTTGGACCCTACCTGTCCAGGATCTAGGCCACCCACCAGCCTCAGCGCACCAAAGGCATCTCGCGCCATATATATATATATATATATATATATATATATATATATATATATATATAGTTGGCGGGATCCGGGTTCGGATTTGCATGGCACTGTGGCCAGCCACAGAAAATCTGCGCACACAGAAGGACTATGGATGGCTTGCGCTGCACCACCCACAGCTCCATCCACACACCCCTTACCCAGTGAAAACCCGAAGGAACACGACCGGGAGGCATGTGGATGGGAGCCACGTTTCATCAACGGAGCCGGCCCACAATCCTTCACAGGCAAACACAAACACGCTGTATTTGGGAATCAACCGCAAGCAAGGCAGTGGCTGGACCGTAGTCCGCTCCACACTGAGTGCATGGAACCACTCTTCGAGCCTAGCACGGCCACAAGAACCGTGCACCCCGTCCTCTCCAGCAACGACCAACTGTCGCCTAGAGCCAGTATACACGAGGTAGTGGGTAATATATAGATAGGCACCTTGTCAACATGCACATCAAGCGCAGCCACTCCGGGGATATCAAGCAACAGCCAATCACTTAAAACGACAAGATGAAATAAAATAAATCCGATAAGGCATACAGATACGGTGACATAAATCGTCACCAATTGGGCGTATAAAATAAATTGATTACGAACGAATCCGCGATAAGTTCAAGACATCAGAAAATATATTTCAAGAAAATGCCACAAACACGAAAAGGTTATCGAAGTTAACTACATATAAATTCAGTGAGGTGTGCAAGTTTATAGAAGATAGTTCAGGTAGACATTAATATGATAAAGAAAAGCATTAGGACAAAATTGAAAACATACCAGTTGAAATAAAGACTTAACATGCAAATGCGCAGTTAGTAAATCGAATCCAGCGTACCTACAAACGCTGCAAGGGTTTTGCCTACGTCCTCCGCAGAACCCGTCGTCGCTTCAGTGGTGGTCCGAAGTGGCCTCGCTCATTGCTCACCAGGCGTGCCTGACTCATGTACTCGCGAACGCATGTGTTACAGCACCATGCGCTCGATGTCGATGGAGTAAAACCAATCGGTGCTTGCCGCTTCCGCAATTGCTGCTTCTTCTCTGCAAGCATGAGCTTTCTCTTGCACGTTGGCAATCTCCTTCGTGATCAGATCGCGCCATGCACGGCGATCAACCGCCTTCGATTCCCATGAACTCAAATCAAGATTACAACGTGTGAGGCTCACTCTGATCATGTACTGGTAACGAAGCATGGGTTTTCCTACATGCCGCTTCACAATACTCAGATGACCATGTAAGAGTTGTTTCCGTATCCGCGACGAATACATACGGCTCAGCAATGTATGTCGTCCACTGCATGCATTCCACTTCAAAGCTAAACTTTCGCGTCTGCAACTCTGCCGCTCCATCCGATGCGCAGAATCCGCCGCAAACAGAGTTGATGGAACTGCTCAAAATATCGTCCATCCGGCCGGTACATCGTCCACGTTTAACTGCCGTATAGAAGAACGGACAGCACCATGGATTTTTACACCATCATCTTCGAGCCAATGGTAAGCTAAATGGTTCTACCACACCCGGTACCATAGCTTCTCGAATGCCACCGCTGCCTTCGAGACGCGGATACGCAACTCACTGTGTAGCTTCTGGTCAATATATATATATATATATATATATATATATATATATATATATATATATATATATATATATATATATATATATATATATATCGTTGGCTGAATCCGGTTTCGTGTTTGCTTGTCACTGTGACCAGCCACAGGACGTCTGCGCCCACATAGGAGACCATATGTGGCTTGCGCTGCACCACCCTAATACGTAGTAAAAGAATTCAGGCAAAGCACGCTCCCGGACTGTTGTTAGGCAAGAACGATACAAGTGTATCGGGCGAAGCAGTGCGATATGGCTCATATTACACACGAGTTATAGCATGAGTGAGGATCTATTGACTGCTCAATGCGAGGAAAACCAATAAGGACGCGGTGTGGCTGAACTAACTAATCAATATCAGTGACGGATGTAACATCTTGTCCTCTCTTGGAGAAAGTCATACACCGTTAACGAAACATTCAACAGGTTTAGGTACACGTCGAGATCTGCAAAGTGGTGGGCGGTTTGTTGTTTGCGCAGTCTCCTGAGTGGTTTGTTCCACCCTCGACTGGACTGAATCAGATATAACTTCCACAATTTCTCGTGTTCCTACATAACACGGACGTATGTGATCAAAATAACGCCTCAAGACACGACCATTTGCCACTAAGTCAGCCTGGGTACCATCACTTGTGACCAGGGTTGCGGGCTACCATGACTGTTCTTGGAGAAGTCGTGTATACACAAGACCTCCCGGTTGGAAATCAACATCGTGATCCCTGTCTAACGTAGCTGTCTTGTTTTGTTTCGCTTCTATTTGCGCTCGGCGGTTAGGAAATAATAGGTATAATCTAGTACGAAGTGTTCTACCGAACATCAGTTCTGCGCGGGATTTACCCTTGGCTTCTGTCAGAGTTGTTCTCTAGGCAAAAGGTAATCTATCTAATCGCGTTTGTACGGTTCCCGATAACTGCTTAACAGTCCTCTTTTACCATCTGTATCGCCCTTTCGCCGAATTCATTTGACGCAGGATGATATGGGGCTGTACCCACACGTTGAATGTCATTGCTCTGCATAAAGCTCTCAAACTCCTTACTGGTAAAACGGGACCCATTATCCGTGCAAACAGTTTCAGGTATTTCGAAAACGAAAGCGATGATCGCATCTTTGAAATGGTTGTTTAAGCTGTGGGATGAGACACTGGATAAACATCGATCCATTTCGTATAGGCATCAACTATCAACAGGAAAAGTGTTCCGTTCAAAGAACCAAAATAGTCTGCATGGATACGCCGCCATGCCCTTTCAGGTCAACGCCAAGGGTGTATTGCACCTGGAGGTTTATTCGACTGATATTGTTGGCAGAGAGCACAAGCTTTCAAGTATTCAATTTCGGCATCTAAGCCGGGCCACTAGAAAAAGCCACATTCAAAGGCCTTCATTCGGGCAAAATCTGGACGTCCATTGTGGTTCATTTAGAATAAAGGAGAGTGCTTTCGACGGCGGAATCAAACGAGTACCCCAAAACAAGCAACAATCATGTATATTTAACTCATATTTCAGAAGCCCAAAAGGTTTCAACTCAGACAGAAAATCACATTTAGATTTCTTCAGTTCCAATCCATTCGATTCCAAGCGTTCCAACACCGTCCGAAGTGTCTTTAAATGTTCACCATCACTTCGTCCAGAAACCAGGATATCATCCAAATAAGCACAAGTAGAAGGTATATCCTTCACGATGTCATCCACAATCCGCATGGTGCTGTAACACATACGGTCACGAGTGCATGATTCAGGCAGGCCTAGTGAGCCATGAGCGATGCCACTCCGGACCACCACTGAAGCGACGACGGGTTCTGCGGAGGACGTAGGCAAAACCCTTGCAGCGTTTGTAGGTACGCTGGATTCGATTTACTAACTGCGCGTTTGCATGCTAAGTCTCTTTATTTCAACTGGTGTGTTTTCAAGTTTGTCCTAATGCTTTTCTTTATCATATTATTGTCTACCTGAACTATCTTCTATAAACTTGCACACCTCACTGAATTTAATTGTAGTTAACTTCGATAACCTTTTCGTGTTTGTGGCATTTTCTTGAAATATATTTTCTGATGTCTTGAACTTATCGCGGATTCGTTCGTAATCAATTTATTTTATACGCCCAATTGGTGACGATTTATGTCACCGTATCTGTATGCCTTATCGGATTTATTTTATTTCATCGTGTCGTTTTAAGTGATTGGCTGTTGCTTGATATCCCCGGTGTGGTTTCGCTTAATGTGCATGTTGACAAGGTGCCTATCTATATATTACCCACTACCTCGTGTATACTGGCTCTAGGCGACAGTTGGTCGTTGCTGGAGAGGACGGGGTGCACGGTTCTTGTGGCCGTGTTAGGATCAAAGAGTGGTTCCATCCACTTAGTGTGGATCGGACTGCGGTCCAACTACCGCCCTATGTGCGCTTGGTTCCCAAATACAGCGTGTTTGTGTTTGCCTGTGAAGGATTGTGGGCCGGCTCCGTTGATGAAACGTGGCTCCCATCCACATGCCTCCCGGTCTTGTTCCTTCGGGCTTACACTGGATATGGGGTGTGTGATTGGAGTTGTGGGTGTGTTACATCCGTCATTGATATCGATTAATTAGTTCAGCCACACAGCGTTCTTACTGGTTTTCCTGGCATTGACCAATCAATAGATCCACACTCACGCTATTACTCGTTTTTATTGTGAGCCATGTCGCACTGGTTCGCCCGATACCTTTGTTTCCTACTATGTCTTGTTCTTGCCTAACTGTGGTCTGGGTGCGTGCTTTGTCTGAATTCGTTACTGCGTGTTACTGGCACGGAATCCAGATGAACCCTATCATTAATCCACTTGCTAAATTTTGGTCTTCCGCTGAGGACAAACTGACCTTATCAAACTAGATGAGGTGGAAGAAATTATTTATTATCTACCTAGAACTACTGCTTATTTTGAATCCTATGATTTAACTTTCGGAGTCCCACAAAACAAGACTATTCAGCCAAGTGCTGAATGAAGGCGAGCGACATCGGGATGCACTACTTGTAGAAAATTGTGACACTATTACATCGGCCTTGGATAAATATACTACACTGGGGGGTTTGAAACAGAATGTTTATACTACGAGATACTGCTTTTCCAAGCTTGTACAGAAACCGAACGAGAGCGTCAACGACTTCATTGCACACGTCCATCAGTTTATTCCCGATTGTAAATATAATGAAATTATGTCCGACAAATTTGAAGAGGAAATGAAAATAAAATGTTTAATTGGGGGAATTCTGGACGAAAGCGCACGGGAAGAGTTGCTATTACTGAACCAGTCAGATACCAAGTGGGAAACTGATTGTCTAATCGTTCGGCGAAGGGAGAATATCTCGCACCAGCTACGTGAATTTACTGCCCATCCAGTCGTCGATGCTGTTCACGCAGTTGCTAAACCACGGACTCCAGGTTAACCTCGGAAAAAGTACGTGTGCTATCGCTGCGGGATGCAACATGCCCCTGTTTCTGAGTGTCACCACAAAGAAAGCATCTGCCGAAAATGTGGGAAAACAGACCACTTAGCCCACGTGTGCAGATCGAAACCCGCCCCACTAACCAAGCTCAGTCAACGAGGCGCCATAATAAGCTGGCGCTTACGGAGAAATATGTTCTGAAAGACCCAGACAACGAGCTAAATTCCGTTTATTTGATTACCTATCATCACCCAACAAGTGCCCTCCATATACCATTCGTTTGATGACCGAGAATGAAGCGATCGATTTGGAACTGGATACAGGAGCTGCAGTTACCATTATAAACAAGGATTTAATTAAGAGTCTGCCGCCCTTACAACCATGTGACTCCAAATCGCAAACCTACACGGGAGATACGGTTAGGGTCTTGGGAAAGTGCATGGTTAAAGTCAGACACGGCGAGCGGGAATTAACTCTACCGTTGATCGTGGTACCCGGGAAAAGATCAAACCTCTTGGGCAAAATTGGATCCGATAATTCCCAGAAACGATGCAGATTCATGAGGTCGTGATCAATGACAGCAGTCTAAACGATCAGTTGAACCAATTTTCTTCTTTATTCGAAAATAAGTTGGGAAAGCTGGAACACTTCAAAGCATCCATCAACCTACGGAAGAAGACTAATGCTAAGTTTTTCAAAGCACGAACATTACCGTACGCTATGCGTCTAAAAATTGAAGTAGAACTACAACGGCTACAATCCGAAGGCGAAATCATGCCTTACAACGCTCGGAGTGGGGTACCCCAATTGTTCCTGTACTCAAATCCGACGGTACCGTTCGTATCTGAGGAGACTCTAAGTTAATTGTCAAACAAGTTACCACGGTGGAAAGGTATACTTTGCCCTGCATCGAAGATCTGTATGCTATGTTATCCGATGGTCGCAAATTTTCTAAGCTTGATCTTAGTCACGTAAATTATCAAGTAGAAATTGATGAGGACTCACGCGAATTAACCACTATAATTACACAGCTTGGACTATATCAGTATATCCGTCTTCATTTCGGAATAAGCTCCGCCCCCAGCATCTTCCAACGTATTGTGGATGACATCGTGAAGGACATACCCTCTACTTTTGCTTATTTGGATGATATCCTGGTTTGTGGACGAAGTGATGCTGAACATTTAAAGACACTTGGACGGTGTTGGAACGTTTGGAATCGAATGGATTGAAACTGAGGAAATCTAAATGTGAGTTTTGTCTGAATCTGTTTATCTTGGCTACCAACTTGAGAAGAGAGGTCTGCATGTTGTGCAAGATAAAGTATCCCCAAGTATAGGGGCACCGCTGCCTAAGAATGTTGATGAACTCCGATCATTCTTAGAAATGTTATCACGCTATCGTCGATTTTTACCGGGTATCAACTATTTTAGCTCCTTTGAACGCACTGCTACATAAAAACACCCCGTGGGTGTGGAATGATGAGCATCATTTCGCTTTCATTCGTGCTAAAAACTGTTTAGCATCAGCGCCAGTTTTACTTCACTACGATAGAAAAAAGCCTCTGATTATTTAGTGTAATGCTTCTCCATACGGAGTTAGAGCAATTTTCTGTCATAAAATGCCGAATGCTGCAATTCATCCGAGTGATTTTGCTTCACGTGCCTAACAACCGGCTGAAAAATTACTCACAACTTGATCGAGACGTCCTATCAGTTATCTTTGGTGTCAAGAAATTTCACCAGTATATTTAGAGCAGTCATTTTGAGATCCAAACTGATCACAAACCGTTGATATCCTTATTGGGTGAATCCAGGGAATCCATCAAATGTTTTCCCCTAGAATGCAATGATGGGCCATAATCCTTAGTGCGTATGAATACAAAATCTTACATCCCAGGCTCTAACAATTGTACGGCGGATGCCTTGAGTCGGTTACCGCACGCGACCCCCGCAGGACAAATAGATAAATCGGTGGAGATAGTTCATTTGATGCAGTACCTCGACACTACCTCTTTGACAAGTGATGTCATACGTCGATGAACAGATCCCAAAATAGCCTCCGTGATACGTTTCACGAAACTCGCACAAGGCTACGGAAATGTATATACTGCCACGTCCAATATGGCACTCTGTACTGTCCTAACTGGATTGATTCGTCGGCTCTCCTCTTTAGATTTACATCCAAAAAGTTCAGACGGTTGTCGCTTTATTCTTCAGCTGTAAATGAAGCATTGGGATGTGCACTGTTGAAATGTTGGAGGACGTTTTGTAAGTTAGTCTTCCGATCCACTATGTAGAAAATGTCTACGTAACGTCGATAGAACTTGAAGGTTGAAATGACCGGTTTCAAAGGTTCATTTTCCAATATCCCCATGTAGATATCTGCCAATAGTATCCCGGAAGGCGATTCTATTGCTACTCCATCTATCCGCCAGTATAATTCACTGTTAAACTGAAACTGGACGTATGTGCATCTGAGCAAAAGTTGCCTGACCTGACCAGTTGGGATCGCCATGCTTATCTTTAGTCGGTCAACAAAGGAGCAAAGAAAATCTACGGTTTCTAATAGCCGCACGTTGGTAAATAGTACTACGACGTCCGGGAAAAGCATGCGATAGTCCAGTATGCTTATGTTATGACACATTTGATAAATGGGAACGTGTCGCTCAGATGACGAGGGACTATCCTTTTCCAACAGGATCCAGTATCGACGCTAGCCATTTTGCCATGTTATGATACGGCGAGTTTCTCATAGCCAGTATTGGGCTCATGTGTGCCGATTAGCACTGGATATCTATCGTTTCGGGCTATGCTTTGCGCCATCGAAATGCAAAGTACTTCTCTAAGATTGGCAGGAACCCACCACTGCGCTACCGCTTTGTGGTGATCTGCTAGAAGTCGTTCAGGAATTCAAGTACCTGGACAGCTATATTAGCGCCCGTGGGATCGAAGTTGAGGTTACGAACCGTAGAGCAAAAGCTCGAGGTGCTTTTGCCAATCTCCGCCACCTGTGGCGCAGACGCGACATCACTCTCACCATGAAGGTATGAATTTAGAACGCAGTCTTCCGTTCAACTCTCCTATATGGTTGTGAAACCTGGCCCATCAGCTTGACAGATATAAAGAGGCTAGTCACGTTCGATCATCGCTGCCTAGCTCATGTTTGTTGGGAGGACTGCGTATTTGGTGCAGCAAGAGCAAGTGAACCGCTCAGCATCATTATACCACGCACCAGGCTCCGATGGCTGGGCCACGTGTTACGCATGCCAGCACACCGACTCCTGCGACGTGAATCGTTTGCGCGCCGGGAGTGCGGTTGGAAGAGGAGGCCAAGCGATGACTTGGTAGAGAGGAATGAAAACCCTCGGTTGGTGCAGCCCGACTGGGGTTCTAAAGACGATGAACACGTTTGGTTGGACACAATTGTGGATATGGCGTAGAGCCGGTCCGAATGGCGCTTGTGTTGTTTTTTTGTCCATCTGCTTCCCCTCAGGTTCCCCCCTCCAATCCCGATCTCATACAAAACGCAAAACATAACATCATATTTCTGTGTGGTGCAATTGGTTATTTTATCTTTTTGTATTGCGGCACATTAGCTGAGGTGTGTTTCTCACCCTCAGCTGAAGTGTACTGATGATGTTTGCTTTCCATTAAATTCTATCTATGTTGGGTATTTGATATCCCCGGTGTGGCTGCGCTTTATGTGAATGTTGACAAGGAGCCTATCTGTCTAACATCTTCCACCTCGATTACTGGCTCCAAGAGACGGTGAATCGTTGCTGATGTGATGGGGTGCACGGTCCTCCTGATCGTTCTAGGCTCAAAGTGTGGAGCAGACAACGTCCCAGCCACCGCCTTGTGTACGCCTGGTACGCACGAGTTCCTAAATCGATAGACAGGTATGCTACTGCTGTGCATATTGAAGGAGTGTAGGCCAGCTACATTGATGAAACGTGGCTCCCATCCGCATGCCTCCCGGGCTTATTTCTTCGGGTTTACACTGGATATGGGGGTGTGGATGGAGTTGTGGGTGGTGCAGCGCAAGCCACCTACAGTCTCTCTGTAGGCGCAGCGTCATGTGGGCGAAGTGACAGGCAAAACCGGATGCCGCCAACCATATATCTATGTATCAGCATGAGGCATCACTGACAGAAGTATACGTTTGATAAGTGAAAAATTGCGGAGCAAGCGGTGATGGAGCACCAAAACAATTTGGAATAGCATAAAAGGCGGTTCATACCAAGGGTGGTTTCCGTGAACTCGTGGCAGTTAAAATTGTGTAAACCGTATTCACTCTAGATAGCCTACAATTGCTCTGATCAACGGGTGCTAAGTGGAATCCATTGTCTTCTTTATAAACGCAACAGGGAAGTTATCCAAGGCAGAATGGGTTGACCTGTCTGGAACCTGCTTTGAGTTGTATTATCACGCCCGTTTTCCAAGCATTTGTTACATTTGTCATTTTGGCGCGCAAATAAACGATCAAACACCATTCAGACAAGTCGTCTTTCTATGAGTGCTTAAGCAATGTGATAGTAGTTCTAGTGAACAATGGCAATGGACTGGAAGTCAATGAGACGGGCAACGCGAGGGAACCACGATCGCACGAACGATATCATGTCCCGCAAGAACAATTGTGCAGACAAAATCTGTGCAGCAGTTAAAAATGTGGTTGGATTTACATTCGACCGCCACACGATTCAGAGAACGATTGCGCTTTGGCAACGATCTAGTGCATCTTTGAACCCAATGATAATGTAAGTCAGACATTAAACAGTGATTCAGTTTGTGGTGAATCTCGAGCATCAACGCATTGTGACGCACTGTGCACCCAAAATCAAGCCCTCGGTTCGATCATTTATGCTCGAAGAGTGGAATCAAGCGGGAAACCAATGGTGAAGTGAATGACTGGGAAAGGACCTTAAACCTATTATTTGATGCGAACAAGAACCATTTTCAAGTTGAAAAACGAATATGTTAGCGAAATAGCTCCGCGAAATTAAGAAGAGTAGTAGGTCTTGAAAATGCTCATGTTCAAAATAGAATAAAAGATTCATCGGCCATTTAATTAAAAAAATGCACGTATCAGATCGCAGTAGGTCAGAATAAAATGAAAGCAATTTAAGATAGCACAGTTCGTACAAACAAGTAAAGAAATAAAATAAAGACGGGATGCAAATATCCAGCATGGAGAAGCATTGTGAAAGGTGGGCTTTCTATGGTTGGACAGACGATCAAAGTGTCAAGTAAATAGAAACAACAGGCAGAAAGCGATGGAAGATCTTCGCAAGGATATCACAAGAAAACAAGGCCAAAGCGACAGATGTGCAATTAGATTACAAAATTTACATGGAAGCGGTTCTAACAGAGAAAAGCAAAAACCAGGTTGGGCAATTGCATGATGTTTCATAGTAAAACTAAGAAGTGAAATGTTGCACCAGCGAATTGGAAGCACAACAAGCACTTGTCCGCAACTGACATAAAAGCTGATAGAAATGGAAATTTCCAAATGAATTATCCTTCCATTTTGTGCATTTTGGCGGTACGCTTTCGTAGTTCCAGGGGAAACAATTCATAACAGGTCTTACAGACGGGTTTCAGATCGAATTCGTAGAACTTGGTCCTGGTGAGGAAGAAAACGATGCAACGAAAAGGCACAGTGAAAAGCTGGAATACACAGGTAGCCTGAAACCGAAAAATTGGCAACGCACAAAGTTCGATGCAAAGGAAAGTGTGTAGATACCAACTAAGGCCTAATTTCAATAGGGTTAGATGTATGAAGCAATCCATGAGAATCCGCGGTTTTGTAACCTGCGGGGGGCTAAGCTTGGCAGTTATCGTGCGATGTATTCGGTTACCAAGTCCCAACTCATCAAAGAGAGAGAGAGAGAGAATAAAGACAAAAAGCAAACAAGCGGCAAATAGGAAGCCCAAATTGTGCCAGTTACATGATGCCAGGTCGCAATGAGAACCAGGGTTTCGGTGAGCTTAGTGGCTCGTTGTGATGTTATATTACCTTACGGCCAATGTGGGGCGCTAAGAACGTGATCGTAACAAGGCAATAGTACGTCAGCATACAAACAAGGTGGTCACAAAGACATTCTGCAAATGTCAATAGCAACATCAGACATGACAAACAGTCTCTGTGCTGATGACCGAAGAGATGAGTGTGCTTCTGATGCACGAGATTATGGTGGGCGCGCCGCTCTAATGAAACTGCCGCGCCTTGCCTTATAATGATAAACAGCTGATTGTAACTGTGTTTGCTTACGGCATTTAGTTGTATACTGAACAGCGAAGAGAGGGTAGTCCACCCTTGTTGGTACGCTTGCTTCAGACGGTGGCTTGAAGAGAGGAGATACCGCTGATGACCAACAATACAAACGCTGCTGGACACAGCCTGTAGTGTCTGAAGTCATTAATTGGTATACCACAGAAATGTTAATTTGAAGTGTGCTTGCCGCCTGTATCCTGAATCCCTCGGTGTGCACAATCCAAACAAGATATTGTACTTGATAGATGGAACTCTATTAGGACAAGTAGTGCTGATCGCCTCAATAATGAAGACGGGTAAAGTGTGAAAAGCTCTGTTCCTAGTGGCTATCGCATTATGACGCAACAAGTAGGTATGCTATACCATTGCCCTCAATACCAGTAACGCACCAATATTCCATACTACCTCAGAGGGAATCGAAGGGAAGTGCAAGGGAAAGGCGGATAATGGTTTTGCATTGAGAAGCCAACAGGAGAGGATCAGCGCACAATCATCAGAGATGCCTCTAGCAAAAGGCCAGACGGTCTGTGAAACATTAACACGGTGCCCAAAGTTTCAAGTCGCTGACAAACTCGTCTCACAGATACATTCTAATAGAGTGGATCAAATACAAGGAGAGAGAAACCATACTATTGAGTATTATTACTATTATTGGGAGGTGCGCCAGTCCTTGTTGCTTTCGCTGCGCTGCCATATAACCATAATAACGGCTGCTTGCACACTCTACCACTGTACGTGGGTTCGGTCTAGACGGATAGCGATTTATTGAAAAGGAATTCTGAAATAAGCTCAATTGAAGTGAACTACACCACCAAATGGTTTCCCTAACAGTGGTGATGACGTTGTTGAAGTCCAAAAGTAAAGGAGCCATCTACAATGGTAGGTACGAAGATTGAAGGAAAAAGGACACGCGGTGGTGCAGAAAATGACTATAATAATAATATTCATAATAATACGTATAATTCTCTTGATGAAAGAAACTGTCTATAGCGGCACAGAAGTATCCATGTTCTTGCATGGGTGACATGCATAGGTGGAGTATTAGCACATGCGTTTCATGTATTAATATTCTGGCGGATGATTGAGACCAGAGCCTAGTTATGGGAACATTAGTGTTTATATCTTTCTGGGCCCCACTTGGAATAGCTCATCGAGGGATTTTTCCCATGTGAATATAGAGATCATGGTAGTTAGATCAAGGTAATTGGCGAGTCTGCTGCTAAATGTTGCCACATTGTCACATGATCTGAGTGTTATTGGTAGTTTATTCCAGGAAGAAATTAGAGCGAACGTTCGTTCTAGCCTTCGGTATATTCAGTGTAAAATCTCTGTTGCGAAGTGTTCGAGTTGAGCAACGTTGCAAATTGAGGGTAGGCAGGTTGGGATAGATGCTTTTGCGTAGCACGTTGGAAAGCAGCGACAAGTTGTGCTTCAATAGCCGAATCCAAAGTGGTTTGAGATGAAGTTCATCGCAATCTTCCCGATAACTCATTGCTGAGTGTTTACCAATTAGATGTTTAGTAAATGATCTCTGCACGTGTTCCACAGCAATTCTGTCACTCTTTCTCATATTGCGGTATATTATGCTGCAGTATTCCAGAATGTGGCGAGTGAATAGCTTGAAAAGCTCAACTCTAGCATGAGTTGTGCGTATTTTGTTTGATATATTGAACATAGACTGTTTGGCACGTGCTACTTGGTATTTGGTCTGTTCGGATAAATTGAAGGTAGACGAGCATCTAATTCAAAGATTTCGCGTGGACAACTGTGTAGGGACGCGTTCATCGTTTAGGGTGATAGATCCTTTGGGGATGCAGCAGCCGTAAGACATGATGTTTGAGTTCTTAGCCGAGAGGTTCGTCACCTATGTGCAGCACCATGACTCAAGGGAATGTAAGCCATCTTGAATGAGCAGTAGCGTCTCGTGAAGCTAGTTATACTGAAGCTTATAGACGGTTTCGATATCGTCAGCAAATAAAAATGACGTACCACATTTTACAGATGATGCAATGTCATTGATGTAGAGCAAAAGATGTGAAGGACCGAGCACGCTCCCTTGAATGACCCCAATGGTGATTGAGTGTGGAGAAGAGCGATAGTCACGAAAAGCGACCACTCAGGTATGACGATAGCCAACCTAGTAATGGGCCCCGGATCTCAAAGTTCTCCAACTTTTGTAGCAGTCGCTTGTGCGCTACTCGATCGAACGCTTGGTATATGTCAAGAAATAAGATTACTACTACATAGCCGGAATAGGTTGATTCTGAAATGTGGTTAAGGTAATGCAGTTGACAGGTGGTGCACGATCGCTTATTAAGAAAACCATGTTGCGAATTATTGATCAGGCTAATAGGATCAACAAAGTACATCAGCTCCTTTCTGACCAGTTTTTCAAATAGCCGAGCGATTATCGGAGTGTGTTGGATTGGTCGGTAGTTAACAATCATTTGTTTGCGATCGCGTTTATGCCGAGGCATAATCAAGTTTTTCAGTGGTCTGGAAAGTAACTAGATTCCAGCGATAGAGTGAACATGCTCATCAGTAGCAATGGTATATCAGGTCCTAGTTTAATGGTGGTTGGTGAAATGCCATCAGATCCCAGCTTGGAAGATAGTCTGATTAGTTTGATAACTTGATGGATACCGTTGAGTGAGATATCGACTCTGCTTAAGAGGTTTGTTACTGTGAGCTATACGCACGCAGGCACCGGGTCAGCTTCGCGACTCATGGTAGTGGCAAAAAAGTCACTGAAGGCTTCACAGATTTCAGCTGGGTCATGGAATTTCTGTACTCAGAGGAGAGCGGCCACTGGTTCTACGATACAGTATTTTGACAAGCTCCCTAGCTTTGCAGCCTGTCCGTAGGGCTGTAAGTTCCTCATTTTTCCGTCGTGTTAATTGTGCATGTTTGACTCTGGTGGTAAATTTGTGCATTTGTAAGACAAGTGAAAAGTCATGGGTCTTTCTGTATGTTACAGCTAACTTTCCGGTTTTCTTGCTGATTAAGTGCTCGACGAAATCTTTGGACCCATGAGGGGTATCAATACATTGTGGAGCAAGGAGGGCTATAGCGCGATGGATTTGTTCATAGAACTGTTCCACAGCAGTGTACACACTGGTAGAGAGAAAAAATACATCCCAGTCGGAGAAAGGAATGAACTGCTGAAAGCATCGCAAAACTTCTGATAAGCATTCTTATGGGTTACAACTGGCGGTGTAGAGGCGAGTCTAGTGACCATTTTAATTTGGAAACTGAGTCGGATCATGTTATGGTCACTGCCAGGGAGATTGTTTAAGATCTCTCTAGGTAAGGTGCAAGGTATCCGTTCCTTGTGTAGACGGTGTTTCAGTGGAGCAAGGAAGGACGGCTTTGGAGGTAGTTGATAACCATTTTAGATTATCGATGTCTAAATCAATGCATCTAGTATCCACCATGGATGCACGGGTCTTTCGGACGTTTGGCTGAGATTTCTCAGAGCCTAGTTATTTTTTCCGGTGTTCGTGGCACAGTGCTAAGTTCGGACGTTTGTAGGGATGTCCTATCTGGTTTACTCAAAATGTCGTTAAATTGGCTACACTGGCCTAGGATGGGGTCCACAATGGAGGAATCGCTGCGCGACTTCCTCGCTCAAAAAGCTGAAAATGATCGGACGACAATTTTCGGTGTCTTCTATTTTAAACATTGGCATTTGCAGTCAACGTTAGACATGTTACAAGCTTTCAGTATCGTTAGTTTTACTTTATCCAAACCCAACCTGTCCGGAACATTAAAAACAAGCACATTTTTGCTCTACATATTCGTTCGCACACTTCAGAGGCAACGGAGACAATTAACTGACTAGTTTTTCCCATTAGAACAGGATTATACTTCTCCAATAGGTTATTGATGTAGTCAAGCGTAATCTGGTGATCTTTGAGGGGTTCAAAGAGTGTCAGCGTTTTTCTCACCTCATTAAAGTTGTGGTTCAAAAAAGCAATTTACCACTTAGTTCTGCAATGAGTATACTTTTACCAGAAAAACAAATGCGCTTTTCTTTTGGGGCCTCGCATTTTATTCGCTTTGCTGGTGACGTGAAAAGTACACTACGCTTAGCTTGCCGAATACGGCGAGACTTCGGTGGGGCCATTGCGACCTAAGCTTGTTAAGGTTCAGGCTCAAGCGCCAAGATAGGACAATAATGCAATGAAAACCAACTTTGCGTGATTTCTCGCAGTTGGAGTTGGATAGGTGGGTTAGACTCCACGGCTACGTTTGTCGATAATAGCCACAATTTAACGAACGTGTCCAGACGTGCAACAAATCCAAGATGGCGGACACAGACGGCATTTGGGCTAATCAATGAGAACTCCGAAATTAGCTGGAGAGAACATCCATCAAATTTGCACAGACTGAACACATCAAAAGAAAAATATTGGTGTGCAATTCACATAGAAAAAGCACGTATAACAGAGTAATCCGGATGAAAAAGTGGAATCCAGCACGGTAATCCAAAAATCCGCAGCGTCCGTTGGTACATCCAGAATGCGTTCTTGCCGCTTGCTATGAACGCGGATGCACTTGGATGCATGGGAATAAATGATCCGCGAGGTGTTTATGACATGTCACAACCAAGTGTTTATTTCTGCAGAAAACGAAGTGAGGCCGCTTTTGATCATTCCAAGCATGATTGATCTCGTAGGTAAGCAGGTTCGATCGACTTTCACCACTGTTCATACCAGTGCACAAACATCACAATGGTGATGGCGAAACACGACACTATTTAGCTGAGCAGTCGAACCAGGAAGACGATTTGGAGTGGGTGAGGAATGGTCCTGGTACTAAGTTTGAGATACAAGAACAGCAAAACCCTGTAGTGAAGGCGGAAGCCGGTCATTCAAAATTAATGAGAGTTGCTGATGGTCGAAGAAGCTGATTATATGAAATGTTATCTGTCGTAAGGTGGGCACCGCAACGAGCATGTGAGCTAGCAGTCAACGGCCGATTTTATTCCCCGTCCATAGTTTAGGCAAACTGTCTAATGCAGATTCAGTCTGGACTTGAAAGTGGGGCTTATTCATTAACTCTATCTCCTTTTGTTGCATGTTGATTTGAACTTCTCTAGTGCCCGTACATGCCACATTCATGGTTAATGCAGAATTAATCAGGAGTTGATGTCGCACTTTCACATTTTCTACATTCTTGTTGCTAACTTGTCTTGCTACTTGATAAGTTCGAGTAGCCTCCACTTAACTGGGTCTCTTCTTATTACACAATATATGATGGTCATCCTTCGCAACTTCCATTCATCTTCATCTCTAGTCAGATTGCCGGCCCGTAGCTGGCTTGTCTCATAATCTGACGGCGGGGGTTTGAGCCAACGTAGAGGCAGGGCGACCCTCGAAGTATGCTTAGTTCGCGTGTGACCGGTGGTGGTTGCGCGGCAGCGAAGCATCGGTACTGCGTAGCGGCGTACTTTTGGTGCTTTTCTTTCATTTTCTAGCCAGAATGCACACTCTCAAATGCGACTGACCGTTGTCGCAGGCGTGTGACGCCATACGGTTGTAAAACACACATGTGAATTGTTCCAAATCCTCAAAGGCTGTGTGGGAGAGACCTCGAGCAGATACCAATGGGTATCTGCAATCACATTCCCGAGTTGGACTGGCTCCCCAGTGCATTGTGGGTGGAGTCCCTCAAGCAATCTTCATGTACCCCAATTGTGTTGTGGGTCGGACTGTTGAGTGAAAGGCTAGAGACAGGACACACCGAACAAAACCCCTTTCTAGGATTGGGAAGCGGGAGAGAATCATCTGCTCTCTCGATCACATCGACAATCCTCCCTCTTCTTCTTATTTTTCGCTTCCTTCTCAACTCTTTTTCCGCGTCCATTGAGTAAAAATCTGCCGCTAACCTCGCTGCCAAGAGCCCAATTCCACATTGGTTCTTTTAACGTCCGCAATCCGGGTCGGGTCGGTCAACAGGCATCACTGACTCTCAATCTTCACTCTCTTGTTGTTAAAGTTAAATAAAGTTGTGGGACCAGATGATCTTCCTCTAGCCCCTCAAAATTATGGGGTCCTGCTCTTGTGGATGATTTACACGAGTTACTAGTGAAACTGTGGGAGAAGGAAACTGTCCCAACCGACGGGAGCCGTTCCGTCAAAGTCCCAATTTTCAAGGGAGGCTCACGATCAGAATGCGGCAATCATAGAGGAATCAGTCTGATCTCCATCGCCTCTAAATTGTTTGCCTCTGTCATCCTTCACAGACTGGCACTCGTTAAAGCCAGATTCGTAAACAGCAAGCCGGATTTCGTCGAGGTCGTGGCTGCATTGATCACATCTTCACTTTGCGTCAGTTGTTGGAGCATCGTCACATATATTGGCGGCCCACTGTTGTCATGATCTTCGATATCAAAAGTGCCTTCGATTCGATGGATAGACGTGCACTTTGGGACTGTCTACTCAGGAAAGGTGTACCTGAGAAATATCCGAGCATTATACGCGCGTAGCTTAAGGTAAGCTGTCGTTGCCCTTTAATATCTCCAGCCGTGTGAGACAAGGATGCCCGTTGTCACCTTTCCTCTTCAACTGCGCTATTGATGAAGTAATGGAAATCGCGGTTACAGGACACGACTTAAAAGGTGTGGATTTGGTCCCAGGAGGACGACCTCTTGACTTACAGTATGCTGATGATATTGTCCTAATCTGCGACAGCTCACAAACGTGCTGCATAATAGCCGGCTGGTAGCTTACCGGAATGATGCCCATCCGTTACCGGTAGCTCAGCCGGCTTGCACCAGTTGCGTATTTTTCTCCTTTTTTCTTCTATGTATTGCGGCACAGTAGCTGAGGTGTTTCCCACCTCTAGGTAACGTGTATAATGATAATGATGATTAGTCTAAAGCATTTGCTTCTTGCTTACATTTTCTCTACATTCTATTTAGACGCAACTTTACTATCCTACCTGTGTTATTTATTGTTATTCTTACAGTGTGAGTCATGGCAACTGGATCCACCGCACTTCGGTGCTCGGACCATAGTTGATCAACTGAACTGAACTGAAATGCTTATATAATGAATGCATCGATGCTTGCATATCAGCCTCATGTTTCCAAAACCTGTTTTCTGATCAGATACATTACGTACCTCTGTCCCAGGTTGTACATTTTGGTGCCAATACGCGATATTGTTAATTAATGGCAATTTCTAGCTAATAATTGAAAACCCTCTTGTCACTGAGTTTAGTTTTGACTGTACTGTAGTCGGTTTTAGAGCATAGCAACATACTTGTGCCACTCTCTCTTATCGCAGTTGTTGATTACCATTTTTGGCAGACGTTGGTGGGGATAAAGTCTCCGGGAAGTGCGTATGAGTACAGGCCGAAATAAGATCATCCACCTCTGTTTGTGACAGAAGCAAGAAAAAAGTGAACGTGCAGCAGCAACCCATGTCCTCCACGATGGGACCATGTGAGCAAAGTTCTGAAGTCATCTGCAGTGATGCGCTCGTTATAACCTACAATGGACACGCACTACACGCTCCGGCTCTCGCGAGCATTTGTCCGCTGCTTTCGGATCACCCATGTAAACAGTGATCAGGTTTCATCCAGAGGACTGTATCTCGAGTCATCGAGAAACATACAATATTAAAAGTCTGTCACCTGAGTAAATGACTTAGCCGACAGCATATACATGGAACAGAAAGGTTTCACTCTGAATGTAAACGAACCAACAGAAAAAAACGCCAAGTGGCAGACGATACTAGTCAGCGCTGCAACAATCGATCGATCGAGAGAACATTGCGTGCGAGATCTCTGAGCTTGAACCGCTAGGATGGCCGCGTGGAAGTATCATATAACCTGTGACGGTTAATGCAAGTCAGACAGCAACTGTAATGAATGGTGAAACTTATCATTTGAGAGGCTCCGCTATTTTATGAGTCAAGCGGATGGTTTTACGCTCGAGACTGTGGCGCTGGGTGGTTTACCAATAGTGAGTAGACGGATTAGTAACTAAGATCCTGGCCCTACAAGTCTTCAAAATGCTGTGTGGATGCACGGCACTGGCAAAGAAAGTCCTGACCCGGTAGACCAACCACTGTCCTCCGCACGGGCATTAACCTGCATGGCAGTGGAGGATGGGTCGGGCTAGATTGCGGTTAGGTTTCAATCCGTGATAATCGGCTATCGTCCTCCATGGCTCAGTGGCATAAGCCGCTGGATAGTGGTGCAAGCCACTACCGGCCATGCGTTCGAACCCCAGCAGCGGCTCGAAGGAATGCGCAATGGTAGAAAACGATCGTCTGTTGCTTTTCCGGATTGGTAGCTTAAGTAGCTTGTGATCTAATTGCGAGGAACCAGACGAAACAACGGAGTTCTTGGCACCCTAGAGTTGAACACTTTTCAGCCTTCAATAACCTAGCGTGAAAACTGATAACAAGGATAAGTACGGGATTGTCGGTCACTTGGCTGATGTCAGAGATAGTGAAGGAAATGCAAGAACTGAAGCCAAATATTGGATGCGCTACATATGAAGGGTTAATTGGTTATCCACAGACATGTCATGCTGGGCAAACCACATTAGCCAATCAGCAGCATTAATGATGACATTCAACACATCGGGAAAGAAGAGAATGATAATCAGCTGTCATCTTCGGATGTTCTCATGAAGAAACATGCTTCTGTGTCACCGGAAGTAATGGCCCGCCGGAAACCGGTGCATACGGATCCAAAGCTGAAGTGAAGCGGCAAGTACCCGGCAATTCAAGAGTGCATGTGCATTAGAACTAGCCTTGAACTCACTGAGACGCGTACAGTTAAGAAAGGTAACGGGAAACAACGTGTTCCATGTGTCCAAACGGAATTCGCAACTTGAAAGTTTTATACTACATTGTCTGACCTCGGAAAGAGTGCCACAGGCCGCATCCACAACCGAGACAGATATAAAGAAACTTAGATTATATCAACGGAAATCAGGAAATGATGGCCGCTTTTACTGCCACAAATTATCAATGGCTTTGAAACCAAACAAAAACGATCCGAGGCGGTATCTTCGGGACTGAAAACAAGATAAGTGAGGGATAAACGTCAGATGTGAGCAAAAAGCTGCCATGAAAACTACGACAAATGTCATGTACTTTGGTTAGGACGCGAAGTTGGAACAGGAGAGTACACAAACATGGCCTAGTCGACATTGATTAGAAACGAGACATCGGTGCAGATGTATGCCGAAAAGCATCAACTGAATCTAAAGAACGTTTTGATAACAGGAAGATCAAAAATCCGATAGGCACCCAAATACATCGCAGTCCGGTGATCAGACCAAAATTCAAAAAGTAGACACGGTGACTTAGAGGCTAGTGACGAAATGCAGCAGTAGTTGTGCCGATGGTCACGCCTAGGTTGAGACGTCTGGACACAAACCTCTCAGCTCAGGGAACAGTCTGAAATTCCCACGATTGGTACTGCTCGGAATTGTTTCGTGTGCAATAGAGCCATCAAATAATCAAAGACGACCCAATTCAGGCAAAGGATTAGTAGGTTTAGTATATTCCGACGGTAAAACTACTACCGCCGGATTGAGTCCACCAAACAGTGTAACACAAAGAGCCAAATGTATGTAGGCGGGTGCTGCGCATTTAGAGTGTACAATTACTGATTACTGGTTGGAAGCAGGAGAGATATCTCCGTGTAGCTGTAAAAAATACCACTCAAATACACTGACCCATTATGTTGGAGTGTACTCGATATACTTTTTATCGGCAAAGTTTTTGTCCAGGAATTCCTTAAATTCCGACACGAACTTTGCCTCAACTACCTGCTGTGGCCGGTTGTTCCATACATTCACCACTTTCCGATCGAAACATAGTTGGTGGGCGACCCGCTTCAAATTGTACTACAGGCTTGTACCGCTGTCTTTGTGTGCTGCATGGCGTGCGCAGATCAGCAGCGGCCTCAAGATGGGGTATTCACCGAGATGCAATATCGGTGCGTCTTGATGAGGTCAACCTGCAGTCGACGATAAGCTAGGGTGTAAAGTCCTACTTTCTTACATCGGCCTTTGTACGGCACACTTCCTAAATTGGGAATCAGCCTGGTGGCCACATGCTGCACTCGCCCAATCTTTTCCACCTCGCCCCGAGTGATAGGACAATACGTGGGAGATAAATACTCCAGCATTGGTCGTATTATCGAAACGAAGAGGCGAGTGGTAATCTCTTCGGGCCAAGTGCTTAAGCTGCGCCTGAACACCCAAAGTATACGAAGGCCGTATCGGCAAGGCTTATTCGTGTTTTCCATGGATTTTAGGTCGTAGCGTGAGAGTACACCGAGGTCTCGCACGAAAGGCGCGGGATATAACGGTTAACCGGCCACAGTGTAGGTCCGACTGTGCTCACACTTACCCAGCCACATGAATTGCGAATTGACCGAGTTGATCGGAAGGTTGACCTCTGCAGACCACATGAAGAGGCGATCGAGGTTACGCTGAAGCAAGTCACAGTCATTGCGCGTGCGGATTACTTTCCATGCCTTCAAGTCATCTAAACAAGGTACTAGGTAAACGGAGTAGTTGAGACACATCGTTTACATGGATCAGGAACAAATTGGGCCCCAGTACAGCGCATTGGGGAAAGGTACTGCTCGATGGATACCAGTCGGTCAAATGGTTGTCGACCTGGACCCTCCAATTTCGACCAACAAGGAAATTCCTGATCCATCGGTGCAGCGCGCCGCCAATATCGCAAACCCTAAGCCTGTCGAGGAGCACTTCATGATTCACCTTGTCAAAAGCCTTACTGAAGTCAATGTTAATGACGTCAACTGACTTGTCTTGGTTTATCGCTTGCAATCATTCGTGCATCGCTAACAACAGGTTGGTGATGCACGAGCAACCTTTCATGAAATCGTGCTGTGCGGGCGTCAAAAGGCTTTTTGACTCAAAGCTGCAGAAGATCCTTCTTCATGACCCTATAAAACGTCTTTGTCAAAACAGCGATCAGGCAGATCGGCCGGCAGTTATCCACTTTGCTTGAGTCACCACCTTTCGGTATTGGCTTCAGGACTGAGCATTTCCAGTTGCCCGGTATTGAATCAGTGGATAGTGACCAGTTGAACTGCTCAGTTACAGAAGGCGAGATGATGGCCAATAGGGATTTGAGGATCAGTGGGTGGATTCCATCTGGCCCAGAAGGCTTCGTTCCGTCGAGACTTGCCAGCAGCTTGCGTACATCTTCAATGCTGCAATCCAGGCTGTCAAGTTCAGTCAGGACGGTACCCGTCGAACTCGGTACAGATACCTGGTAATTTGCAAATACGGAAGCGAAGTACGCTGCCAATGCGGACGCACGATCTGTGCTCAAGGTCATGGGCTGTCCATCTGAACCTTCCAACGCTCGCACATTGCATGCAGGGCTCAGGTGCCGCTTTACGTAGGCGATGACCATCTTGTGAGCGGTTTTTGCGTCGGCTGCAAGTTGCTCTTCGAAGCTACTGTGTTTTTTGTTTTCGCGTTGTTGCAGAGATTTTGTTGTACCTTGTACGCCTTGTAATCCCCGTCAGAGCCAGATAAGACGAATTTGTTCCATAGTCAGCGTTGTCATTGGGCCAGTTTGCTGTACTCAGTGTCGAGCCACTGTTGTTTTGGATGGCTCAACGTTCCGATATTTGAGGGGTACGATATTGCTAAGCGACTCGACAACCTCATCCTCACCTGTCATAACCGTCTGAGGATTTAAAATGAATAATCTGCTCATCTACCAATCGGTTCAGGTGTCTTGCTTGTGGGCATCGGGTCTACGTAGGTGCGAGCGACACTGCGGGTTCCCCAGCAGCTGCTGATGACGGCGTGAAAAGCAAGTATCAGTAAGAAGTACCGGTTAATGCTGATGATCTTGATTATCGAATGCTTCCGGCATTCGTACAACTGCAGTCTGACACCGGTGTAACTTCGAAATGTTAGGTACTATCAGAGATCGCAATGTGTCAGTCATTTGGTAGGGATCATAATGTACAAGTCTGCTGAAGACCAGAAAGATAGCAAATGTAGGCTGGAAACTAAAAAGAGGCTTAACATCAGTGCCTGCGAAATACTGTTCTTACGCCCTGAAGTGATACCGAAGATTTGTAGTTAGCATTTAAGAAAACGGCTTTTAGTTGTGCAACGGTTAAACTGGTCTGCACGTCAGACTCATCAGGGTCATGTATGAACCACAGGGAATGCTTATCTTTAACAATCCGGAAATTCCAACTTGATAATATGAATTGGTGTTGAAGTAAAAATTCTCCACGATAAATCGCAGCAGACTCATATATTTGCATGATAGAGGTTACATGGTAAATGTGCCGAGTTGGGCTGAATATGGATTAGGATGTTAAATTTAACGGCCGAATCGATAAAGTACGATGTTACTGAATGTGGTAGATTGAGTGTAAGAGAAAGGTAATTTGGTACAGTATTTTCACTACCCATCAAAGGTTAACAGGGCAATAATCAAACCGGATGATCATGTGCCGAAAAAGGTAGGCGAATGCAAAATTAACTGGCGCACGAACTGGTTCTATACGCACAGCTCCGGCTTGTGATGGCGGATATAAATAGCTTCAGAAACAGATAGATGTTTACGGAGTCTGAGCGAGAATTTCTCAGGAATGGAATAGATAACTATGGAATCCTTTTCAGAACCTGCGTGACCGAACTCGAAGAGCTATTGCTGAAGCTATCTATATCCGCCACCTCAAGCCGGAGCTGTGTGCACAGAAGCAATTCGTACACCGTGGCTCACATCTTATCGTACATAATCAATCGAGTTGATTTTTATCCCTGTTAACCTTTGATTGGTCACAAGATGTATCGATTCTGCCGTTGAATTCAACATTCCTATAAATATTCAGCCCAGCTTGGCACATTTACCATGTAACCCCTGCCATGAAATGTTTAAGTCTGAAGAGATTTACGGGAAAAACTCTTAACTCAGCACTGATGCATAATAGTAGACGGGAATTTCGGATTGCTAAAAATACTGGTCTGTTTGGTGGTCGTTAACAGTGTAAATCCTTTCGCTCGGCAATCGGGTTTTATTAGTATGTTCAGTGACTGAGTTTTGACAAGTTCCATTGTCTCACTACCTTACGGTGATTGTCTTGCTTTATCGTTCCTCCTTTCCGTGAACTTTGACGAACAACTGATGGATGGATTTCCGCCACCTTCGCTATGAAGTCTATACTATTTCTTTGTTGACTGCATCCTTAACGCATTCCCTTGCATCCGTAGTGCAGCAGCTTGCATCGTTAGCGCAAAAACTATCATCCGTAAGTCACAAAATTTGCACACACAACGCCCTGAGTGATCAATCGCTATCAGCCAATAGCATTCGGACCATAGGTCAGGCATGGCTGTTTAACATAGACGCAACTTAAGCATATAGCCATCGCGCTTCGGGGGGGGGGAGCAGCAAAAATTGGCAAAACTTAAGCTAAACCCACACAAGGTAGTAGACACATGTGTGGTCAAACTGAACTCATCGGCGTCTCGTTACAAGGATCTCAGCTATCTGCTCAATTAGGAGCACACCAGTAGTGGAAAATAAGAGGGGTGAAAGCGGGCTTTTCTCCTGAACTGTGCTGACTTCCTTCACATCCTAGGCTTTGGGGTTTGGGACCAGTTCGTGAAAATAATAATGATGTGTCAGCTGTGCGCCGCAACGGTGCTTCGCTGACGCTCGACCACAACCAGCCGCGCGCGGGCTAGGTATACCGCGAGGACGCCTACTCCTACGCGGATTCGAACCGGTGACCTCCTGAGTGCAGACCATTTGGCCACCGGCGGACACCAGTTAGTGAACAAGTACCTGCTTTCACACCCGGTATTGTCCAATGCTGGTGCGCACTCAGACGAGTAGATGACTGAGGTCTGTGTAGCAAAACATCAAGTGTCAATGATTTCAGTTTGATCACACGTGTGTCTACTCTGTCGCCAATTTTTGCTCCCCACAACTTGAGACATTCAGTTCTTGAAACCGGTTCATTCTTTCCTGTTGCTGATCGATGCAATTATCGCAGAAGCTGGTAATATTATTCATCAGATCCGTTTTTCCTGAGACCCTGTAACGGAAGCGAGACGGCAGACTACGACGGTGCACTCTAGCAGGCCGCAGAACATGACACGATTTCGAGACGGCTGTCTGGATGATACGGGTTACTACCTGACCGGTTGTACCAGGACTGAGTCACGCTGGAAGCTGATGAGAACAAATCGTCATCATCGCATGGTTGCTATGGTGTAGACGTGATCTTACCTACAGTCAGAAAGTGAAGGCCGCTACTAGGGTGGAATCTGTTCAGACAAGAGATGTGATTCACTTCGGTGACAGACAAGCGAGGTAACAGCGTGTGACCTATAAAAGTAACCATGTTCTGTGTCTAGCAGGCTCGGCGTTCTGATTTACCCCGGCTGGGTTTGCGTGGCAGTGCAAAGAGCAGAGGGAAAACCAGCGTTACAACAGACCCGCTTGTTCTAGCTGGGCGATTCGGATATTTGCCTCCTTCGAAGCAAAGCTGTTTCTGTCCCTATCTCTGCACTTCTGCAGGAGTGTGTACATTGTAGACGACATTTCCAGTGCCGAGATTTGGTTCCTCAATTTTAGTACAGTAGCGTGAAAACTGCAGAGAGATTATGTATAAGGAAGAGCTACAGCGCAGTGCAGGGATTTCTTAACAAAGATCGTAATAGTGTAGGACACTTCCGTCGAGATAAAAATAGGATTTCAACGAAAAAAAGCTTTAGGATTCTCTCCACTGTTGGCATAAGTGAAAGCTATCTGGTTTTCCGGTATCATAGCAAGAGTTTGTAATCTACCATTGCAGTTACAGAATTACTTTTATCCTTCAACGCAAACAGTGTAAATGTAAAGTAAGAAGATATTTTCACCACAACTGTTTCAAAATCAATAGGACGACAGTCCAATGGCGTTTGCAATGTGCCATGGACAATGTGGTCCAATTCCCACATGTTGCTCTAAATGAAGAGTTCGATTTCGCAAAACATTGTTTTGTCCTCTTCTCTGAACGCCACCGAGATTTGTGTTGGCGTTGTCAGTACAAACTTCTAGTATTTCTGGTCATATTAATTTGTTCTAACAAATACTTTACAAATTCATAAATGGTGTCCAATGTGTTACTGCAGATCTACTAAGTTCACTACAATACCTATGAAGGTATAAAATATCTGACAATGAGTGAGAACACTACGTCCTAGTGATTTAAGGCGTCTGTGAATATTGACACGAATGTTGCTTTTTTTAGTTTCTCTTGGTTGGTCGCTGGCAATTTGGAACAGGATATTGGTTATTATTGCCGCACATTTTTGCGGGCGCAAGCAACCTTCGGCGCAAACAATTTCGCTACCTACTTGTCGATGCAATTCATGGAGTGGAAACAGTCGTTATGAAATACAGATTGGCGAAGGAAGCTTCTGAGGCTTCTAATTGACTTTAATGTTTCCAAATGTTGTTAAACGGAAATAATTTGTTACAGGGGTAGAAAATGTTGCCGCAAACATTGCTACCTTATGGCGACTCGATTTTGGGTGCTTCGTGATACCAGATCTGTCATTGTGAGCAATAGAAAATTCGGATTTGCATGTGCCACACCCAACATGAGAATCATTGACGTATGTTGTCTTCTTGATGAATGAAAAATCACTCTCCGATTGCGTAGTCATATTACACGTTCGTTTATACAGGTTTTGCCCACCAAACTGCACCTAATGAAGGCGTTCTCCAATAAGACAAAATGTTCATCGTCGTTTATCTTTCCTCTTTTTATATTGTCGTAAAAAGCACCTTGCTGCGTTGCTCACCCACGCAGTCTACTATCCCGCCTAATTCATGCCCGCCCACTTAGTTCGGTTTTTCGGTGTGCACGCACCGCCGCCTATTGGTTTTGGTTTCTTTTCACCTACATTCTACATGCTCAAAGCGGGATATTCTGAGGTCACCGACCTCATAGTGGGACATTAGCGCGTCCCACACAGCATTCCTAAAATAGCGGGACGACAGCATGGAATGCGGGACCGTCCCGCCTAAACCGGGACGTATGGCCACCTCACTATGGGCTGATGGCGGGTGACCACTCATGGCGTTGTGGATGCAAATTTCGTGACTAACGGATTCTAGTCTTTGCGCTAACGCTGAAAACTGCTGCATTACGGATGCAAGTAAATGTGCTAAGAAAAAAATCAATTGAGAAATGGTGTAGATGACTGCGGTTGCTGAGTTACTTTTATCACATAGCTGCGTGACCTTGGGAATGAAGAGCGCCGGAGAGCAAATTTGTGACAAGTGGACAGACAGAATGCGACACACGCACGCGAGAACCCATTTAGTTGGACTGCCCCCAATATGTGAGAAGCAGGGGTGATGCAGTGCTTAGGAGTGAACATCCATTAAACACATTCTGAATCGTGGTTGACTCATCATCACATACCCAGAAAACCGTTGACTCACTGAGGATATGTATCTCGGTGGTATGAGACCAGTGAGACAATACAATCACTTGTGGATAGTCAAACCTCTATGGAACCCCAAAGCTCTGATAGGATGAACGCAATTCCGTCCCTCGTGGCAATGGATCGTAGCTCAGCGACGAAACGCTTGCGACAGTTATTCACGTTCTTCATACATGGAGAAAAGCAGCAGTTTCAACTACGAATACTATCCAGCTACTCAAGGAGTACCAAGAAAGCAGCGCAAAACGATCCAATCAGACATGATGTAAGCGATAAAAGGGGTGGTCGCATTCAGACGAGAATTCAAATACAATGACGGCCTTAAGCTCGGAAGTACAACAGTTGAACACGAAGGTCGAAGAACGAACTCAAAGAAAAACGCACTCACTTTGGACTCAGACGGCGGTCGCAGACGCTGCAAGCAAAATGTTCCACACACCATGCTTTGTTCAGGGCATATACTGTTTCGTCCGCAATCACTTGATTGCATGAATAACAAAGCATGCCGAATAGTAGTTGATAATGCAGCTCACAATAGGCTAATCCCTTCTTTTCATAGTGTCTGGAGCCCAAGAAGGGTTTTTCACAACGTGCGCAAACGAAATGTTCGACGTGCCAAGTTTTCCCAAGTGCGTGAACCACGCGTTCCTCAATGGGACGTCTGGGGAGTAGTAAATGCAAGGTGATGTCAGGAAAAAACGAGGTTGAACAAATGCAAAAAACTACAAAAATTGGAGCGAGATTGTGATGATACCAACGCAAATGAATACATTCCCATCGTTTGTTGGCCGCACGCCGCGAATTAGCTTTGTTTGGAAGATGTACTCCGTTTTCCAGTTGATTTGTTGTATGACCAAGCAACCAATCGGTGAAATAAGGCTTGTCTCATTGGTTTCTATGCTGAAGTTGTCTTGCACTCGTAAGAAGAGTGAAGCGGAAAGTTTGACCTGCGGAAGCTGTGACGCTTGATGGTTTTAGCGTGGATGTCAGTGCGTTATTGAATTCGGATGTACAACCGCAGTAGAATTGTATATTGAACTCGCTACGAAATACGCCGGGGCACCGACCCAGGTGATCGAGAACACGCGATTTGACTTGGGCAGACCAGAAACAGGTTCGTTGCAAGGACCGCTGGTGTGGAAGAGGCAGTAAGTTACCCTCTACCACATTTCAGGTGTTTGCATATGGTGAGACGAGGAGTTTCGGCGCAGTGATTAACAAGTGATTAAGTTAGGTGGAATGACGACATCGATTTCATATCTGCAACTTGTGGTATGAAGTGAAGCGGGGCTTTTCGAAGCTTATAGTTGCAGGGAACCGTAATTATGTGACATGGCAGGCTTCTCTCTGGATGCAAGGACTCCACTAAATCCAAAGATAATTATTACCAATACGTAACAGCACAGTTGTAGTTGAAAGCGTCCAAATGGTTTGTGGATTGTGGCTCAGGCAGTAAACGACGCCCAGACTTACCGCAAAACACGTCTGTCAAGGGCATGGCGCACGGTCTTAAAGTGAGCTTACTCCATCACAGATAGTTCGCCAATGATGGCGGATAAATGGCCGATATCCAGCAAAATAAATATTTTGGTAAACGAAGTGAGATGCCTGAATAGTTACGCATTGTTAACTCGAATTGGTTACAAATGCAGTCAACTGATAGATCGAAATCTCAGTAAGACATATAGACTATGAGATGCCGAATAGAACGCGTATTCAAACAACTGTCAGTCTTGATCAGCTGTGGCTTACGCTGGCCCTAACCACGAGTTTAAGAAAGAGTGCGGAGTATGGAGGGACATAAGAAACCCGGAGAGTGTCTTGGCTAAACTGTTGAGCAGTACAGTAAACTAGCGTTTCGCCATTATTCACTGAGTCAGCCAGACCGCAGATCTAACGGCCGTCGAGGAGACATCAAATAAGATGATGAGATTAAATTGGAAGAAAGCGTTAGGAGCCGACGACCTTGCTCAGTCGTTACTGAAACGTTAATACAACAGTCGCGCTATTCCACGACGTTGGGCGTACGCGTTTCGGGTGGTAGGCGTCACGAACCTCGTCAAAGTGAGGTGCAGAACGTTAGGCGAAAAATTCTGTGATGCTGAATGCATAGACGACTTAAAAGTGCGCACACTAGCATACCGGCCGTCTAACGAGCATCGTCAAAATCGAATCAGTGAACACTAAACCGAATTGCATCCCAGTGAAGGGCACAATGAACATAAAGCTACCCTTTACCGAATGCACGAAGATCATCACGTGTGGAGACCACCAGCTACGATTGCCTTCTAAGTAGCATAATGTATCGTTGGGGGGTAAGAAAGATTCTTTGCAAGTTAAAGAGGTAGATGCAACGCCACTTCTGAGGAGCAAAACGAGACTGTGAGAGAGCAAGACAGTTGTGGTGCGCCGGATTGCACTATTTCTTTTCGCTTCAACTTTGTGAATAGAATCTCACTGAAGGTCACATATTGGTTTATTTTTAGAGTGGAAATCCTGTCAATTGATCAACAGAAAATTTTAAAGTGCGTGAGCATGCAGTTAGAACCAACTGCAAAACAACCATTACCCAATTTGACATGCGTCCGGAATCTTCAAAGTGAAGCTTGCGAGACGTCTCTGAACTAGTTAGTAGGGAACAGCTAGTGAAAGCGATTGACCGATTCATATGGCATGGAGGCTGGAACTCCGAAAGGTCACAACAAACAACGACGGAGCGACATGGTATTTGATTACGAGTCAAGCGTTGAGTGTCGCTGTTGAAACCAGGAATGTGGTCACTGCATGTTGAAATAATTGGAAGCCTACTCCTCTGCGACCGCTGGTGTCTACAAACCGTCACTCACATCCTGTAGGATCCCCTAGTAATGCCGGTCAGTAGTCTAAAGGCAACGAGATTGTCTTGTAATCTGACGGCATGGGTTCGAGGTTGCGTAGGGGCAGGGTGATCCTGGTAGTATCCTTTGCCCACGTGCGACCGGTGAGAGTTGCGAGACAGCGAAGCGTCGGTACTGCGTACCAACGTCCTGCTGATGTCCGTCAATTGGCGCTAAGCAGGACTAGTTATTGAACTAAAATTGCCTGTGCTAATTGGGCACGTCTTGACATACCAGAGGATGTATTAACGCGCATCAAGAGGAACATCGATACCGCGTCAGTTTTGGTGAAACCACAGAATGTTTAGGTGATGTTGTGGTGTCTTTGAGCAGACCAAGCAATCTACCAGAAGCTCTTCGCAATGTTATTACATTGAGAAGGCCGAAGTTTTAAACCCAGGTAATCATTTCCGAGTAAAAGTCATTCCATATATCGATTGGGGATCGTCACTGTCCCGGTGACTATCTGCTCTTGGGTGCATTTTCGCTAATATTTGGTCACACCGTCCGTGAGGAAACCTCAGTCGTCGGACTACGGTACACCAATCCGAGCTAACCAAAAGAACGGTTTTGAGACTGTCATCGACCAATGAATGACAAGCTTAACAAGTCAGTCTCTAGGCAGAACTGTAGTAGGTAAGTGGGTCGAGTACGGAGCACGAGCGAAATGGACAGCAAAGTGATTGTATACCAGCCAATTAAATGGAACACAGATGAATCAGCCATACACAGTATAAAGAAATGTGTCGGTAGTTGTGATGAACATTTCACAGGTAAACTGAGAACGCGTTCAGATCGCACTGAGATACGGTCGTCTTCACTGGGCTGGAAATACAACCAATAGACGTTTAAAATTAACTGAAGAGTGCGTACAACGAGGGTGATCATATTGGCAATAGAGTACGGTTGAATGTACTAAGTACGTGAGGAAGTTAACATCAATAGTTCTTGCGCTACAAACTACGGGTATAGTATTGGCGGAAAACTAGTATAGAGGTCTAGTTTCGAAATGTGAGACAGCGTCGCAAAACGGTGGTTAGAATGGTTGCGGAATCATCATCATCAGTACACGTTAGCTGAGGGTGAGAAACAAGACTTAGCTAATTTGCCGTAAAAGATAGGATTCTAAAAAGTACACTGTAAAAAAATTTAAAAATCAAGTAAGATAACGTTAAATATCATATTATTTGTTTGCTTTGAGATCGTGATTGGATGTGGTATCTAAAGCAGGCTCCTAGCCATGTCAGTAAGTGTGTTCAACCACACGCGTTCTGTCAGTTTGAGCAAGGACCGAGGGCTCCAAACAGAAGCAGATGAACTGATGTTGTCAGTTTGGCAGGACATGAACTTACCGACTGGACTGGAGCGACGCTCTGCGATTGTGTGTGAGTTGAGACTAGAATACAAGTGATAATTGAAGCAAGGTGGGGAAGGCTAGGAATTGGAGGAATGAAAACAGGGGGATAAAAGTAAGGCCGGAGCAGAACGATAAGGGTGAAAAACGGGAGTAGAGGAAGACGGGAAGGCTTGAGCAGTAGCAACCTTATCCCTATCCACCCTGCTGAATGCAGGAGATAGGACGCTGTTGGTTATCTTCTGCGCCGGCCAGAGTATCAAGGGATTGATAAAAAGGGAAAATCATTGTGTTGTATTGTGTGGGTAGGATACTACCAGGTTGCCCAGGCATAGACATGAGAACGATCAGGGTTTTCAACCAAAACCTTTGGTTTAAAAATCTGACTGCAAGGCATTGGGCTACAGGGAGTCCGTTTTACGGAGTAAGGATCTACTCTAAACTCTAACCCGCAACCTGGGGGTGGTCAGGAGATTGAATTTGACTAGTCTCTAACCATTGAGCAATCTGGTATGAGTGGCTCTGAAGGTGCACAAAGTACCATCCAGCATAACTCGATGGATTATTGAGGCACACAAACCATCGCAAAACGTTAAGGTCCAGTCTTGTCGCGGTGGGGTTGGAGAAAAAATTTTGTATCGTCAAAAAGTGAAGGGTTAAACTATCAAACGGTCCGATGATTAGGCGCATGAGCGCAAAGAAAATGTTCCGCAGCCGTCTAGTTTCAAACTCAGAAATGAGGAAGATAGAAGGAAGGAAGAGCGTTGACCGTACGCCAGCACATCGTACCGACGATTCGGTAGAATGTGACCACCCACAGTCGCACGTGGGCAGGGTATACCGTTAGGTCGACGGTACCTTGTGGGTTGGAATCGGTGACCGCGATTACAAGGCGGGCATGTAGTCCTTGCGGTTACAGGCCGACGAGGAGGATGATTAGACCAATGGCGGAATGATTCAGATTACGCAGCGCATTCAAGCGGGTGGCAAACTGTTGTATCTTTCGTCTCGGCAGTCAGCCTCTGTTTAACATGCAGTGAAAATGAGGGTTTTAGAAGGCAGGTAACTACAAAAGATGAATCCACAAAGAAAAAATAGAGTTTGAAAACCGGCACGTTGAATTATTTCCTATGGTTAGACTCAAGACCAATACCCACACAGAGGGCTGCCGAAACAACGCATGTGTTCAATAGTAGCAAGAATGATGAGAGATGAGACCATTTACTCGGTGTTCTCAGTAGTGTATAAAAGAAACAGAACATAAGTTGAAGCCATCACGACTACACTCGGGGTTAGGCTAGCATCACATATTCGTAAGAGCATTGAGTAACCCTTTGTCATTACTGGGAATCGGACGAAGCAGGCGCTTAGTCTTCTATAAGCTGGTCGCCTGACTAAGTTTAGATGTGATGGATCCAGCGTACATCATCTGTCATCCAACTACTCGTTAGCGAATTCACCATTTGCTCAAAATGGAAGAATGTGTGCACAGACCCCTATTCGACTAGAACAGGGTTTCCCAACCTGGGGGTAATTAGCCCCAAGGGGGTAAAATGGCATTTTCCGAGGGGTAAATACCGATAATTGGATTTGGTCACAAATCAGTCGCGAAATAAGCTTAATAACGAAATCACACATCGCAACTAGCTCAGCATTTTTAGTTAGCCATCAGTCAATGCAGCTACTACGGCATGGCGCCTTTGTCGACCGCCACAACTGCTGCCGTGTTTTCGAATAAGCCAGTCGTTCACCGGGTAGAATAACGGGGTGGATAGCAAACTATCGTTTCAGCACTGGTCAAAGTACCAGTTATGTTCACAGGTGAATGTTTGACAGTAGGAACGGCGAGAAAAGGTGATTCTTGTTCACAAGGTATGGATACAGAATGGTGTCGGGAAAATGTCGAGAAATAACGTGGAACGGAGGAATGAAACACATGTTCATGTTTGATTAGGAATCAGACACGATGGGGTCAAGAGAGGGCCTGAATCGGGATAACGGTAGGCGTTTGAAAGGGCAGAGAAACGATACAATTGGGGTCACAACCAACATAGAATCAGCTGACTGGACGCCAGTGACCATTAGGTGTTATGTTGATCACTTTCATGAGCAGTTGTTTTTGACGAGAAGTCATGGCAGGTGAGCATTTTCATTCAGTGGCTTTGATTCCGACAAAAATATATTTGTCTGCGAACGTTTGCGATAATGTCACCTGCATGGAATAACGAGATTAATTTCTATAAATGATATATATCTATAACATCTACCTACTTAAGTGTTTGCAGGGAATACGTCTTCCAGAAAAAAGCGGTCCTACAAAGAAGCATTTCTGCAGTGGGGCTTCACTAACTTCGCTGATAAAAATGTTGAGAAACCGCAATGCGCTTTGTGCAGCAAATTGCTCACGGCGGAGAGTATGAAACCTAGTAAATTGAAAGAGCACTTCGAACGAAGCCATGCCCATTTGATAGGAAAAGATATTACATTCTTTAGAAGGAAAGAAGCTGCGCTAAAACTTTCGCGCCTGGATACATCGAGCTCCTTTTCTCAGGCAAATGAGGCTGGCCTTGAAGCTTCGTATCGCATTGCGCTTCGAATCGCCAAAAACAAGGAGCCGCATACCATAGGAGAGGAGGTCATCAAACCTTGCATAATGGATGCGGTTAAGCTCGTTCTTGGAGAACATCATGCGGAGAAGATTAATATGATATCACTTTCGAACAACACCATCAAAAGTCGTATCGAGGACATGAGCAAACAAATTTTGAACACGGTGCTCAACGAAATAAGATCAAGTCCCTTCTTTGCAACCCAGTTAGATGAGTCGACCGACGTAGCGTCCTGTTCCCAACTACTTGTGTATGTTCGGTACCTAAAAAGTGATAGCTTCAAAGAAGAGTACTTGTTCTCAGAATCCTTGAGCACGACTAGGCGTGGCGAAGATGTCTTCCGAATAGTAAAGAAGTTCCTCGAGGAAAACATGCTACGGTGGTCGAAGTTAGTGGGTGTCTGTACAGACGGAGCACCAGCCATGTTGGGCGTCCGTTCCAGATTCCAAACATTGGTCAAAAATGTTGCTCCGCACGCTACCTTTAGTCACTGCATCATACATCGTTATGCTTTAGCAGTGAGCACTCTTCCACCTGCTTTACTTGACGTGTTAACCAAAGTAGTAAAGATAGTAAATGTCATCCGCGGTAGTGCGACCCACACAAGAATCTTCAAAGAGTTGTGCAATGAATTTGGAGGCAAATTCGACGTGCTACTATTGCACATAGAAGTGCGTTGGTTGTCACGAGGCAGGGTGTTGCACCGAGTGCATCAGCTTCGAGAGGAAATTGCAATCTTTCTTCGAAGAAAAGAGATGCATAAGGGTAAGGGAAACGAGTTACACGTTATTATAACGGACAGCGTGTTTATTTCGAAACTTGCTTATCTTGCTGATTTCTTTGGATAAATCAATGCGCTTAACCTCAGCCTGCAAGGGAATATGATGAACATTTTAGTCGCTCAGGATAGAGTAGCCGGTTTCCTTCGCAAACTGCAGCTTTACCAGCGCTCGGTTGATGTTGACGACGTGGCGATATTTCCAGAACTAACGACGGTGCCCGTTGAAAGAAATGAAAAATGCGCATTCACGAATGAAATATCTTGCCACTTGTCATCAGTGATGTATTCCATCAGCAAATATTTTCCTGATTTGGAAACTCGCCAATTAAGTGCCTGGGTGCTAAGACCGTTTACAGTAGCTGAAGGAATATTTCCAGATACTGAATTCGAAATCAAGGTACAATTCCTAGGAATGCGCGAGGACAGCGGATAGAAGGTAGATTTCCAAAGCACGCAACTAGTAACACTTTGGGCAAAGATAGGTGAAGAGTATCCATTACTGTCGGAAAGAGCATTGAGAATATTGATCCCATTTGCAACAACTTATAAATGTGAAAGTGCATTTTCGACAATGATGGTAATGAAAACAAAAGCAAGGAATCGAATGAACTTGGAGCACGACTTGCGATGTGCATTGGCCGAAACTGCACCAAATATACCAGAAATTGTTACCACCAAACAATACCAACCGTCTCATTGATGTATATCGCCTCTTGTTTGCATAGAATTTTGAATTAAAAGTACTGTTTTCTTTCGTTTATTTGTCGAGGGAGATTCCGGATACCGATCACTTCTCGTACTTAAGTCGGATAATTATGTAGTGAGAAGGGGTGTTTCCTTCAATTGCATGAGCACGTGAAACTACATATGACATTTGTTTTTGAACTTTAGAGCGAAATGTGCAATAGTTATTACGTAATAGTCTTTCGAAAGTTTGGGGGTAAAAGTCTGGTGGGCAACCCCTTTGTGGGTAACGGCGTCTAAAAGGTTGGGAACCACTGGACTAGAAGGTTGATGGTGCAGACTTAGAATGCGTGTAAATGAGCACAGCCAAGTTTCCAAGTAGTTGTTTTCTCTGGTTCGGACTTCTGAACCAATGAAAATAAATCTGTTCGCTACCTGTTCCTGGTGCCTTCTCTGGGAAGTATCTATGAATAATCAGGTTTACATGAATTGTACCACATAGACAAGTATACTCTGGGAAATAACAGAAAGTGAAATAGGCTGAACTATTGGTGGCTACAGGTGGAAGACAAATACATGCGTGATTGTGTAGGTCGAGGGGATCACGCACAACAGTGCTATCACAATACCCTGTGGTGAAGGCGACTCAATCGGCTGACAGTGAAGACAGTACGATGGCCGTAGATTAACAAAAAAATTTAGGTAAAAATGTGCACTCGGAAAACTAAATCTTGACAAATTACCTGCAAGCTCCGCAAATCGGAATACCCATTTTATCATGACACCGAAGACAGAACAATTCTCCCTCACGTTCGCGGGCATCCGATGATAGTTCTGAGCCACAAGATGCACAGTTGAAGTGATACGCATGATACATCTCAGACCGATATTTGAGCTCTTGTCCAGCATCAATGGAAGCTCGACATTTATGGCAAATCAGGTGAGTCAAACCGGTGGCTTTCTCCTTGGCGTTGCATGTATGACAGAGAGCACTGCAGGGAAAATACAATGGTCGGAGCGTAAAACGCAACTCAGTACAAAACTGATTTGTGGAAAGGGATCGATAATAAAGAATGCACCTCCTGGTAAACTGACTTAAGGCCCTAGAGGACGAATCACAAAGGAAATGCTGACTTTTGGTACTTGAAACAAGAAGACAAAACAACCAGACTACTACCAACAGAATAAAGCGTCTGCTTGCTCTGCTTAACCCAGCATCAATAACAGCGTAGCAAGCCACCTGTATCCGGCTCTTTCTGGTAGAGTGAAAGACAGATGGCTGGAAGTGTGCGAAATCACTACTATGTCAAGAACTGGTGTGGCGGGACGACACCCAATGGCTCGGAATGTCATGATTAAGACAGTTGATAGCAATGAAGCTTAACGAAGAGAATGAATAAGTAAAAATTCAATTGAATGGTGTAAAATAAAAAGATCATGATGAGAAGAACTGACAGGCTGAAGAGATGAACTGGAGCTAAAAGTGCCAGTGTGACTTAAATATTGCGCAGTGTTAGATAATAGCCCAAGTAGTCGAGTATTCATTATCATATGTACCATTCTACTCTAATGTGGTTCTCCGAAAACCTATAGGAAATGATTCGCAAGGTCATTGAAACGAAGTTCAAGCGAAGGAGAAATCGATGGATCACAGCAAGATGTAATGTGTAAGCAGAACCCGCTTATAAAAGCCTTCGGAGCCGGTCCTTCGCGAGTAGCCCGGACAAGTTTGGTCCAACGCAGCCTGAAGTCAAGTAGTTAGCTAATGATAGCGATTCTCCTTGAAGTTTAGCAAAAGTCTACCTTGAAGTCTGCGACTGAGCGCAATCTTGGGCCAGCCAATAAGCGCATTTCCAGGCATTTAGTAGTTGCTGGAATCCATGAGATTTCAACGAGGTCATTCACTCGTGAACTATGTATTTTCGTCTCCTATTTTTGGTCACACATACTGTTTTGTGGGGAGCTCAATAGAGGTTCTGCCGAAAAATTCTTTGTCTTCTGATCCGAGAAATCACTCCGTTAGGATTGGACAAATAGTAGCAAATTATCCGTATGGTCAGCGGAAACCACACCATAATGAAAGCAATAGTTGACGAGTGACTGCCTGCAAGCGTTGAAGATGACGTTGAAGCATGCGACCTCAATGCAGTTTCAAACAAGTAATGCAGCATAAACATGAAATCCACATCAACTCTAGTTGGACGAGGTTGTTGGTTATGTAAGTGAAATTAACTGAAAATACATCTAACCATACCATCCCATGAAATTAGCACAAAAAGGCATCAGTAGTACGCCGGTACGCAGTACCGACGCTTTGCTGCTGCGAAATCACCACCACTCCTACGTAGGCTAACGATATTGCGAGGATCACCGCGTCCCTACGCAGACTCGAAGCCGCACTCTCAGATTACAAGACAAGCTTGTGATCTTTAAGACTACGGGCCAGGCCGCCCCTGTAAGACATCAGAATGAGATAATTGTCTCCAATATCTAGCTATCTTCTCACGAAGCGACCGAGTGGTCACAGTGTACGGTTAGTTTAGCGGGATGCAACTAACAGTGACCGGCCCTTGCAGTTTGAAGACTATTCTCCAATACAGTATACGCTATTTGGTCTGGATATTGCTTCATTGCGGAGGCAGAAATTGTACTACGGGCACAACAGAAAGGAGAGGTAAATAGTGCTCGATACGCCTGGAACGAACCACATCGGAGATGGAGCAGGGAAACAGTCAGTGGAGATTCTGCACTCCATTTCTTGCGCGTAGTTGCTAGTACTCCATCCAGGTTAACTCTAATCACCTCTATCACAACCCCCTTTTCGCTGTATCCTGCTTGCGTTTTAATTCACTTTCTCATCATTGTGATGCACCGTTATCCAAGTAACGCGAGTCGTAGAAACTGGATCCACCGCACGTCGGTACCCGAATCGTAGTTGTTTGACTGAACTGAATCGATAGGCTACAATCTGACATTTGTGCGCTGTGAATAACGAGGAGTACCGATGAGACAAAAAGGTGAAATACGCTAATAAAATGGGAGAAACCTGCAACGAATTGCTATTCAAAATTGATGGCACCATGAAATGCACTGCGAAAAGCATCAGTGCCTCAATCAAAGGGTGCATTATGCAGCGGAACCGCGGTTGCTCCTAGTAAAGCATTCGTGGGACAACCACGACGTTATAACTGTAGGAGCATACAAATAGAGAGCGATGATAGACGTCTGGGCAATGTAATACACGAACAGACTCCCAAGTGTTGAGCGAAACAGTGATCCATCTTCGAACCACGGAGCAAATCGAGAGGCTGGACTGCCTCAAGCATCGTTAATAATGTGCCGAAAACAACATTTCCAACCAAGTTAGTTATAAAGCAAGGACCTAATCACACACTTCGAGAAAAAAGTGGTGAAATAGGGAGGGAGAATGAAGCATATATTGGGTCCTTGTTTTATAGCTAACTTGGTTGGAAGGGTATTGGGTACAGTATTAGCAGTGCTTGAGGCAGTCCAGTCTCTTTATGTGCTCCGAGTTTTGAAGATGGAACTCTATTGTTTCGCCTAACACTCGGGGGTCTGTTCGTGTAGTACATTGCTTATACTTATACTATCGCTCTGTAGTTAGATGTCTCTACAGTTTTAACGTCGTGATTGTCTTCTGGATGCTTTACTAGAGGCCTCGTCCATAGAACTAGTCGCTTCACTGCTCTTTGCCACGTGCGGTTCAACGACCTAAGTGACGAGGCGGTTGATCAGAATTCAGGCAATCATTTTCCCCACACAAATCAGCAAGTTGATATAACGATAATTCGTGGCACATTACTTGCTCCCTTTGCTCTTGCATAGTGGCCGCACAAGGCCATCCTTCAAGTTAGCCGGCACTTCCTCCACAAACTACGCGGGTTGCACCAGGTGGTGCGGCGCATGTTTCAACGCATGTTTCAAATGCTATGGACGTAGTGTCCAGTGAGAGGAAGTCATGACCTTCGGAAGCTAGCCACTGTCATCTACTAAGGTAGTAACCTGCGTGGCAGTGAAAGTTTGGTCGTGCTATATCCCAGTTAGCCCAGCCTCAATCCTGCTCCCGGACCTCTTCCTACTCAGGTGATGCAGGACGAGCCATGGACGGTTAGTTTAGAGCCTCCGTCGGAGGCCAAGGTCCGAAACGCGATCACAGCTCTCAATCGTTTTCGTGCCGCTGGCCCGGATTCCCTCCTACCTGCACTATTTCAGGATGGAGGTGAGGTCCTCTGCAAAGCACTGACCTCCTTATTCGAATGGATCTGGGAGTGTCGCGGCTAATTGGAGCGAATCGATTATAGTGGCAATATACAAGAAGGGCAGTCGTACAGACTGTTTTAACCCCAGGGGTATTAGCCTAACGCCAGTTGTGACAAAATTACTGGCTTCGATTTGCGTTTGTCGTCTCACCGTGAAACGGGAATCTCGGATTAGGGAAGAGCAGACAGGTTTCCGCCTAAGACGTGGTGCTAGAGCAGTGCCACGCATAACGCAGCCTGAGAATCCCTGTTCCTCGATTTCAAGCGTGCGTTCGATTCAGTCAATCGATCCATTCTGTTCGAAACACTTGTTCCCACGAAATACGCGAACATCTTAGCATCATTATATCACGCACCAGACTCCGATGGCTGGGTCACGTGTTGCGCAGGCCAGCCCACCGGCTATCGCGACGTGCATTGTTTCCGCGCCGAGGGTGCGGCTGGAGGAAGAGGAGGGGAGGCCAAGCGATGACTTGGACGAAAGAGATGAAAACCCTCCCTTCGAAGTTGGCGTCGGCTGGTGCATCCCGACTGCCTGGCTGGGGTCCTAAGAACGATGAACACGTTTGGTTTGACACACTTGTTGATATGGCGAAGAGCCGGCTTCAGTGGCTTTTGTGTTGTGAGTTCCTTTGTCCATCCCCTCCTGCTTAGCCTCCCCTCCAATCACGATCTCATTCGTTAGGCATAATATAACTTTTTGTGGTACGACAGCTGGCTGTTAACTCTCCGGAACGATGTCCATCCGTTAGTGGGGACTCAGCCGGCATGCCTCTTGTTTTTTTCATGCCTTTCATATTGCGGTGTGGTGGTGAGGTGTTCTTTCACCTGCAGCTAACGTGTATAATGATGATGATGATGATGATGAGAACATCCGATGTGCTCTATACTCGAACACTACAGGCCACGTCAGAGTCTACGGTGAACTGTCAGACAGCTTTCCAACCAGAAGTGACGTTCTTCGGGGTTGTCCGATTTCCACGTTGTTCAATTTCGTCGTAGACTCTATCATGTAGTGTTCCCTACCGGAATCTCACGATGTAGGCGTTGAAGTGCTCCCTGGCGAAAGGTTAGTTGATCTTGATTATGCGGACGATATCGTCTTGCTTTTCGACGATGATGCGGTGGCATAAGCAACCCTGGATAACCTGTCTAGAGTGGTCCCATTATTTGATATGCACTTCGCACCTTCAAAGTGTTGCTGCAGGACCACCATGCACTTTATGAGCTCTTGACACTTGCTAACGTGGAACTGCAGGTGGTTGATCAATCCACTTATCTTGGCAGCTGCATCAGCAACGATGGACGCATAGAAAGTGAAGTCAGTTCATGCATTGCAAAGGCCAGAACTGTCTTGTTGAACTTACGCAGCTTTGGTGACAGAAGGGAGTTTCCCTCCGTCTGAAAGGCCGTGTATACAAGGCCATAGTTAGGACCGTCCTGCTCTATGGTAGTGAAACTTGGCCCTCTCAGTCTGAAGATCTGAGGCGTCTTCAAGTCTTTGATCATTGTTGTCTGCGAAGCATGGCTGGTGTCGGAAGACACCAGCGTGTCCGCGTGTATATATATATATACATATATATATACATATATATTATACACAATCTGTGGTACAGATATTGTGCCATCGGAATCATGACTGAATAGGAAAACAATATGAATAATAAGAAAAGAGCAACAAGAAATGCTTTTTTTGTCAAGTTTACCACTCACAGTTTTGAAATTTTTTTTTCAGTTTGTTCGTTTTTAGGGGGAGGAGGAAGGGACACCGCAACACACTGATGCACACGTCCGCCATTGACATCGATCTTGAGCCATAACTTCCAAGGTTTTCAACCAGCAAGTATCCTCGTCTCTCGGACCCCAACCAGGTAGTCGACAACAACCGGCCGAGGCCAATTGTTTCGTCAACTTTTTCATGCGGCTTCTCCATGTTGTAGGCTGTCCACCAGACCGTCTCTTCCAGCCCTGTCCAGCAAGTGCAAACAACGCACGACGGGGGTAACGCTGGACAGGCATGCGCAATACGTGTCCCAACCACCGCAGTTGATGCAGTGAGATGAGCTCCTCGAGCGAGTGGCTTCCACGTCCCAAGACACGCTGTCTAACTTCCACATTGCTTACGTGGTGCTGCCACCACACACGGGCAATGGACCGCAGACAGCGGTGCTCGAAGACGGATAGCCTGCGCAAGTCATCTTTACGAATGGGCCAGGTCTCGCATCCGTACAACAGTACAGCACGAACGGTTGCACAATAGACCCGCCCTTTGATGGAGAGACGAATGTCGTGGCGACGCCACAAATGCCTCAGCCTAGAAAAAGCGAGGCGTGCTTTCGAGATGCGCACCGAAATCTCGTCTCCAACAGCCCCGCCAGCAGTGATGCAACTTCCCAAGTAGACAAAGCTCTCCACAACCTCCAGGGTCTCACCAGCAAGCGTGAGTGCAGGCAGAGGCACCTGTCAGTCTTGAAGGAGAGCCTTGCATTTGGATGGCGAAAAGCACATACCATACTTTGATGCTTCAATCGTCAAGCGGTTTAATGCAAGTTGGACGACCTGTGGATCGTCACCCAGCAAGACGATATCATCAGCATAATCCAAATCAACAACTCGACTACCTGGGAGGAGCTCAACGCCAGCGTTCAACGAATCGCTCAGAGCGTTCTCCAGGACATCCTCAATGGCAAAGTTGAATAGGAACGGAGAGATAGGGCATCCTTGTCGAACTCCACTGGAAACCACAAAGGTAGGCGAAAGCATGCCATAAGCCCTAACCCAGCCCGAGGTCAGACTGTATAGAACGCGCAGTATGGAGACGAACTTCTCGGGGACACCGCGTGTATGCGTAGGCGAGTACTAAGTAGTAAGAATCATGCTAGCTCTCTAGAACAACAAATAACACTAAACAAGTTGCGTTGGCTTGGGTACATGCTACGTATGTCTGGTCACCACTTACCTAGGAAGGTCTTATTTAGTCTGCCAGATATAGACTGGCGAAACGCTCGAGGTGGACAGAAATTGAGTTGGCAGCGGGAAATGAAGTCACTGACGACCAAACTGCATGCCGTTGGTCCGTCTCGGCTTCCGGCTGCAGTCCACGTGACTCGCCTTGTGCTTGGCTCGAGACTTTACACGACATGGGTCGCAGCCGACACCAGTGGCAAGTTTGCTAGTCGGACTGCCCGTTTAAAGTGTGTTTGGTGCTGAGTTAACTGCGGGGTAATGGCTGATTAGGACGCGTGGCAGTGTAAGCCGCAAGGAAGCTGTCTCGTCGATGCCGCCTTATCTTTACACGATAGCCAGCTATTTGTGACGGTATGTTGTCTACACAAGGTACAGGTGCCTCGACGCTGGATGTTTGTTTAAGGCATTAAGGTTTCCAGGTAGGTCTCCTTTCTCTCACACTTATTATTCTTTATTCAATAGATCCCCATGGTTGTATGTCAGCGAAGCATCAGTTCAAATGGCTGATGTACTGCTATTGGTGATTGATTGACTTTCAAAGGCTGTGTGTGACAGGCCTCAAGCAAGTCCCAATGGGTCTCTTCAATTACACTCCTAAGCTGGACTTGCTCCCCACTACCTTGTGGGTCAGACTACAAAGCCAAACACTCCGGGTAGAGTCCACCAAGCAAGCCTCCATGTACCCCACCGCCTTGTGGGTCAGACTGCTGAGTCAAAGACTAGGGGCAGGGCACTGCAGACAAAACTCTCTCTCAAACTGAACATCCGGAGAATATCAACTGCCCTCTCGACCAAGTCGACAAGCGGCAAGAACCTGCCGCTGATCTCGCAGTTGCTTGCATCGAGACATGTAGCTTTTCCATCAAGCCTGGAGTTACATTTCACATTGGTACCTTTAATGTTCGCACTCCAGGTCAGATCGGCCAGCAGCAGCACTGAGTTTTACTCTTCCTTCTCTTCGTATTGGTATGTGTCGTGTCTGAAACACACATAAGCTAATAGCATCGTGACAAATTTTTGACTCCCTGGTTCCGATTCCGACAATGATGGCTACAATCTTTGTGTTTCTGGCGATACTGTTAATGGTTCAAGGTATTTACGGTGCTGGCACTGCCCACAGCAAACATGCTGCTGTACTGTATACAGACTAACAGCCGCATGTGTGCTGTTAAGCTACGAACCTCCAGTGGAGTTATTAAGCAGCGTACGAAGACAAGGTGCCTTTTCATCGCCTCAGTTTATGCTCCTAAGAGAATGCAGTTCAGATGTTATCAAAGGTGATTTTTGGCAACAGCTTTCGTCGCTGCCCCACATGGCAAAGAATACTGACATTGTGATTGATGCTGGTGACATGAATGCCCAAGTGGGTCGTCTTTCAGACTCTGAACAGTACATGAGAGGCCGAACAGACTAAGGTGATCGATTTCTACAACTGTGCGCCGACCCCAACGCTTACCTTAGCAGCAATGCACTCCAGCACAAACGTTCACACCGCGTTATCTGGCGCCCACCGAATTCCTCAATGACCTGGAGCATATTGCAATCAGTTACCAATGACGCACATCAGCCTAAGACTGTCGGTCATGTGGGAGCACGTACCTGGATTCTGACCATGTTTCAATGCGCGCACGCTTGGCGCTCACTTTTCCCGCTTCAAAGTAGCGCCTATCTTCTAACCGCCTTAACTGCAACCAACTAGCAGTCTGCGGTTCAACAATATCATGACGAACTGCCTCAACACGTATCAGTGCTTAAGGAGGTTGTTGATCCCAACGCCGAGATCGTCTCAAATGTGCCATGGATAATGGCTTTGACGAATACTGAGCATCCAACTTGAGATGTTATAACTGAATGGATGGCTGGGGCATCAACCAGTTCGATCGAAGTGCGTAAACGGATTCCGATGCGCACTGAATTTCAGCGCATCCGCACCTCCCTGAAACGACATCTGACAAGGATTCTGCGAGTTAAAATGGAATGTTGGGGGGGATGCCAGTGAGATGGAATAGCTATTTTAACTCATCCGGAACACGGGTGCGAGAACGCCATCATGAAGTGAGACAATAACTGAGAAAAACGGGCAGGTGATCCAGTCTCAGCATCGTTGACTAACCCGTTGGACGGATTTTAACAAGCAGTTCAGCAAGCTTGCTGCGACAGTGCCGCATACCGAATCACCTGAGCCGACGTGGAAAGTAGATGTCACACCGCCTACTTTGGAAGAGATGCGACATAAGCTTTCCGTGAACACGACGAGCTTCCCCCATCTTTGTTGAAAATGGTGGTAAATATCTATTGCCTGCACTCGCTTCTCTTTTTAACAGGATTTTGGACGCTGAAGAAGTGCTTTCAGACTGGTGACTATCAACTGTCGTGCCCATCTACAATGGTCAGCGTACCTTGTGCGAAAATCATTGAGACATTAGCCTCATTTACACTACCTCAATACTTCTCACGGATATCATTCTTCGACGACTTACTGTTCCCCGTAAGGACCGAATCACTGAAAGATAAGCGGGCTTCCGCGATTGTATCAACTACCTATTTACTCTTCTCCAAGTTTTAGAGCGAAGACATACAGACGACTGAGTATGGTGGTTTCCCACGACTAGTAAGCCGCCTTCCACTCTGTTGACGGCACCAGTTTGTGGCACTGCTTAACCACGAAGGATGTGCCAGCTACACTCCTCTCCACTATAAAGTCTGTCTACCGTGATTCCCAAGGCGGTGAAAAGATCTACGGGAAACTCTCTCCTGAGTTCCCCACGACAAGTGGGGTTCGCCAAGGTTGTCTTAAATCTCCTTCCCTCCTCAACGTTCTGATCGAAATGATCATGAACGATACTGTTCCAGCAGACTCTTCTGGAATGGAAGTTCTGCCAAGTGACTAACTTACAAACCCGGAGTATGCGGACATATTTCTCCTTGGGTCTGATGCACTGTCTATGCAAAAAACACTGGATAGACTGATGCGTAGCGCTGCGCGCTTTGGCTCGTGCTTTGCACTTTCAAAGTGCAACGTACTGCTGCAGGACTGGATCGACACACTTCCAGTTCTAGCTATCACCGAACAGCCACTGAAAGTGGTGGATCGGTACACTTGTCTTGGTAGCTGTATCACCTCTGGTGATCACATCACTGAACTAGTTACTTCACATATTACCAAGTCTTGTGTGGCTCTCCAGAGACTCTATCATCTATGGAGAGGGCGGGATATCAGCCTGTCAGTGGAAAATAAAGTGTATAACGCTGCGGCAAGGTCGGTAATGCTGTATGGAGCAGATACATGCTGTTCATCAGTGGATAATATTCTATCTTGAGCGGTCAGATCTACAGCTAGCACAACAATCTCCGAGCTCGTTCTGTGGCGGAGTTCGTTCAGTTGACGATAGAAGTTGTCCTTTACCGTGTCATCGTTAGACTTTGTAGGTGCATAGACAGCGATAACGAATAGACACCTGTTAGTCCCGCGCGATTTCCAAGCTTTGAACGAGCCAGCCAATCGGACCGCACACATTCGGCTACTAATTGGAATCCAATCAACCAGAGCAGCTTCAGTCCGGGGACTCAGGGTAATACCAACACCGGCTTGGCCGGTACTCGAAGCTGCATCGTCACTGGATAGGCGCAATGAGAAAGTGCTGCTAGTGTCACCTGAAGGGGATCGCAGAGTGAGCACAGCTTGAGCCTTGCAGTCGAGTCTCCGATAAGCAGCAGATATCGATCGACAGGGTCCCTAATGTTCAGGCAAGTGCTGCCTGTTGACCGATCTGAAGCAATGTGCGTATGTTGAGGAATGCCAATCTGAGGGAGAATCGAGGCCTCCAAATGGAAGCCGATGAACTGGGCTTGACGGTTTGCTTGAACATGGGCCAGTTGACAGGGCAGGAATGACTCTCCGCGTTCACATTTGAGCTGAAAATAGTAGGTAAAAGCCTGTCAAAGCAAGGAGGAGGGCCAAGGATTGGGGGCTGAAAATCGAGGGAATAAAAGTGAAGCTGGAACGGGACGATAAGGGTGAAAAAGAGTAAGAGGGGGAATAAGAATACGGGAAGGCTTGAGCAGTAGCATCCAAACCCCTATCCACCCTGCTCGATGCAACAGATAGAGCAGCGTTGATTATCCTCTGCGGTGGCCAGAGCATCAAGAAACTGTTTAAAGAGAAATTCATTGTATTGCATGGGCAGGATACTGTCAGGTTACCCAGGCCTAGATAGAACGATTAGGGTTCTCAACCAAAGCCTTTGGTTCAAAAACCCGACCGCAAGGCAGCGGGTTTGGTGTTTGGACGCAAAGAGTCCGTTTTAAAGAATAAGGAGCCATTCTCATTCTAACCCCCAACCTGGAGGACCAGAAGTCTGAGTTTGCCTGGCCTCTAACCATTGACTAATCTGGTATGAGTGGCTCTGAAGATGCAGAAAAGCACTATCCAGCATAGCTCAATGGATCACCGAGGCGCACAAACCATCGCACCACGGTAAGGTCCAGCTTCATTGCGATGGCATTCAAGTCCGCTATATCGGCGTTGCTATTTATCGTTTACGATGTGAGTCGTGGCAACTGGATTTATCCCACTTCGGTGCTCTGATCATGGTTATTTTACTGAATTGAATTGAATGTACACGTTAGCTAGAGGTGGTAAAGACCTCAGCTATTGTGGCACAATACATAAGAAGAAAAGACCCGTAACAGAGGCACGCCAGCTGAACCATTAGCAACGGTTGGGCATGGCTCCGGAAAGCCACCAGCCGGCTATTGTGCCGGTTATTATATTATATATTATGCCTAAGAAATGAAATCGTGGTTGGAAGAGAGGGGAGGGACGAAGAAACTCACACCACAAACGCCACTAAAGTCGGGTTCTTGTCATGTCAACAATTGTATCCAGCCCAATGTGATTATCGTTTTTTTGGAACCCATACAAGGAGCTTAGAGGATGGAACCCAAACCAACTTCGAACTGAGGCTTCATTACTCTTGACCAAGCCATCGCTTTGCCACTGTCCTTCAATTCACAACCCCAGCGCGCAAACAAAGCACTTCGCGGGAGCCGGTGGGCTAATATGCGCAACACGTGGCCCAGCCATCGGAACCTGATGCTTGAAATAACGGTGCTGAACGGTACACCTCCACTTCATGTGCGATAAACAAGGCGCCGTACACGTTCATTAGTCACGCGGTGTTCCCATCAGATATGAGTCAAACTGCCAAGGCCTCTTTATGTCTGCCGCAATAACGGGCCATGTTTCACAACCGTACAGTAGGGTCGAAGGTACGGCTGCACTGTATACTCTGCCCTTCAGGGATAGAGTGATGTCGCATTGGTGCCGTAGGTAGCGGAAGTTAGCAAAAGGGCCCAGATCTACTGCTATACGAATTGTGATCTCATCTTCGATTCCACGAGTGCTGGTACAACTGCCCAGGTAGCTAAATTTTTGAAAGAATTCTAGCCGATTCCCACCAAGGGTCAGTGCAGGAGGTGATCCCTTCGAAACTTGGAAGAAAGCTTTGCATTTCGAGGATGCAAAGCAAAGTCCGAAACAGCTGATAGCCAATGCTAATCTGTCCAATGCAGTTTGGCACGTGTGAGCTGTCACAGATTAGGGCAAAGTTGTCAGCTACTCCAAGTCAAGAAGTCATTCACCTAGGAGGAGCTCCCCATTTAAGTCGTGTCTTATGAAAGCGATCTTCATGACTTCCTCAATAGCGAAGTTGAATAAGAAAGGTGTCAGCGGGCATGCGTGTCTTACACGGCTGAAGATATCGAAGGGCAGTGACAGCTTGCCAAAAATCTCGCTCTGTTTGAGCTTCGCGCGTATAGCACACAGATAATATTTACATTTTCGAGCACACCATTCCTGAGTAGACAGTAGCAAAGGGCACATCGATCCATGGAATCGAAGGTGCGGTGGGACGCCAATATATGTGACAGTGCTCTAACAATTGACGCAAAGTGAAGATGTGATAGATGCGGCCGCGAACTCGACGAAACCCGGATTGCTCCTCACGAATCTGTCTTTCATGAGTGCCAGTCAATTTGTGGAGGATAACAGAGGCAAGCAATTTGAAGGCGATGGCAATCAGATTGATTCCCTTATGGTTGTCGCATTCCAAATGTGAGTCACCCATGAAAATCGGGTCTACAACAGCAGCCCCGGTCGGTGGGGACAATTTGCTGCTCCCACAGTCTCACTACTAACTCGTGTAAATCAACCACAAGAGCAGGCCCCCCAGAATTTGAAGAGGGCTGGATGAAGATCAGCTCGCCCCGCGGCTTTATTAAAGTTCAGCAGTCCGTTCCACTTCTGAGCGAGAGGGTGGATGCAAAGGACAGCCCAGGGAGCAGGGCGGTCACTGACCGGTGAGAAATTTAAAAATTTCGGCCGATTAAATATCCTTTCTGAGTGCCCAGTCCAACATTCCAAGCGTTTTGACAAGTTGTGGATAGGCTGTCCACGCTGGTCACAAGTCGTTTCATTAACACCAGGTCTCCTGTTGCCCATTTCTCGTATCAGACAGAATGACTACGGATAGGTACCAAGAGCAGCGACCATTTCCCTCTTTGGCGCACGATGAGACCACCAGGACTCGCAGTCACTTTTCAGACTAGCACGAAATTTTGTCCTGAGGTTATTGCGAGTCTCATTGTGCTCGCTTCCAGTCGGAATGTCAGCGAGCATCGAGACTGCGTAGAGACCCTGAGTCCAGGTTGGCTAACATACATGGGGAATTACCTGCTGCTAGTAAGGTCTGGTGTACATGTGGTCAGTGGCAATCAACCTTATTTAGTGAGCGCTTCCTCAACCCGAATGCCAGCGTACTTCGGTACGCATTCAAAACATAGGGTTTCGCCAGTTGGCTAGTGTCTATGTGCTCACAGAATAACCGCAGACGTCCGCCAAAAGGCACCCGAAGATTAGAACATATACTTGCATGGTCATTGTCCACACATGTGCTCCAAACCGAGTGACAGTTTTGGACGCAGCCTCTCCAGTGGTAATTGATTGCACTGTGCTCGATTTGACTCCAAGGACAGTCTAAGGATGGTGGGTGCCATGTCACTCTTCGGCGTGTGCTGTGTCGGAAGTTAGTGATTGCAAGAAATAAGCGAGCATCTTCACACAAATGAAGTTACCTCCCATGGTTATCGTTACTGGAATCTACACCCTGTTGGCCGCCCAGACGCAGCTCACCAGTGGACAATTTTCTTACTTGGCCGTTCAGATCCCAGCCAGCATTACAATGTCCAGACATTTTCTGTGACTAAAGGAGCTCGTTCAGTTGATAAAATAAGTCCTTTTACTGAATCGCCGCTAGTCTGTGGGGGCGCAGGCAGCGATGTCAAACAGACACCACTTAGCCCCGCGCGACTTCGAAACTTTGAACGAGCCATCCAGTCGGAGTGCGCACATCCGGGTAATGATTGGGGTCCAAGCAATCAGAGCAGCTGTAGTCCGGGACTCAGAATAATGTTAACACCGCTTTGACCGATACTTAAAGCTGCATCGTTTCCGGATAGACGCAATGAGAAAGCGCTGCTAGTGTCACCTGAAGGGGATTGCAGAGTAAGCACAGAGCTCGAGTCCCATGGGCGGGTTTCCGATAGGCAGCAGATATAGATTGAGGTTTCTAACGTTTGAACAAGTGATACCAGTTGACCGATCTGCAGTAATGTGTGTACTTGTGGCATGCCAATCTGAGGGAGAATAGAGGGATCCAAATAGAAGCCGATAAACTTGGCTTGACCGCTGGGTTAAACATGAGCTTTTCGACAGGACAGGAGTGACGCTCCGCGTTTGCATTTATGTTGAAACCAGAAGATAAACATCTGTGCGAAGGATATTCTTCTAAATAAATCGCTTCGGGCAACTACAATTATAAAGCGAAATTAAGTAAGTACTGACGCAATAAATGCTTACCAAAGAAAGTTGGGGGAGGGCCAGGAACTGGGGGATGAAGACGGGGGGATATAAGTGAAGTTGGAACGGGACAATAAGAGTGAAAAGGCGTAAGAGAGAGAGAGTAAAAAGAGAAGTGGGCCTGAACAGTAGCATCCAAAACCCTATCCACTCAGCTCGATGCGGCATATAGGGCGCTGTTGATTATCCTCTGCAACGGATAGAGTATCAAGAAATGGTTTGAAGGTGAAGTCATTGTATTCCGTTAGCAGGATACTATCAGCTTGCGCAGGCCTAAACAGAACGATTAGGGTTCTCAACCAAAGTGGTTTAAAAACGCGACTGCAAAGCTGCGGGTTTGGCAGGAGTCCGTTTTAAGGAATAAGTAGTGAACCTCACCCTAAACCCTAACCTGGAGAACCAGGAGACTGAGTTCGTCTGGCCTCTAACCATTGACCGATCTGGTAAGGATGGGTTTGAAGATGTAAAAAGCACCACCGAGCATAGGTCAATGGATCGCTGAGGCAGGCAACCCATCGCACCACGTCTAGGTGCGGCACATTAGCTGATGTGGTTCTTACCCTTAACTAACGTGCACTGATGATGATAATTGAGATATAGCAAAGATGCAGAACAGAACAAAAACAAAGAACAAGTAAAATTACCCTTCACTTTTATTATGCATTGAGATTGAGAACATGGGGAGGGAGCTAAGCAAGATGGATGAAGATAAGGTGGCCAAATCAGCGGCTCGCTTCTCTGCTTCTTCTATCCATACCCCAGCCACGTCTACCACACCGTAAAGGAGTCGGCATATTGGCATGGGTAACATGTGGCGTAGCCATCGGGGCCTGGTGCATGAAACAACGGTGCTGAGCGGTACACCTCTTCCTGCGCCGTAAACAACAACCGAACACGCTCAGTGCTTACGCAGTGTTCCCAAAAGATGTGCTAAACTGCGAAGGCGCCGGTGGTCAAACAAAAGCAGTCACTTTTCAAATGTTAACATGACGAGTCATTTTAACAATGACGAAGCAGAATTGTAGACTAAGCTTCAGGACGAGAGTCGTGCGGGCATCATAATTGGCGAACTTGAGCAAAAGCGTCTCGAACTTTGGCTATACTGTTTGTCACTTCGCCTTCCGTCACACACTGATACAGCTGCTCAAGTAGTTAAATGTTTGCATGACTTCTAATTGATCTAGACCTAGGGTCAGCAAAGGGAGTAGTCCCTGCCAAAGTTAGAGGAAAGCTTTGCATTTTCAGGGTGCAAAGACAAACTCAAACGGCCGACATCCAGTGCGAGCGGTCAAAAATTAGGGCAATATCGTCGGCGTGCCTCAAGGCAAGAAGTCAATCACCTTGGAGCAACTTCACACTTTTAAGTCGTGCAGTTTCCGTAACTACGTAAATAGCGAAATGGAAATAGAGGTGACGACTTCACACAGTTGATATTGAGGGGCAGCGACAGTTCACTATAAGCAACACCCAATATCCACCTGCCATAATATCCGAGAATTTCTCGTGCACATCTTACATAATCAAACAGTCCCAAAGAAAACACTGGTCAACCGAATCGAAAGCACTTGACGTCGAGGAACACGACTGGAGTGGGTTGCCAATATATGTGGCGGTGCTCCAACAACTGACATACTCTGGGAACGTGATCAACATAAACTTAACTTCGATGAACCCCAGCTTGTTCTTCACAAATCTGGCTTCCAGCAGCGTTACTCAGTCTAAGAGGAACGACAGAGATAAGCAAGATAAAGGCGATAAAGGCGATTCCTCTACGACTGCCACATTGCGAACGTAAATAGTGCGGAGGTTCAGAAGATTCACATCTGTGTTGCAGTATCGACATATTATCAGGCGGGCACGCAGGATAATGTCATCTATCACCGCGCACTGCTAAGGCAGTCCGGCTGTGCGACGTTAAATTCTGATGCGATACGCGCTTGAAATCTGAGATCCGCAAAGTGAGTACAGCAATTTCGTGAATACCGACCCAAATTTTGTCGCAACCATTGTAGCGAGTAAACCGCCAAAATATTTCACCACTACGCGCAAAGCATAGAAGCTAAGTTATGCGTTGCAGGTCCGGTATCACAAGCTTGTACTGGTGCCCGCGAGTGCTGCTTTGTACGCGCACGTACAGCAGCGGTCCCAGCATAAGGAAGTCACTCAGATGTAATATATGGTGCGGCATTAGGAGGTCCACTCGAAACCGATGATATGACGGGGTGTACAGCCCCATTCCCTTGCATTGAGCTTCGTATCACAAGCCCCGTAAACTGGTAATCACGTGCTGAACACATTCCAGAGTTTGTACCTAGCCACCCTAAAATATCGCGCTGTATGCCGTAACGGCGCTTCGTTGCCACGCAACCACCACCAGTCGCGTGTGGGCTAGGTATACCGTGAGGACGCCCACCCCCTACACGGATTCCAATCGGTGACCTTATGGCTGCAAACCACTCGCGCATAACACTCGGCCACCGGCTGGGTAGCTCCAGTTGATCAGGGTACTTTTCCAATCCGTGTTACGCTAACAAATGCCATCAGCAGTACACCGGCACGCAGTGCCGATATTCACTGCCGCGCAACCACCACCAATCGCATGTCGGTCAAGGATACTGCGAGGATCGACCGGGCCCTAGGCAGGCTAGAACCCGCGCTCTCGGGTTACAAAGCAGGTTCGTGATCCCTAAGACTACGTCCCGGCTTTCGGCAATAAATCGCGTAAATTATCCCGAGATTACGTTCCCGAAATTATAGAGGGCTGAGGAAAGTCTATTTGGTCACACAAACAGTTTGAGCTCATATTATATGAGCAGACGCATCAAGAGACGGCCCAGAGAATATGTTGATCACTGGCAAATTACTCGTCAATTAAATTGCCTTAAGTGTTCCGCCTAACGTTACAGGCGGTTAGACAAGTTGCGGATAAACTGTGCTTAATCGTCGCAGATAGTTTCGCTAACATCAGATTTCCTGCTGCCCGTTTCGCGTATCAGACGCAGTAGCTTCTGATGGTTACCAAGAACGGCGAATTCCATTTTCGCAAAATGAGCCCACAAAACTTAACGGTCTCTCTTCAGTCTAACACGCAATCTTGTACCGAGATCTTTACAAAGCTTCTAGTCGGAATGTATTGGGAAGCACCGAAAATATTCAGATTGTGCAGACCTACTACCCAGACTGGCAACCGGATGTCACACGAAGAGAAACCTGTCACTACTAAAGTCTGGCGAACATGCGTCCATAGACTTACAATAGTGTTCAGAAAGCAGTTACTCGGCTTTCATGCCTGCGCACTTTGATACACATTAAAAACATCTGGCTTCGCCAGTTGACTAATGTCTATGGAGTCAGCGTTGTCGCGGGCGTCCGAGGAAAAGTACTAGAAGATCGGTATATAAGAAGGATCGAAATGCAAGCTCGTGTCACAAAATGAACGGCCGTTTTTGACACAGCCTCTCTAACAATAATTGGATGCGAAATGATCGATTTGCGTCTATAGTTGGTTCGGAGATGGTGGTGCCATACAATTCTGTGTCAGGTACCGGGTCGGAAGTTAGTGTCCTCGAGAAATAAGCGAGCACCTTTACACAAACGAAGTAACCGCTCACTGGTATCATCACGTGGGCCAACACCATGTCGGCTATCAAGATGTATCCCATCACCGGAAAATCTTCCAACTTGAGCGTTTAGATAATCAGCCAGTACTGCAGTAGCTATACCGCTTGTGTTAGGAACGAGCTCATACAGTTGAATGGACCTCGTTCATTATAGAATCGGCGTTACAGTTTGGGGAAAAGTGTGTGACATTAAGAAACAAGCACTATTGTTACCACACAACTTAAAAGATGTAAACAAGACAGCCAA
>OX104065.1:25811700-25863393 GCA_944474145.2 Dicrocoelium dendriticum | reverse complement strand
TTAGAACTGAGGCAACGTGTCCCATTCGATTTCTCTGAGGGGCTTTCTTTTCTATAATCTGCAAATCTCAGCCACCTCTGCTTCCCATAGATTAGACATGCACGTTAAGGCCCCTCAAGCGCACTTTGCTTCATCATTCTTGATTCTGAGCAAGCTTTCATTCTCTACTGAGCCATGATCTGCTCACCGCTTGCTATATTTTGTAACTTATGATATATGTGTATATGTGCTATTTAAATAACAAGTGCATCCTATATTGGTACAGTGGTTCAGTGATTGTTGTAATTAATCGGCTGCCTTCCGGAAACATTTCTTTCGTCTTTTTGTGTAGCTGTCTGTTCGTTGCCTTTCTTTCCTGCGATTGTCACAAGTAGAGTGTCAAGCATTCAAGCAATTGTCCATCGTTGCGCAAATATATAATACTATGCGCAACGTTCCCTTATCTGGATAAGATTGTAAGGTTGTCAGCCGTTGTTATAACTTACTAACCTTAAAAATCATTCGTTATCTTGCAAGGATTCATTTTTCCCGAGGATTGAACAATTAGTTATAGTCAGCCTAACACTATCTTTTTCCTTCTTGCCTGGTGCACTGCTTTTGACCGGAAGGCACATTCTTCGGCCGATACAGGTCAGAACAATTGGTCATTTAAGCTCTGCACTCCTCTTTAACGGTTCAGCTGGCCGCGGTTGGCTACATTTCCAATCAATTCTCCAAATTACGCGCGAGGATCTCCGGTCTGTTTTTCGAAACCAAATCCTATCCTCCAGGACTTCAACATATCATAATATAAATCCCGCTGAGACTTCAGGTGGATCTACAGACGATCACCAGATCTTATGCAAAACGCGTTTAATTTCTGCTCTACAAAACGGGCACTGCCATTCGTTCAAAACAGGACAGGACCCAGGAACGCCACACGCGATAGCCTAAGGCATTAGCCAACGGTAAACTGGGACGCAACTTTGCTTCGAATAACTGAGCGAATAAACGTTCAACAAGAAGCAGAGCCGTGGATACGCTCCATCTCGCCTTGCATCAGTATCAGTTCTTCGCGTTACCTACGTCACCACTTTCCAGCTGCAGCTAGTCATTGCAGGTAGCATACATATCTAGACTAGGAGCCACTCTGCATCTCTCCAACGTACTCTCTTGAATTGTTAGCATAACCTACCTTCACTGATTTGTTGACTTCTTCTGTCACTGAAAGTATCTAATAAAAAAACTAAAAGGCTCAATGGAATTCCGTTGCTGCCCACTGGTTCTTTCTCTTAGCACAGTTATCCTTCGTTCTTCTTATCTTCATTACGTTTACTGCAGTGATTCATTGTAGGCTCCATATATCTTTGCGCTTATCCGGAGCTACTAGAATACATTCTTCGTTTCTTCATCCTGTAATCTTGCAGAATGTCTGTATCACTTACGTTCGCTGGCTTGTTGATGTGTTCTGTGACACTGTAGGAATCCACTTGTGACCAAAGTGTCTAATGGAATGGCTACTTCCGGCCACCGAATGTTTCTCGTAGTGCCAGTTTCTGTCGATCCTCTTCACCTCAGCAATTCTACTTGGTAGCAACTAGTGGTCGTAGGCTCTATGCATCTCTGCACATATCCGGAGCCTGCCAAGTGTAACCCTCTTGCATCCCCAACCTTCATTCTTCTTGACTGTCTGCTCACATTCATTTGCTGACCGTTGACTTATTCTGGGACACTTTAGGTATCCACTAGCCACTAGAAGCCTACATCCCAATGCCATTGCTAGTTGCGGATACTTCTATCTCACAATGTATCATTATCAGTTCTTCGTATTACTTATGTCACCACTTTTAGCTGCAGCCAGTCATAGTAATTAGCATACATTTCTACGCTAGTTGCCACTCTGTATCTCTCCCACTTACTCGCTTGAATTGTTAGCATCACATACCTTCACTGGTTCGTTGACTTCTTCTGTCACTGTATCTAATAAATAACTAGAAGGTTCAATGGAATTCAGATGCTGTCCGGCGGTTCTCTCCCTTAGCACAATTACCCTTCGTTCTTCTTATCTTAATTACTTTTACTGCAGAGATTCATTGTAGGCTCCACACATCTTTGAGCTTATCCGGAGCTACTAGGAGACATTCCTCGTTTCTCCATCCTGTAATCTCCCAGATTGTCTGTATCACTTACCTTCGCTGGCTTGTTGATGTGTTCTGTGACACTGTAGCAATCCACTTGTAACCAAATAGCCTTATGGACTGGCTACATCAGGCCACCGAAATTTTCTCGCAGCGCCATGTTCTGTCGATCCTCTTAAACCTAAGTACTTCTGCTTAGCAGCAACTAGTGATCGTAGGCTGCACGCATTTCTGGAGCTTGCTAAGAGCTGCTCTCTTCTATCTCGAACATACTTTGTGGCTGTCTGCGTCACATACATCCGCTTTTTGCTGATTTATTATGGGTAATTGTGGGCATACGCTAGCAACTAAAAGGTTTCATGTAAATTCCATTGCTGATCACTGATACTCACAATTACAGCGACCCTAACTGTTCCTCGTATTAACTCTGGCTGCCGTGTTTAGAAGCAGTCCTCCTTCATAAGCTACTATCATCTTTGCGCATATACTGAGCTGCTAAGGTCCACACTTTTATCCCTCCAAGCTTTAATCCCTGGGACTGCGTGCGTCACATACACTTGCTGTCTGTTGCCCTAATCAGGTGTCCACTAGCAATTATAAGGCTGCACCTAAATGCCATTGCTCATCCGCGACACCTAATTGACTGTAGTACAGCTCTCTCACTGGCTTCTTCCGGCTCAGGCCTCCTTAATTATACTCCATGAGCACCACCGCATGATTTGATTAGCTGCGCGTCGATGCGTCGTAGCCTATGATGCTATAACTATCTAACAACCTCTTTGTATGCTTGCGCTTTACTTGTCCGCTGTCATTCTACCACGAAACCTCTCTTAGCTTTCTTCTGTCGTGCAAGCATATCCAGGTATTCAGCGTAAGCCGCCTTTCTGCCTCACATTTCTAGACCTTTATCTATCCATTACTTGCTGTATTGTCTTAGGCATTTTTTACCTGCAATACTCCAAGCTTCGGGCTAGCAGTCCATGGCTCTATCCAGCTTGGCTCTAGTACCCTAGCACTCTGGCTGCTGCGGTTAGGCCTCAGGTTCTGATATCCTCAGCAACCTTAATTTACGCATGTATTCTGGCTATTCGCTGTCCTTCCGTCAATTAGCCCTACTTAGCTTTCTAATTCGGCACTCTCTCACCTGGTCAGTACAGAGACGCCCTTAGCTTCTCATTTACAGGTGTTCATTCCTCAATTATTCGCTGCTATTTTTGCGAAACTTACCCATGTATATGTCCAAAAGACTCACTGGCTTTCCCTGGGTCAGCCTATTCTACGCTCCCCAGCGAATCTTCCCACGCAACAGTTGCATCATAGCAAACGGATCCTGTGTTTTCTTTGCTTAACGGCGCAACGCTCTGCATCCAAGGTATACGGTAGCAACCAACCTATAGGGTTTTGCTTCCGATGAATATGCAAAAGACACTTTTAGCATAATCATTGTTACACATTGTACATCATTTGTTTCCACTAAATGTTAGACCATAGCACATAAATAATGCTTGTTCCCACGTCTGTTCTTTGCGGCCCTGTTTGTCTCTCACCTTCCCTTTCTCCGAGGTCTAGAACTTCTTGGGGATCTGGGATCGGAACGTGAAAAAGCTTGTGCCTGGGACAGGACACAGAAACCCCCAAGGACCTACATTGAACACGGCTGTACAACAAGTGGATAAAAATGCACTCACTACCATGACTGTCGTACAGTAATGGTAGCTGAACATGACGCCTACATACTCCTGCGAATTATACATAATTCTGTAAATGCTAGAAGCAAGAATCGGAAGTTTTGCTCACCTGGACACGAAGATGACGAAGGTCTAACCCTCCATAGGCCTCAGCCACTATGGCCGCCACGACCAAAAATAACCTGTTCAGCTAACCGAGGAAATTAGAAGGCAATTGACGGCGGTTAACCGAGGGTTAATCAGTCGACGAGCTGCTCTGCCAGTTTTACATTAGTGTACAAACGGATTTCTGACAGTGTTGCAGGACGTGGTGGGTTTTCGCCTGGCAACCGTTCTCCCTATAAAAAGCCACAAATGTCCGCTTAACAACACTGCGACGTGGCGGATGTGACTCACCAATGAATAAAGTCACTGCCCACAACTACATACTGGCAAGTCGACCAGAATCCTAATGTAATATTTTCCTGACAAGTTTTCTCTACAAACGGAATGCCCAGCCTGTTTACACTACGCCCACTAGAACCCAACTTGTCGTCATGTTTTGACGAATTTATGCCTCAAGATTAATTTTACAATTTCCAAAGCTTGGACAACTTTCGGCTTACTGCCGATTACATACATAGCAACGTGTTTGTTGCGAAACATAAATTGCTTGTAAACGTTGATCATGCCTGGTCAGGTGTGTCTCGGAAATTCGAGAATACACTATTTATTTATTCAATGGAGCTGCGACAGTGTTTCAGGACGTAGTGGGTTTTCGACTGGCAATAATACTCCATATAAAAGTCACAAGTGTCCGTTTAACAACTGCAACCTGGCGAATGTGGCCCCCCACAGATTAACGTCACAGCCCATAACTTCACACTGGCAGTCCAACTAGCATCAGCATTTCAGGTACGCACGTTATACTGGTACTTCTACATCTGCATAAACTCTCGTCACTTCTTTCAGTGTGTTAACGCATATACTGTAGTCTCTTTATTCTCTACCATACCACCGTCGAGCTTTGCGTTACCTACGCAAGAATTCGGTAAATTTTCATACCTCTCTCGATTGTGACCTTCGAATATCGATTTGATCTTTCAGGATCCTTACTCTATTATTAGCGGACGTATGACTGCAAAAAATGACACACCGTTTATGCCCTAACAAATAGGTCCCGACCTCACTACAGCCCAATTACTATTTCACCATTGTACAGTTCCAGCCATGGACTTATGATCAATTTTCTACCGTCGCTATTACAATTGCCATATAATGTCTGTACAGTTGCATCCACCTGCTCATGCTTCCATGGGCATGCCTCGCATAGTCGAGGATAGATATTTATTTATTTATAGAATTGAGCAGACAATAGGTAACCTTAACGCCCCACTACTGCAGCGTCAGAAGCTATAACATAGGACGGGGTTTGATACCTCAGCATTTTGGTGGCCACTGCGCTGCGTTGCGCGAAGTTATTAAATATAGCAAGGCTGCAACGTGAGGCCAGAAGAGATGAATAAAGTAATGGAATAAGGTTAACATGCAGAGCGCAAATTTATGGTAAACATAAACAAGGTTGTGGGCAGGTAAGTGCGAGGTTGGGTGAGGAAAAATCAGCAACCAGCCAATGGTCCGAGGAGCAAGTAAATAGGAGGCGAACAACAGAAGCTACATGGCTAGAGCGCACCGTCACATATTGAAAGTGTCCTTCTGGTGGACTCAAGGAAGGTAACTAACACCAACCTAGGACTGTAAGCAGATAAGGGAGCTAGACGCTTCGCTTCAACGGTGTACCCAAGAGTTTCGGTTTAGAAGTAACTGAACGTCTGTATCCGGATTGTCAAAGCGCTGCAAGGCGCGAGGATTTTAAGTCCAATAAGTTTACTAGCTTAGAGTAGAAGCGTGGTGGGTTAAGTAGTGTAAAGCCAGTGGCGTGCTGTGCGCAGGTTTGTGGTAAAGATCAAAAGCATTGAAGGCAGATAAGTACTCCGATAAGTGACGGAAAGCTAGCAGAATGCTTAGCAGCCAATTACAGCATACCTACTGGGTCATAGCGGTAAGTAAATAGGAAGCGGACTACGGAAGCTGCACGGCTCCTGCTCTGCGTTGCGCGTTATAGGTGTCGTTCTGGTGGACCAAAATGAGAGTGCTAACACAAATTTTATGGGTTAGAGCCCGGAGCTTATTAGGGCTAACTAGGAATGTGGCACGGTTTAAATGGCTATTCAAAGCGTATCAGCCATGCTGGGGATAAAAGATAGAAATAAGAAGAAGCGGATAACAAAATTCACAATCCCAAAGGAGACAATGAAACGGATGTAAACCCAAAGCGATCCTAACCTTGATTTGTAAGGCCAAAATATCGGCGAGTCGGATGGTTGAGGGCAGTAGAGCAGCACAAGCCTGATAGAAGTCAGTTAAGATGAATGGGTGTATGCCATGGCTAGTTGGCTCTCCAAAACAGAAACGGCATACTATGATGGAACAGATGTAGCTAGAGAGCAGCAATCATCAGGGTTCAGGTTCCGGAATTAGATACTAATTGGTAGGTCAGACAAAGGGAACTCAAGCATGAGGCAGAGGACTGAAAATGACGGCAACTCGGAAGATCGTGTGTGAAGTAGCAGCGCGATCTAAATGGAAGAACGCAACTTTGGCATGCAGGTCAGCCAGGAGCTAGTGGTTGCGTAAAAGCCTAGTAGATATAATAAATAAACAGATAAATAAATAGCATATTCTCGAATTTGTCGAGACACCAAACCACGCATGCTCAACATATACATGCAGTTAGGTTTCGCAACAAACACGTTGCTACGCATGAACTCGACCGTAAGCTGAAAGTTGTACAGGTTGTGGAAATTGTAAAAGTAATCATGAGGATTAAAGTCGAAGAGGAATGACCATACGTTGGGTTATAGTTAGTAGTGTAAACAGTCAGGGACCTATATGTGTAGGGAAAACGGTACATATGGGCAGGGCAAATGTTATTCTTGAACTTGCCAGGAAACTATTAAATTTATTCTAGCCGACTTGTCAGTATGTAGTGGTGGACAGCGACCTTATTCAGTAGCGAGTCAAATCCGCCACGTTGTAGCGTTGTTAAACGGACATTTGTGGCTTTTTATATGGAGAACGCTTGTCAGGCTAAAACCCACCACGTCCTGGAACACTGTCTGCAATCCGTTTGTACACTAATGTACAACTGGCACAGCAGCTTGCCGCCTGATTTCACCCTCGATTACCCGCAGTCAGTTGACTTGCTATTTCCTCTGTTCGTTGATCAGGTATCTTTGGGCAGGTCCGCCATAATGGCTGAAGCCAATGGAGGGTAGGAGCTTCACGTAGACTCATCTTTGTGAGTGACCAGGTGAGCACAATGTCAGGTTAGTGCTTCTGGACCTTTCAGGTCTATGGATGCTATTCAGATGTGTTAAGACCTCGTGTCCAACTATCGTTACTGGACAACGGTCGTGGTAGTGAGTGCAGTTGTATCCATTTGTTGTACAGCCACGTTCTTTGTGGGATCCTGTGGGTTATTGTTGCCTGTCCCAGGCAAAACCGATTTCTCAGTCCAATCCCAGATCCCTAAGAAGTTCCGAACCTCGGAGAAAAGGGAAGTTGAGTGACAAACAAGGCCGCAAAGAACAGGTGTGGAACCAAGCATTGTTAACGGCCTATGTTATAAGATATAGAGTGGAGACAATTGATGTACAATGTGCAACAATGGTTGTGCTGAAAGTGTCTTTTGAATGTTCTAGGAAAGCAATGGCTATATGGGTTTGTCGCTACCATCTACATGGAATACATAGCGTCGCGCTATTTAGCAAAAACCGCAGTAGCGGTTTGCTATGATGCAACTATTGCGCGCGAAGACAGAAAGCAGAATTCCAAGACCTGCTAGTAGCCATCCTACTTTGATAGAGAGCGCAGAATAAGTAAGTAAAGGTATGAATGTCTTGCGACAAACGAGATTCAAAGGTCAAATGGTGGTAAGCCATCGAATGGGTAGGATTCATGCGCTGAGTAGAAGTCTTCTAGGGATCAAGCCAGAAAGGCGACACGAGGGTAATAAGAGTATAGTGCTATGGCCGACTGATATGGGAAAAGTGTGCGTGGGAGCTTACCTCCTACCTAAGTAGGTGTCGAAACCTTTGCAGCAAAGACGGTCACAGAACACTAGGTAAAAAAGGGATCGATAGAAGTGAAGTAACAAGGATCAGTTAAAGGAAAGCGAACGTGAGGAACAAATGTATATGTAGCGTCGCGCATAGAAACGAGTTATTCTAGGGTGCTAAGAAAATGGTACTGGAGTATGCTGACCCAGGAAAAGCCAGTGAGTCTGTTGGACTCCTACATAGGTAATTGTCGCAAACATAGCAACGAGTAAGTGAGAAGGTAACGGGCATCTGTTTGCTGACGGATGAGAGGAGTGATGCACTAAAAAGCTAAGAAAGGTTAATTGACGGAAGGGCAGCGAATAGCCGGAATGCAAGCGTACATAAAGTTGCTGAGGATATCAGAACCTGAGGCCTAACCACAGCAGCTAGGGTGCTGATAATAATGCCCAGCTGGATAGAGCCATGGACTGCTAGCCATAGAGCTGGAGGATTGCAGAAAAAAATCTAAGGTAATACAGCGGGTAAGGGATAAATGAACATATAGAAACGTGAGGCAAAACAGCGGCTTGCGTTGAATACATGCAAATGCTTGCACGACAGAAGAATTCTAAGGGAGGCCTCATGATAAGACAGCGAACGAGAGAAGCGCAAGCATACAATGAGGTTGTTAAATAGTTCAGAGCATAATAGAATAAGGCGCATCGACGCGCAGCTAATCGAAGCATGCTGGGGTGCTAATGGAATCTAACTAAGGAAGCCTGAGTCGGGTGAAGCTAGTGAAAAAACTGAACTACGAATAGTTAGGTGTCGCAGATGGGTAGGTGACATCTGTGCATCTAGGAAGGAAGCCCGTGCCGGGAAAAGCCGGTGAGAGAGCCGGACTTCAGTATAAGCAGGTGTCATATACGTAGCGATTAATAGATAAATGAACGTCTAGAAAGGAGCGCTGTGAGCTGACTACTTGAGTTATATTTGCCCCACAGAAGAGAGCTAATAAAGGTTTCATAAAGAGAGGACAGCGAACGGATGATGCGCAAGCATTCAATACGTCGGTTAGATAGTTCAGAGCATACGTATACGTGGCGTCGCGCATAGAAACGAGTTATTCTAGGGCGCTAAGAAAATGATACTAGAGTATGCTGACCCAGGAAAAGTCAGTGAGTCTGTTGGACTCCTACATGGGTAAGTGTCGCAAACGTAGCAGCGAGTAAGTGAGAAATGAACGCCTAGAAATGAAAAGCTGACGGGCGTCTGTGTGCTGACGGATGAGAGGAGTGATGCGCTAACATGCTAAGAAAGGTTAATTGACGGTAGGGCAGCGAATATCCGGAAGGCAAGCTTACATAAGGCTGCTGAGGATATCAGAATAAAAGGCCTAACCGCAGCAGGTCGTGTGCTAAGATAATAGTATCAGGCTAGATAGAGCAAGGGAATGCTAACCTAAGGGTTGGTGGGTTGCAGGTAAAAGCTTTTGGGCAATGCAACGATTAAGTGATAAATGAACATCTAGAAACCTGCCTCAAAACAGCGGCTTGCGCTGAATACATGGATATGCTTGTTTGACAGCAGAAAGCTAAGAGTTTTAGTGATGGAAGGACAGTGGACGTGAGAAGCGCAAGCATACAATGAGGCTGTTAAATAGTTCGGAGTCCTTTGACGTTACAAATTTTGGTTCGGCTGACACCATATAGCGTTTACATCAAATGGAAAGCCTCGTGAGCTCCTCTACTCCTTATCAATAACCCCATCTAACCCCGACCCTAACCTTTTCTTATCTCGCTTTCTGTTTTCATTCCTTTTTAATCAAGCGGCTAGCTTTACTGCCTTGCCGTGACCTCGTCTCACCGGACTAGTGTGTTTCTCTCTGACTGTTCCCATGCTACCTCGAGTTAAACGGTTAGGCACCGCAGAATTAACTCTGTTACCCCTACTCTGTGGGACTGCTAGACTTGGTCCCTCATTAGTGTTATAACCCTTTTCTTACCTTCATTATACGCCTTAGTCTCGAAGTGCCGATTAATTTAGTTCTGCTTAGTCCGCCTCGTATTCACCGAATTAATTTGGTCTTCAGAGACATCACTTCTCTTGGTTCGGCTGACCTAATGGTTCTGTTCACATTACGTGGAGCGGCTCGTGGGCTTTTCCACTCTCTATCAATAACGCTTCTCACCCCAACCCTAACGTTTTTTCTCTTGCTTTCTGTTTTCCTCCTTCTTTCAATCGGACGGTCAGCTTTACTTCCCTACCGTGATCTAGTCTCTCATGACCTGTCAGTTTCTCTAACCACTCTGGTAACTGAGACTTCAGCTTTACAGGTTCTACAGACTCAGCTATACGTTTTCCCTACGTCTAGGGCCTGCTAGACTTGTTCACACTTCATTGTTCTAGCCTTCTTCTTCACTTTATTTAAGTCCCAATCCCAACGCGCTGACCACTCCAGTCTCGCTTGATCGGCTCCCTGCTCTCCGAATTCACTCAGACTTATGAGACGTTACCTTTCCTGGTTCGACTGTCCTAACGGACAGCTTACTTCTTCGAAAGTCACGTTGACTTTTCCACACTTCCAATAAAAGCCTGTCTCAACCATACTCCGTCTTTTCCTTATCTTGGTCTCTGATTGCATATCAACTGGATGGCTATCCCTGTGCTGTGCCCTACTCTGCACTTTTCTGACCGTATTTGTGCTTTTGGACTGCAAAAAATACTACTGAGACGTATATGATCAAAGTGCTGCATACCTAATGCATTGTTCCCCCGAGAACTTTGCTGAACTTGCTCATGCTCTATGAGCACAGCTTATTTCATTCCTAACCTTGATCCTCACCATTCTTCTTCCCTACTTAAATAAACGACTTAGTCGACACACACAGACTAATCCAAACCCTTCGGATCGGCCTGTGGTTCCCCGACATCGCGCAGTCCACTGAGATGTCATTGTTCACGGTACGGCTAATCTAAAGTTTTATGGAATATATGTACTTGAGATAGTTAGTTTATGATGATACATAGAATGTGAGGTTCATTAGTGAAAGCACTTCTGTGACTGATCATTCTCTGAGTTCCTGATACGCCGTTGTTGTCTGTTTGTGTGGCTGCCTTTGTTTGTTGTCTTTTTCTTCGAGATTTCCACAAAACCGGTGGCCAGAAACCGAGGATACGTCCACTGCCTTGACCTCAGCATTTCAATGAAGCACAATCTTCCCTTATCTGAAAATGGATGGTTGAGTATTACGCTGCCATGTCACTTGTCGGATGGACAAAACACTTATTTGTTATCTTGGATGGCTGACACTATATTGAGGCCTGAACAACTGGGTTCAGCTCACTTCTTTTTCCCATAATACTTACTCGGAGTCCACTTGCTGACATTTAATGTCAACTTGGACATTTCATCTGACCGGAGGGCAGATTTTCTTGCCTCTGCTATGCACCTGGTTTGGAAATATCCCAACATGTTACTTTCACTGTGGCAAGAAAAAAGGGGTTCGGCCCTTTACACTACTAAATTCTTTTCACTTACCACATCTGGACCAACCCACAATACTTTTACCGTCGATATGGTCGCGGAAGCCAGTACCTCTAATCAACAGCATTTACTCTGTGAGGATTTCCGGTTCATTATTCCGGACTAATTGCAGCTTTTTTGGCCTGAACGATTGCATTTGGCTATTCACCTTCCTCTAATAATTGGTGCAACAACATATTACTGGATACCCCTCGGAAACAATACGCGGTTATATAGACGATAATACATAATATTCCAACATTTTCGATTTACAGTTTACATACGTTACGAGTCGTTCCACTCCATCAGGAAGTGACAGGATTCATGGATGATACAATCCCGCGCCCACCATGCAGCAGCCAGCGAAAATTATGTGTATCCTGACTGCGACTAACAGAACCAGTAATCAGTCAATAAGAAGCATTGTCAGTTGCAGCTTGTCGTTCGAATCCATCAATGGCAGTGTTGCAGGACGTGGTGAGTTTTGCCTGACAAGCGTTATTCTAATAAAATGCCACAAATATCCGTTTGACAACACTGCGACGTAGCGGCGTTGACTCGCCAATGAACAAATTCACAGCCAATTAGGTCACACTGACAAGCTGACCATGACTACGTACTACCATGCTAGATACGCCCCGACACTTTCTTATTCGCATATTTCGTCGCCAAGTCTTTTTCTGCGCACTCACCTTTGTTCTTTACGCTACACTCACATGAACTCAGCGTATCGTGTAATCGCGATGGAGCGTGTTCCTCACCAGCTCCATCCCAATTGAGCAGTTCTAGCACTTGACCTATTCCTGCCTGAAGTGTTACTGCATTTTATTGCAGACTAACAGTGCCCACAAGAACGTGCCCGAACTCACGACAATGGGCTTTCTTCATTTTTATTTCTCTCCTAGTTGTAAAGTTTCAAATAGGAACGCCTTAACAATCTCCGATTGTCACTGTTACAAGTGCCATGATAAGTCTGTATAATTGCACTTATTTGATAATGCCCACGCGGACGTGCCTCGCATAGCCGATAATAGATGTTTATTTATTTATTTATTTAAGACGCATCGACGAGCAGCTAAGCCAATCACGCTGGGTGCCAATGGAATATAACTAGGGAAGCCTGAGCCGGTCGATTCCAGTGAAAGTGCTGAATTACAAGTAATTAGGTGTTGCAGACGTGAAGGTGACTGCATCTATCAAGGAAGCATGTGCAAGGAAAAGCCGGTGAGAGAGCTGGACTCGGGGATAAATAGATGTCATAGACGTGGCGCGTAATAGCTAAATGTACATCTAAGAAGGAGCGGCTGTGCGCGGACGACGCGTTATGTCTGCTCCACAGAGGAGAGCTAATAAAGGTTTCACAAAGAAAGGACAGCCAACGGATGATGCACAAGCATATAATACGGATGTTAGATAGTTCAGCGCATAGCGGCTAAGACACAGAAACGCGCAGCTAATTAAATTATGCTAGGGTGCTAATGGAATATTACAAAGACAGCTGGAACTGGGAAAAGCCGGTGAGCGAGATGAACTACAATTAATTAAGTGTTACAGACAAGGAAGTGACAGCTGGGCATCCACCAAGGAGCGGCAGTGCGCTGACCTGATAAGCTAAGGTAGGTCGCCAGAAGAGAGCTAACCAAGGTTGAATGAAGAAGGAAAGTAGACAGGAAGAATACAAGCATACACTACGTTTACTGAGAGAGTCACATCACATGAAGACAGCTTAAAATTTTGAATGAAGAATGGGCAGAGAACAGGAAGAATGCGTACCATAATGGAATACAATGGACTACAATATAAGTATGCGTCTTAGAAGTTGCAACAGGTAATATTTAAATGAACGTCTAAAAAGGGGGCTAGGGAGTGGCTGTGCGCAGAAATCATATGATATGAATGATTGCCATAAGAGAGCTAAAAATGTTAGGTGAAAGGACTACGAAAGGGCGTGGCCCAAGCGTACATTAAGGTTGTTAAATACGTCAGAGCATCAGACGCTAAAGCGCAGCGGCGCACGGTGACTCAAATTCTTCTTGTGTGCTAAGGCAGCCTGAGGCAGAAATAGCTGGTGCGAGCTTGGCTTATACATTAAAAAATGTCACAGACGTTGCAGAAAGTAATGAATAGATGAAAGGTCTAAAATGAGGGACAAAGGAGTGGCTTTGCGAAGACTTGGTGAGACCAGAATGATTGCCTGGAGAGAGCTAAAATGGTTTGATGAAAAGACATCCAACAGGCGGAGCCTAAGCATACATTAAGGTTGGTACATACTGCACAGAGGCCAGCAGTTTCGCAAAAAGCTAAAATGTGCAGTCAGAACAAGGAAACTGACAGCAGAGCTGCTATGCGATGCACATATGTTAGTATGGTCTCAGTTGCCTGCTGGCAGTCATGAGGTGAGAGGCAGAAATCCGGGGGAAAGTAGTGTAACGGCATTTGAGGACAAGCATTATTTTTCTTTGGCGTTGCGTGAGGTTGGATGGGAAGACGCTTATATATGATCAGGTCCATTTTCCCACAGTTCATCTTCAAGTCTGACAATGCTTAAAAGAATAGAAACATGACTGATTGTGAGGTACCCATTAAGTGCTGAACGGAATTGGATTACATTATCAGATGCCCGCACAGTAGGTGGAAGCCTACTCCACATTTAAGCTTATCTGTAGAGGTAGAAGTTTGCACGCGTACTACTGTGGGCTTTTGGCAGGATAATGGAGTGCGGTCTATTAGGAAGAGGGTACGCACCGTTGGCCGATAATAGAAAGGGCGTTAGTGAGTTTGCAAGAGGAGTATTGATAAGCTGATATAGAAAGATAACGTTGGTTTACAGCCTGCGCAGCCATAAAAGCCCTAGCACGAGTTTGATGCACCGACAGCGATAGCTGAGAGCAGAGTGGTCAAGAAGACGTTTGGTAAACGGTCATTGAACCTTTTCACTGGCTACTCTGTCGCATTTTCTAGAGTTGGTAAAAGCAATTGAGCAGTATTCTAGCAGAGGTCGGGCGCCGGTTTTGTATAGAGCATGCCTAGATGCTTGCAGTGCCATGGATTGGAATATGTAGCTTATGTGGGAGCGTGCTGTTGCCGACCAATGGCTCACTTGCTCTGCGTAGTTCAGAGAACTAGAGTATTGTACACCTAGGTCTTCGACTGTGAGGACATTAACAAGCGGCGTGCCGTGAAGCGCCAAGGCTTTGGGCGGAACAATGCATCAATAGAAGAGAAGGTTGCATTGCGCAGGTGAGAATGCTAGGTTCCAAGCTTTCACCAGACATCCAGAGCCCTAGGTAGCCTTGAACCTGAGAAAGACCGGTTTGCATATTTGATGAGTGAATAGAGAACACCATTTTGATGTCACCGGCACGCAATGGCCACTCGCATAACGCATCAGTCAGCAGAAAAATGGGACACAACTTGACTGCGAATAACGGAGCAAAAACCTTCAACAAGAAACATAGCCAGTTACAACTTGCCATTCAATGGATTGGCGGCAGTGTTTCAGGACGTGGTGGGTTTTCGCCTGGCAAGCGTTCTCCCTATAAAAAGGCACAAATGTCCGTTTAACAACACTGCAACGTGGCGAGTGTGACTCGCCACCGAATAAAGTCACAGCCCATAACTTCACACTGGCAGATCAATTAGAATCATCATACTGGATAGCTTGCTCTTGAATTATCTTCCAATGGATCACTCAGGATTCTCTATCTATTATTTGTCGAGGTATGACTGCGATATATGGCAGAGCGATTATGTCCAAACAAATGGATCCCGATCCCACTACAACCAAATCGTTCTTTCGCATGTTCACCATTGCACAGTTGCAAGCATGGACATAAGAACAATTTTCTACTGTCACTACAGTTCCCATAAAATGTCTGTACAGCTGTACATACCTGATCATGCCTCAATTGGCGTGCCTCGCATAGTCGAGAATAAAATATTATATATATATATATATTTATATATAAAATATTTATTTATTTTTTTATATTGTATTACCTGGAAAACTTCATTGATATATAGCAAGAATAACAGGGGGCCTTGTACGCTTCCCTGAAAAACACCACTTGTGACTGGTTTGGGGAGCGCTTTAGACTCGTCCACCTTTACTGCTTGCGTGCGAGATGCGAGATAAGATTGGAACCGTAAGAACAGGCGGCCTTTGATTCCTTAGGATTCAAGCTTTACTAATAATTCCGCGTGTGGTACTCTGTCAAAAGCTTTTCTCATGTCAAGGAAGATCATGACCAGTGCTTGTTTAGCATCAATCTGTGCAGTCACAGTGTTAAGAAACTCAAATTGTCAAGTCTGACAAGGTTTGCACGGTAAAAGTCGTGCTGTTGTCTATTGATAAGGTCGCGAATATGTAGAAAGTTCAGCAAATTTTCCTTAGCAAGTCTTTCCATCACTCTCGAGGCAATAATTGTGTGGCTGATTGAGCGGTAGTTTACTATGTGTTGATGGCTCCCTTGTTTATGTCTATAAATGACTATGGAATGCTTGCAGGTGTTTGGATGCACGCCGAATTTCATTGAGAGTTTAAATAAATTAAGAAGTAGGACAGGAATATGCTGGCCGTCGAGTATCAGCAGTGCAGATGTCTGGCCATCAAGTCCAGTGTGTAGTGACGGCTTAAGTGATCTAATTACTCGGACTATAGAACGTAGGTTGAGGGTAATACTGTTTAGCGTGTCGTGGGTAAGTTTAGGCGCAGCAGCGGGCAAGCTCAGGTTGAGGTCAGTGAAGCAATCGCAGAAGTGGCTATTGAGAACCTCAGCTATTTCCTTCGGATCGCTGATTACGGACTCTTCGGAGACCCTTAGAGAAGTGATGGACGTTGCTGTACGATTGTTTCTATATTTCAATAGCTGAGTGAGGGACTTGGTTTTATTATTGCTGTAATTGGCAGCGCGCAGTTAGGCTGGCTTAACCATCACCCGCGAGTGCTGCCAGTTGTTTATGACTTTGTTCATCCGAACAAGGATATGGAAATCACGCGTCTTGCATTATTTGTGACGCACTTTCCGTAGCTTCATCAGCACCCTGTTTAGGTCGGATGAACGCTTTATCGTGATCGACCAATGGCTGTGCAGTAGCGGAGCAACCACGTCTAGGCAGCTGGTGACGTGGTTATAACGTGCGTGCGTGTCCGTGTCCACATCCTTGGACAAGAAAAATGTTGCCCAAATAGCTGCTGGGACAAGCATAGAAGATTTATCCCAGTTAATGATTCTGAACATTTGAGATTCACCAGCTAGACTAGTTGAGCGCTGGGGTGAGATAGAGAGCGTACACGATAGACAAACGACCTTGTGGTCGCTTCTTGGGATGTTGTATTTTACGCTAGTGGCAGCATCCGAGATGCCAAGCGTAACAGTGAAGTCGAGAGGGTTACAAAGCCTCGTCGGAACATGGACGTGTTGAATCCAGTTGTTCGTATATATGGTGTCACTAAAGCCTCTGTATCTGAGAGGGACACTCTGGCCATTCCAAGAAATATGCGGCATATTAAAGTCACCACCCACTATCTTTTATCGTGGAGACATTGTAGCGACGTCAGTGAACAGGTTTACCAGTTCATTAACCTTGGCATTAGAGGTATGTGGGGGTTGTGTATGCGACGAATTAGGAGGGCAAGTGTACTTTCGTTAGTCTGGATCTAGCTTGAATCCTCTGGGTCTCTAGTTGGTAACAACTCAAAGTCAGGGACAACAACGTCATCCCGTAAGTAAATAAGACATCCACCTCCGCTTTGGTTGATGCATCCATTGCAGAACTTGGTGTAACCGGGGATATTTAGATAGTTGTCAGGTTTGCTTGAGGATTGCAAGGTTTCCATGATCAGAACAATTTGTGGAGAGGAGAGAAGAACAAATGAACCGATGTAATGCATTTTGTGGTTGATAGATCTTGTATTGATAAGGAGCGTATTGCAGGTACGACTGCGTGCCTTCTTAGAGAGAATGAAGTCGGGGTCGTGTGTTGTATCCCTGCGCGTCGCAACGGCGGAGTCAGTAAAGAGTGAAGCAGACGTTTCAAGTACAGGTAACACACATGTTTCAGTTGTTATCTCACAGCGATCTGGGGTGATGCACTGAGGTACCTGGCCTTACAGGTTATTGTGAGCTCACAGGTTGTCCGCTGGATAGTTGTTAGAAGAATGCAAGGTAAGGTTTGCTAAATAAATAAATAAATAAATATTCTCGACTGTGGAAGGCACGCCCATGGAGGCGTGATCAGGTATGTGTAACTGTACAGACATATTATGGTAACTGTAACAGTGACAGTAGCAAATTGGTCATATAAATAAATAGTTTGTTCTCAAATTACTTGAGACACACCAAATCAGGCGTGCTCAAGGTTTAAAGGCAGTTGTGTATCAAGACGATACTTCGGGTTCAATCGTGTGTAGTTGAAACGGCCAAGGCACTATAAGAGCAATGTAACAAAGCTTGTAGATGGAGCGTAACATATTCTTGCATGTGTCGGGAAGAGTTTATATGTGAGCCTAGTCGACTTGCCAGTATGTACTTGTGGGCAGTGACTGTATTCAGTGGCGAGTCACATCCGCCACGCCGCAGTATTGCTAAGCAGACATTTGTGACATTTATAGGTATAACGCTTGCCAGGCGAAAACCACCACGTCCTGCAACACTGCCGTAAAGCATTTTGACATTAATGTATTATTGGCAAAGCCGTTTGACGAGTGATGCCGTATTCGGTAATTCGCAGACAAATGGCTCCTAATTTCCTCTGTTAGTTGGACAGGTAGTTTTATCGGGGCCGCCCTGATTGATGAGGCCGGTGGAGGAGGGGAACATCACGAATAGTCGTCTTATTGTGTGTCCAAGTGAGCAAAAGAGCAAATTTTCTGCCGTCTGGATTTTTCAAATTTATCATTTATGGAAGTATGAAGGTGTGTCCATTTCTCCATACTGGACAAGGATTTTGGTGATTGTAGTTGGGTTCTTTTGGTGTCCAACCATGCTCCATTTAAGTCCCTGTAAGTGGTTAATTCCGTCTTGGGCGAAAATTGTTTCGCAGTCCAATCCCAGATCTCCAAGAAATTCCGGACCTAGGAGAAAAGGGAAGTGAGGGACAACGGAGAGAAGACCGCAAAAAGCGGCATGGATTTAGACATTGTTAAAGCCTTATGTTACAGCATTTGGTCTTGAGACAAATACATGTACCTTGCGCAACAATAATTATGGTGTAAGTGCCTTTTGAATATCCTATAGAATCAGCCGTATAGGTGGATTGCTAACGCCTGCGTAGAGACAAGATCGTTGTACCAGTAAGTAATCTACGAAGTATTGATTTGGTATGAGCCAAAAGTTGCGTGGGGAAGAGCAAAGAGAGTTAGAGTATTGGTGGTGACTGCAAGGTATATGGAGAGCAAATAGCTAGCATAATACGATAGGGAGCGCAGGATAAATGAAAATAAATAGGTTACCGCAAAAGAGATCGAAAGGTCAGTTGGCGATATGGCAGCGGAAAGATTGGATGCAGGTATTCTAAAGGAATAAAGGTTACTGACATACGGAGTGGCTCCTAACGAGCACTGTGTAATCGTATGTGTGGAGCTTGATACTTCTAAACAGAGGTGCCGAATTTAAGACGACCGACGGATGGTGGCGCTAGGAAAGACTATCAGTGGCCAGAAGTAGCCATTCGAATCAGACGCTTAGTCTATGGTGTATGCCGATAGGGTCAATGAATGCATCAACAAGCCAGCGGAGATAAGTGATAAAGACATTCCAGGAGAATGTATGCTGGAGAGACAAAGAAGTTATTCTAACAAGCTGAGATGATTGTAACCTAAGACCACTAGTTGCTACTAAATAGAGGTGCTGAGGTTAAGAGGATCGACGGATAATGGCGCTATGAAGAACAGTCGGTGGCCACATGTAACCATTGCATTGAGCAATTTGGTCATTAATGGATTCCCACCGTGTGACAGAATACATCAGCAAGTCATCGTAGTTAACTGATGCAGACATTCTAAAAGATTACAGGATGAAAAAGCAAGGAATGTCTCCTAGTAGCTCCGGATATGCTCAAAGGCGTATGGAGCCGACAACGAATCACTGCAGAAAACGTGATGAATATAAGCGGAACGAAGGATAATGCTACTAAGAGAAAGAACCAGTGGACAGCAACTGAAATCGCATTAAGCCTACTAGTTATTAGTGGATAGTTACGATGTCAGAAGAGTCAACAAACCAGCGAGGGTAGGTAATGAAAACAATTCAAGAGAGTAAGTGTTGGAGATACTGAGTGGCTCCTAGCGCAAAGGAGTATGCTGTCCTCATTGACTCACTGCAGCTGAAAGAGGTGACGTAGAAAATACGAGGAACGGATAATGATATCAAGGGAGAGAGATAGCACCGTCGGCTGGCAGTGGCATTGTGGTGAAGCCTACTAGTGGCTAGTGAATAACAAAGTGTTCCAGAATAAGTCAACCGACAGCGAGTGTATTGGACGCAGGCAGCCCCAAAGGATGAAGGTTGGAGATAAAAGAGTGTGGCTTTTAGAAAGCTCTGGATATGCACAGAGATGATTGGTAACGGGTCTAGCGACTCATTTCTTTGCGAAGAAAATTTATACTGCTACTTAAGGTGGCGGTTGTAGTAGGAGCAGCGTCAATGTTGTAGGCATGTAAATAAATAAATAAATAAATGGTATATTCTCGGTAAAACGAGACACACCTGTTAAGGCGTGATAAAATATGCGTACAAGCATAGCTTATTTGGAATGTTAAAACATTTCGTTTAATTGAAAGGTATAAACGAAAAGGTATAGTCCATACAAGTGAGCATATTGTCAGACAACAGTCAGGCCAAGGAAACTGATGGCGCTATGGCGCGCAAAATCCGTCAAGATACAAGTTGGGGGTAATTTCGCCATGAAGTGATCCGTGAACACAGGAGCCCAAACAAGGATTTGGTTCAACCAACGACCATTACAAAATCGGGATGATCTGTTATCCATCGGAGCATCTTTCACAGTAAAGTCAGTTGCACAGGTTGGATGTAAAAGGCTGAGGACTGCGTCGGTGTGAAATGTCTAGCTGTGACTTTATTTTGTGGCGAGTCAAATCCGCCGCGTTGCAGTGTCCTGAAGCGGATATTTGTGGCTTTTATAGGGAGAAAGCTTGCCAGGCGAAAACCCACCACGTCCTGGAACACTGCCGCAGCTTCCGTTGAACAGTAGTGCTAGTCGGCTATGCATCGTATAGACAGATTTTGCACTCTATTATTCACAGTCAGTTGACAGCCAAAATTCTTCCTTGGTTGGCCGAATTACCTAGTGCTGATCCGGCAGCAGTCGTTGAAGCCGGTCAGTGATGCAAAAGAGTCGAAGAGTCGAATGATGGATGATGCAGGTGATTAAACACATTGTTAATAGAGGCCGGCTTTTCTATTAAATTCTTGTTCGGCTGGCAAACCGTGTCCAGCTATACCCGCTGGGCTTGCTACGAGGACGGTGAGTAAAGTTGTTTCTTGTGGCTGGATATGTCCACAACAGGCGAAAATGCCATTCCCCGCAAGTGGATTCGGAATTCCTTCAAATGTAAGTAAGTGTAACTGTCTCCATGTCCAAGTGAAAATTCAATGAAAGGCCATCGGAAAGGCCACGTATACGAGCTGTTATGCAGTCGCGTGCGCATAAACGAAGGGGTGGTTGCGCCATTTATGTTAAAAATACTTACCCAGCAAGGAAGTCCGAAATCATGAACGCGGCTGAGGCGATGGGTTCAGTATGGATAACGGCTGATATCCTGGGATCCACGGTATTGTTTGGGTGTGCTTATAGACCACCTGACACCTCAGTTAAGGGTGACAACGCACTTATGGATGCTTTTGCGCAAGCGTCAACTTTTTCCTGTAATTACAAGCTCGTTGCAGGAGATTTCAACCTGCCTGAATTAACCTGGTTCTCACCTGCTGCAACAACGAAGTATGCTGCCCTACAAGCATGTATCAATTTAGGCGGCTGAACGCAACATGTATCTGCTCCAACTAGGGAGGAACACATCCTTGACGTAATATTTACTCTCGGCATCCCATCAACGCGAGTGGCAGTCGGCCGGGAATTTCCGGGTAGTGATCACAGATTAGTGCATTGCTCAGTTTACTTAAAGCAACATAATGCCCACCCAACCGAACCAAACGCAGTCTTAGTATACCGCCCGATGCATTTCGTCAACTGGACAACCTTTACTGTGCTCGTCCGATCAAAAAATTGGGATGAATTCTTTATGTGTGATTCTGTGCATCGCTCGGCTGCGCTGTTTTATGAGGAAATACTTCACTGTCTCGGCTCTCTAGCTCCCTTGTCGCATTTAATAAGGCATTCTTCTAAAAGTGTGACCCAAACCAAAATGCATAACAGAATGCGTCAGCTTAGACAACCCTATTACAAAACCATCAATTTTGCTCACATCATGAGAGCGAACGAGATGGCACACCAGTTTTCTGCCAGAGCTAAGCAGCAGCAAACCAAGCAAGAAATAGCCGCACTAAGTAGAGCGAACAAAGCTAAGAGTCTCAGTTGGCTGCTGCGCTCTCGGGCCCCGAACTATGGACGAAAGATCTCTACCCTAAAGCTCAGTCCCAACGAAACGTCTAGTGACCCAAGAATTTTATGTGAAGCCTTCAGCTCACATTTTAAAGAATGGCAATGTTTAGAAATAAGCTCAACCTTTCAGGCCCTGGAGGTACCCGGTAGCCAGTCCCTGTCCTTTGTGCAGTTTGACCTAAGTAGTGTCCGTTCCGCGATCTCAACTACCAAGCCATCCTGGAACACTGGTCCAGACGGAATACCGCCCAGTCTACTAAAGAATGATGGTGAAGATATCCCTATGCTTCTTTTGAAACTCTTTGCGTTATCAATGCTAAAAGGTCAATGCCCGACCGCTTGGAAATATTCTATCATTGTGCCAAGGCATAAGGGCGAAAACCTACAGGAAGTAGGTAACTATCGCCCTATTAACCACACTTCTATTATCTCGCGCGTGATGGAGAAGTTGATTAAAAAAGCCCTCATGACTCACCTTTATGCAGGCGAGCACATAAATGAATCTCAGCACGGGTTTCTAAGTGCTCGGTCTTGTGCAACCTGTCAGCTGGACTTTCTTAATTTGGTCACCGAGGCCATTGACTCTAATCTTTCAGTTGTCATTCGTTACCTTGATATGCAAAAGGCGTTTGACAGGGTACCACACAAGCGCCTGATGCATAAGCTAAAGGCTTATGGGGTAGACGGTCTTCTATTAGACTTGCTGGGTTCCTATTTAATAGGACGTACGCAGTCTGTTAAGGTTGAAGGAACTATATCCACCCCGACCGCCGTCCACAGTGGCGTGGTGCAATGGAGTGTCCTTGGCCCTACCCTATTTTTGATTTATATCAATGACCTCTGCAAGATTTTACAACACGGTCGCTCCTTTATCTTTGCTGACGATGTCAAAGTTGTCTGCGATTTTCCCCGTGGTAATGAATTTTCCGCAATTATTAGTATCCATGAAGATTTTAAAGCCCTTGAAAAGTGGTGCGAACACTGGCAAATGACCTTCTCCGCTCAAAAATCTAACGTCATGACCCACGGATTCTCTATACCTGCTGGGTCCCTAACAATAAACGGCATCACTATCAAACAGAATATCACAACAAGAGATCTGGGCTTGCGCTACTCTATACTCCTCAACTTTGCAGAGCAAGTTCATTATCAAGTGGCCAGGGTAAGAGGATTATCGTTCCACATACGCCGTTGCATAGAAACCGCCGATGCAAGGCTAGAACTTCATAAGAGCCACGTCAGGCCACATCCAGAATACTACTCTTTATATGCAGCAACCTACGCAAGTCGGACCGTGTTCTGCTTGAGAAAGCTCAGCAACGCTTTACGAAGATGTTGACACCACCACAGATAGCGATGAATTAACGACAAAGGTGTGAACACCTTAAAATTCAGCCCCTGGGGCAAAGGCGCATTATCCTTAACATGTGCTTCTTACATAAGCTAATTCATAGAAAGTTGCACAGTAATATCACTTGTCTTAAACAAAGGAGCGCGTCTGAATCGAGACTCCGAAACAGGGGCCATTTCATTACTCGGCTAAAGGCAAAAAAAGACTGAGATCTCGTTTCTTCTTAGTTGTGTACCTGAACATATGGAACAGGTTGCCTTCCAGAATAAGAGAAATCCAAAACTTGCAGTACTTCAGGAAGGAGATACAAAAATTCCTATGTTTTGGCAACCTACAAAGCATCTTCCATATCTGCAATTCGCAAGACCACTTCCTTGAAACTGGCCCTGATGTAGCTTGAGAACGCTCATCTACGCACCTTAAGCTCACAACTCATCCACATTCATTGTCGTTACCGTTCTAGCACCTAAGAGACTTTAACGGTATCCGTCGCACCCATTTTCCAGGGCGTAAGAATAGCAAACTGAATACAAGATGATATTATTCTTCAACGACCTCTTCCTTCAATTCTTATTTCTTATCTACATCTTCATTCCTTCTTTTCAGACTTGCTTTTATCACTTTCCAACTTCTTGACCACTGCATCCGTGGAAAAAGTATTAGGCTTATGTCCGCTAAGGTATTCCTAGTAAAGGCATGCTACCGGACCTAACCCTTGCATAGGGCGTTGAAAGCGTTTTCTGCTGCTGATGCACCTAAGCTTAGCATTAGAATTGTCCAAAATCGTCTAAATGCAGGCTTTAAATGAACCTTTATGTGTCTTCCTAGATGTCGGTTGCCAGCGGGCCCTAATTGAAGCTTTTGCATTAAATCTGAGCACTAGTTACCATACTCAGCAGTTTCCAAACACTATCAGTAGGTAAACAGCAAAATAAAAAATTTATATCTTTCTTATGGTTGACAAAGAGCGCACTTCAAAAGTTCTAGACCCAAGAATCAGCCATTTCGCTCTCCACTTATTCTCTCTTGGCCCCATATACTTAGCTTTATCTGGTATACATGTGCCTTTCGCTATTGGCAACACTAGTAGACATGCATAATGACAACCAGATCCTCTTTTTTAACTGCTTTTGCTCGTAAAACACTCGCATTTCCAAATCCCATTTCACTGGTACGAAAGCTAACCAACGACAGAGGGGCCCCTGTCACACTGGCTGGCTGGAGTACCAGAAACTTTCCATCACCACTTTTCTTATCTCGGCCACCCGTGTGTCATTTATCTTTTACCTGGCTCCAAAGCCTACCATGCGTTATGCGTAATGTCAGGTGAACGACCAGCTCCCACTGCTTTTTGTTACTATTCTACTCCTGAGTTACCTTATCGCTCTTTGCTTAGGGTGCTAGAACAGCTCTTGCCAAGAAAATCAAAAAAGAAATAGTCGGTGTGACATTAGAGTACCAGCTAACGTTGCCATCTGGATGAACACCGCCGGCACTATCTCGGGAAACTTAAAAATGGAGAGAAATAAAACGAACTTCATCAAAGAGCTGCACAATAGTGTGCGTCTACACATGAGGCATAACAATACCTCAAGTATGAGCAAGCTCAACCACCAGAAGTACAGTTGTTAAAGCCCAACCAATGTAGACCAAAACGGATTTCACGCCCAAATGCAATTAGCTAAATTTTACTAACTTTTCCCACGCTTATTTCTTTATTATTGGTGACAGGCTCCTATAGCTCACTGATGTTAGAGACATAGCATCATGAATATAGAAAATCGGCTCTAAGGGAGAAATCTTGTGATGTTTAGCTAAGTAATGTGTGTACTTTGCAGGGCGAAATCTGTCAACGGATCTGGAAGGTCCCCTGGGTTACTCAGGTAGACTTGGTTCATGCGGCCTTGTTGTAAGCTTTAGAAAAGCATAGAGGATTAAAAAATGCTAAACTCTATTTTACTGGTTGTTTATGTGGCTCAGTATCCACTGAAAATGGTATGCTGTGGCCTTCTAACCGTGAGTTAATTACAAGCTCCCCTGAATTCCCATGTAGATATAATATTCCTCGCTGGATTTCTAGCGTTTTCGCGCAAGATCATCCCTTATCTGCATATATTTGTCATGTATGCCTGCAAAGTTTACTTTTCGGCCACCTGCGCAGTCCGTAGTTGTCGCAGGGTATTACGGGCTAATTAGAGCATTTCTGGATAGCTATGCCTATCTAGAACATACGCCGCTTCCCTACTTTTTATATTTTCTTTTCTTTTTTCTGCTATCTGCTTGCAAAGCAGAAAGAAATTGTTAGCGAAAAATACAAGTGGCCTTATTTGTAGACCATCATTTAATTGCGAATAACTCGCAAACTACTGCACGCTTTGTGTTGCTTTTACTTTCAACGTATTCAGACGCCAAAGATGATCCAGACCGGTGTAACTTTTTACTACTGTACGCGGTATTCTAGCTATAGAAAGGCTTTTTCTTTTATCTAAGAATAACTCAGGTTGAAATTTCGCGCCGGAGAGCAATATCAGCGTAAGAAAAGTAGGGCTACATTTTTCGTTAATTGGTATTTTTCTACTGAAGCACGCAGCTTTATTTTTTTCTCACAACAAATTGTTTATATTTTTGTCCGCATTTATCGGAATTGTTTTTAACTTTTCGGATGCCTTATAATCCATTCACTCATTTCTTCCGTGTGCGCAACAACAATCGGGGCAGCTGATTGGCCAATTAATGTGCGATCAATTTAAAGTGAACCTATGGCGCATTGGATTCAGTTCCAAGGAGAAAAGGCACAACTACATTTCCGCGAAATTTTCACAATAAAAGTACAAGGAGCTCAATATCGCCCGAAGGAAGCAGAAAAATGTCAAGAGGGGAGCCTGCGACCCAGTAGATGTATACCAAACAATGCCAATGCATTTGTAATTGCTGACGATGAACATATACATATATTTTGCCTACTTCCATGCAAGAGCATCGGATTAATGGAAGCATTGATCTGAACTTTTTAGGGTGCAGCCTCTAGTAGGTCTAGAAATATACCTATTTATTTATAACCCTGTCCATGAAATGACATCAGAATAGCTCCAGGTGACTGGCGAATAGGAATGTTTGAGGCAGTGAAGCCAATCACGCCAGGATCGTTTGTCTTCGGTTGTGGAATGGGGATCCATATAAATATATTATTTCTGGTGAGTAAATTGTTCTACTCTGAGTACGAGGCGAGCTAAACCCATTTGTTTAGACCCCGTGTAGGTAGTATCTCCAGAATGACGGAAAGAGCTCCATTTGGAACGATGTGTGGGTTCTTCATCTCCCGGAAAAAGGGCCACGCGTTTAAAACAGCTGGCTACTGAGGATGGGTCGACCGGTCCTAGTGGATGAACCTTCTTGTCTTGGCGGATGTAACTATGGAAATCTCGGGAAAAACGGGCAACTGACAAGAGGCAGCCAAACAGAGAGACAGCAATGAATCAAGCAGCACTAACACAGGCTGGTGGCGCGCAACAGTGCCTATGATAAATTAAAACGTACATAGTTTTGTTTAGTATACATGATTTGCAAGCGCGCTCTTTACATTACGTGGCTGGTGTGACTCAGCATACAACGATATGGTAGGAAGCAGGTTTTGCACGCGCAGGGTCAAGAGCCCGTTATGACAAAGCGTGCTGAAAAAGTTTACCGAGTGATGCGATGATTGGAGAGAAACAGGTAAACCGATGATGAGGGCAGCAGTCCGAATGCGAGAGGCATCTTAGGTGAGACTAATGACAACTAGGCTCGGTGCATTGCGTGATCCACGTAGCGGAAAACAGAGTGGCAGTATAACACGTACACAATAGTTCAAAGACCTAAGCAAGGAAAAAACTGGGTGCAAAGCGGGATTAAAACTGGGAAAAACCGGAAAAATTACCAGTAAGCGCCAAAGGCTTTTTCACCAGAACCGCTTTAATCGATCCAAGGTATCTTGGATCAGAGAAAATTTGACATTGGTCAAATTCCGTTGAAGTGTTTATTCAAAAAATGTTTTCCACAATATTGTAGCTCACAAGCTCGATCAGTATGGTCCGCTAAATACAAGTTCAAGTTCAATCGGGACTGGAACAATGGGATTATCACTTGAGTGTTCTTTCTTCGGCGGGTCGTTGAACCAGGAGTTGGCAAACTTTGAAATACCGATGGACCTAAAACAAAGACCGCATCACACCCTGTCCAAGCAAGTACTGCTCAAGTATCCTGCCCTAGCAGTCCCTGCTAGGTCGGTTACGTGAAGTAAGAAAGAGAAAAAGTAAACACAGAAAACAAAAGAGAAAGTGGAACGAGCTAAGCGCATGGAATACCAAGATATTTAAGTCACTAAAAGAAAAACTGAAAAGTGAAGGTGAGTCAGCTAGGAAAATGGGAAGGTTTGCTGTTGCCACCTAGGAGCATCGACCTGGCGCGCAAACCCCTTAACCGCAGGTTCTCTATCCACGTTACCTGGAAGCGATTCCTAGCGATCCATAACTCGGCGCGATAGACGAGTTTCCGTCCTAATCCTAGCAGATCGTGGTTTATGTAGTCTCTGTGGTTGACGGCGGAGATTAGGTAACGTAGGCGTAACTAAATAGCCCTGAGAAGTTCGGACCAATCTTACCCGGCAAAATACGATAAATGAGAATCTGGTCCACTCTTATCCTTTGGTGGTGCATTGAGTACATCCCCAAAATGAGCAAGCGTTCAGGATACGTCTGTCCCCGTAGACCCTGCACTAACCGAGTGCTTACTCCTAACACCATCTTCAAGTCCATTTTGTCTCGGCTAAGACATGGTCGACAAGCCTGAATACAATATTCCAGGTGGAGTCGGTCGAATGCCGAAAATAGCTTCACAAAGAAATTGGCCGTTAAGCTTCCGAAAGTGCGGCGGATAAACTACATCATACGAAACCCTCGACAAGCAACCTTCTTCCAGTTGTCTCCAGAATGAAGTGCTGATGCGTGTACGACTCCTAAATCAACCTGCTGAGTGACAACAGGGAGTTCACCACCGCCGACAACATATCGGGTGGGAGGATTAGCAGCTACAATTCGGAGAACAGAGCATGTAGCCCTACTTTTTGGCATCAATCATAAGGTAGACCATTCTCAGAGCCTATCCAAGGCACGCTGAATTGCCTCAGGACCACCCGGGATATCCACAATATTCCAGAGCTTAAGGTCGTCAGCAAACATTAGTAATGACACCCCTAGATCTCCCGGTAAGTCATTTACATAGAGCGCGTAAAACAATGGCCCCAACGCCGAGCCCTGCGGAACGCCGCTAAGGACAGCTTGGCTGAGCGAAAGGCCAAGCCCCACCCGTACGCAATGTTCCCTTTCCGCAAGGAAGGCAGGCACCCATTGAAGGGCGTGACCAGATATCCCGTAAGATCTCAACTGCAGTGCGAGTCGAAGATGTGGAACAGTGTCAAAAGCTTTTGAAAAATCTACGAATAACACGTCTACTGCGTAGCCACACTCTACCGCTTCGGATCAGCTTGCACGGGCTACAAGTAGATTAGTCTGACATGAAAATCCGTTGCGGAATCCATCTTGCGCAACACTGAGAGGGTTTAATCTATTCAGGTGGTTCTCCACTGAATCCCCTATCGGCTTTTCAAACAACTTGACTAATACGGTTGTCAAACTGACAGGCCGGTAGTTCGTGTGTAGGGCGCTGTCGCCGCCCTTAAAAATGGGACAGACGCTTGCCTTCTTACATTCTGAAGGTAAGCTGCAACTGTCCGGCGATATTGGAAACACACTTGTGAGCGGACCACTCAGCTCAGTGGCCAATTCATGCAACAACTTCGGATGAACTGAATCAAGACCGGAATCTTTAGAGGGATTAATGCCTGGCACCCAATCAGCACCAGTGTCCGATGAACGCCCGTTTTAAGTCCGATGGGCGCCCGATAGGTTACCGATCGAGCAAGCGATGGGCGCCCGAATGGCAAAAAACTGTCACTCATCGGGCGCTAGCAGAGAAAAATTGTGCGCTTCCTCCTTCAAACGCCCGGTTTTGCCCAGATTTTGCTCTGTAGGAATAACCTAGCCACCTTACCTTCCATGCCAACGCCTTTGATTTCGCGTTATTACCATGCCACACATCTGGGGACCCTACCAGCACAAAACTCCGCCGGCAGACCGCTAGGATTCCAAAATATGTTCCAACGGTACGTTTCAGACTGGCGGAGAAATCTTCAGCAGCACTCCCTCTTTACACCCCTTTGTGTATTCCTCAACGCATGGCAGTAGATTACCCATGATCTTGGCCTCAACCTAGCCACTAACAAAACTGTTGCACGCGATTCAGTCAACTTCGTCACGAAGTGTGTAAAAAGTGTTTGCCTTCTTAATAATGCTCACTGGAACAAAGTGAAAAGATGAAAATCGCGAAACCACCACTACCCACCGAACAACCACGTGATCCATCCGTTGATTCTGGTTAATCTAAACCTGACCCTGCCAAGCTTCGAACCCCAAACACCTACACTGCGAGACGAGCGCCCTACGACTAGACTACGGAACTACGTCCATGGGTCCTCACCGCTCATATTCCAACCAGCAGGACCGTCTGCTTTTGCCGCATATCCACGCGAACCATCGGTTACATGTTGAAACTAACGTCGGAATCTACGATCGCGCTTAGCTTGGCGGGGCCTTCGTTGAATCCATGGCTGCCTTCGCTGTATGACAGCTGTGCCTTTCGGTAAGCGGGCATTACTTGCTCAACGATAACATTGCGTGGGAAGAGTCTGCTGGTGGTGCGACGTTTCAGCTACGGGGAGTACCATCCTGTAAGCTTAGCGCACTTTAATGGGCGATACCTATAGGCGTCGTACGACCGAAATGTGTAGCGTACATGTACCGGTACATGTACTGCTGGCCAGCAGGTTTGCGTAATTTGGGTTTAAACACTGCATTCACGAAGTGAACAGCTCTACTATCTTTTAATGAGTAGTTTGTTTATTCTAAGAAGTTAATCGAGGGACCATGGATGTTTTCAGTCGCCGTTGGGCAGTTATAAAACTAAAAAAATTAGTTTATTATCGTCACTGCGAGGCACCCCATCAAGGGGGTGATCATGGTATTACCTAGATGTATGGTCGGCGATTGCACAAATTAGTACATTTTGACCAATAGCATAGGAATTTATGTGTGTGTTCAGATGTAAAGCTGTTTAACTGTGTATTTGGAAGTGGATATGTGTGAGTAGGTAAAGTGGCTGTGTGTGCTTTCGTTATTTTGTGTTCACAATCAAAGGCGGAAGCAATGGAACGCTTTGAATCGGATGACGTCCGTGACGTGTGCATTATCCTCCGGAAAAGGGAAAAGGCAGTGACTTTATTTAGTGGCGAGTCACATCCGCCACGTCACAGTGTTGTTAAACGCATACTTGTGGCTTTTTATAGGGAGAACGCTTGCCAGGCGAAATACCACCACATCCTGGAACACTGCCGCCGAACCATTTGCTGGAACGGGATTTACCTGAACCACTCAGCTGGCACCACGAGGAGGTTGTTCGGCTAGCCAGCCGATTTCATATGCCATATTTTACGAACGCCCGATGAGTGTCCCGTATCGGACGCTGGAGTGACCGACGACGTTGACAGAGCTTAGCTCGAAGACGTGCGTCACCGTTATGCTAAATTCAGCTAAGAAAGAAGCCTCTGGAAAGCTTGAAACCAATTCAACCTGTGCTAAACAGATCTCCCAAGCACAGAACCCAGTATACTGCTCACTCAGTATACAAGCCTTGCCATAGTCAGTATGCTCACGTGTCCCGTCTACTCGCGTAGGGCTCACAGGACTCAGGTTTGCCTGTGTAAAATTTTAACTAAAATTCTTTAATGGTACACCTAGGCAACCGGTGTGACTTGTTGCACAGATTGCTGAGTTCGGATGCTTTACTTGCTCATCGTCATTCTAGCTTGGCACGCGTTTGCGTTGCAATTAGCGACTGCCTTGTGAGCTGTGCTTGCTCCGTTACCCTAGCTAATACGTCCACGGTGTCGTTCCTTTAAAGCTAGATGACAGGGAATCTTTTACTATACCAATAAAAGTTTCCCTGCAACTCGATCTGTCTTCTCGAATCGCTCTCCGGTACGGGCGACCCTTTGAATTGTTGACCCAACGCGACGGAACAATCTCAGCGCCGGATATTTCGAACTTTTCTCCGGTGAGCTCGTTTCATTTATTTTCATATTTCGCGGTTTATTTTTGCACACCGTAGACTATTTTTGCGTCATACTTGTTATCCATGGATTCTGTAGACCACAAGGTATAGCCTCTGCTAAACGTTGTATCGCTCTCTGTGCCACCTTTTTGGGACATGGATCCTCTTTTGTGGTTCGCTCAACTTGAGGCTGCGTTTTATAATCACAGAATCACTTTCGACTACGCAAAGTTTAGCAAGCTCCTGTTCTATGTCTCTAAGGAGCTATCAATCCAGGTTCGTGACGTTAACATTTCTCAGACCGAAAACCGACATGAGACTCCCAAGAAGGTCACGAATAAGCGTGTCATGCCCTCTGAGAAAGTTTGCCTGCAGCAGCTTTTCAGAGAATTGCAGCTGGTCGACAAACTGCCCTCAACCCTGCTGTCAGAGTTGCAGCAACTCCTTGGTTCCTCAACCATGGATGAGACGTTACTTCGCGAACCATGGCTACAACGGATACCGGTAAACACGCAAGCACTTCTCGCTACAGTGAGCTCCGTTTCGCTCACAAAACTAGCAGATCTAGTGAATCGAGTTATTGAGCGATCACAGCCACAAGACTACGCCAGCAAGATCAATGCCATCGCGTTCCAGGACACTTCTATCACTGGCTTACAGTCAACTATAGAAGCCGTACGAACACAATCTGCGACACTTAGTCGCCAGGTTCAACAGCCTACTATGAAATGTCCTATTCATAGCCGCTCAATATCGCCATTCCAACGTTCCAATTCGAGCAACAGGCAGGTTAGCTGTTGGTACCATCAGTGCTTTGGTACCGCAGCTCATAAATGTGTAAAGCATTGCAACTTCGCCGAGAAGCAGGAAAATTCTCGGCCGGTCCGTAACGACGACGGACGTGACCGGCCAACACCAAAGTCGCCTCACCTGCGTTACGGATTTAAGTTCCGGCACCGTGGTTCTAGTCGACAATGGTGCCGAATTTAGTGTTATAAACCGCAGACCAGAAGAGGTCGTCTCGTCATCGCTAACCAAGCTGCGTGTGGCCAACGGCAAACCAATCAAAACTCTCGGCGAACAGCTGCTAACACTCAATTTAGGCCTCCGGCGAACCTTCCGCTGGCCTTTTATAATCGCTGCCGTGCCCTTCGCCATCAAATGCAAAGACCTTCTTCAACGCTTCGACCTCATCGTCGACGCTAAAAGGAAGAATTTAATCGACTGTAGGACACAGCTCAGTGTTATCAGGACTAGCACCAACGTGGCTGCCAGCACTACTACTATTCAGGTCCCACATCAAGCTTACAACCTTTCATAGAACTGAATTGAAAAACCCATTGCTTGATCGGAAGTCTGTAAAGGCGAATATTTGTTTTCGGTAATCCTTCAACAGCCTTATACAATTACATGAAATGCAAAATTTTGTATACAGAACCAACGGGTCGTAAGTCAGGCAAATTGCTTCAAGTGCGCTGTGACAAACCGTCGGTTAGGTTACAGTTGTAGTCGTACGTGGGTACAGGTAACAATGGAACAATGGTTTATTACGGGTAAAAAGCATCGCTTAACAAGTCCCGCAGGATGGAAATTATTGTGAAAATCAATTGCATGATAAAGTGAAAAACGTTGCAGTGGACTCACCATGGACTTATGCGGAATAGCGGAGATGTTGGCGTATTAAACATATAAATCCATAAATCCATTGGTTGGGAGTTTGGCAAGACACTGTTTGGTTGCGTTTTGTAACCCTGTCTAACAAGTCATAAAATGAAATGTAAGTGAGACAATGCAACGCCAACACGTTTTTTAAATATCGCCAGCTTGGGAGCAGAGACGACATAATTAGGGTGGGCGTTCCAAGGCTGGCACACGCGGAGAGAAAAGAAATTTCTACGGCAATCAAGCCGGCTATACTGAATTGTCAGTTTCAGAGGGTGACCTCTTAGTTTAGTGTTGTGGTTCAATTCCAGCAGCGGACGACAAATGTGGTTTTGGATTCTTCAGAATCTGGTAAACCATTATGAGATCCCCGCAAAAGCCGATATCGACTGCTGTAGATTCTTAGAGATTTCAGTCTAAGCTGATTGGGCAGATGAAAGAGGCCCCTGACATTCATGGTTGCTCATCGTTGAGGAGTCTCGAGAGCAACAAGATCCTGTTTCTGCCATGGCTGCCACACCTGAATAGCATATTCCACGTGAGGTCAAAAGTAGGCGTTAAGCATTTGGGGAAAGCTTGAGGGTTCAAACCGACCGAAGGCACTGCGAAGAAGGCCAAAGTGTTGCTTTCCGGTTCTCGTCGCCTTCTCTGCTTGTATTGAACACCCGCAATCTTCCTGTACCAATACACTCAGGTCACGCTCCTGAGAAACCTACGCCAAGTTGTGGTCTCCAATCTTGTATGCGCTCACCGGTGACGCAGACGCATCACTTTGCACTTAGCTATGTTTAATTGAAGCTTGTTCCTCTTTGAACAATCGTAAATGCAATATATTGTTGGAGCAGATCCTGACCTGGCTTGCTATTAATCGCCCGCCATATCTTGACGTCATCGGCGAAAAGCAGGAAATTTGAGGAGATGACCCTTGCCAGGTCGTTGGTAAACACCAGGAATAAACGCGGTCCCAGCACTGAGCCTTGTGGGACACCACATTCCACCTCAATTGGGTTAGAAAGTGATCACCTAACACGTACTTGAAGCTTTCGTTGGTAAAGGAAGTTGCCAATCCAACCAAGTACAGGATCTCCAATTCCGTAACGCTGTAGTCTTTAAAGTAGGATGCGGTGATCAAGGCGGTTAAAAGTTTTGGAGAAGTCCAGATAGATGACATCGACTACGACTTCAGCATCGGCCACTTCCGTCCAACTACCTCGTGCAATTAGTAGGTTGGTGGTGCATGACCGCTGTTGACGGAAGCCATGCTGTTCCGCTACCAAGATGTTACACTTTTCTAAGTGGTCCATTAAAGCCTCAGCGACGACTGCTTCCATCACCTTTGCGAGCACAGGGAGGAGAGTCACAGGACGATAGGTTGCAGGATCTGAACGGCTACCGCCTTTAAAAATAGGGGTGATAATGCCACACTTCCACATAGTGGGGACTTGTTGTTCATCATGCATCTTTGAAAGAACTGTGACAGTGGTACGGCTAGCTTGGTGGCCGTAGCCTTCAGTGCCTTCGGGCGGATGTTGTTTGCTCCCGGAGAACTATGCTCACGCAGTGAGAGTAACTTCATTAGCACAACTGATGGGTTGAAAATAACATTTGTAACCAATGGTATCGGTAATGTGTTTGATAGTACAGGACAGGTAGAGGTTGCGAGTTCGAAGATTGGGGCGTATTGAAGCCGCAGGGCATTAGCTGCCTCTTCGGCGCTTTGTGCTCTACCGCCTGTCGTGAAAAGTGGGGGGAATCCATGCTTCACTTTACGAAGCTTATTGACATGCCTATTTAGAAGTTTGTTGTATGCCATGAATATTTTGGCCAGGCACTGTTGATAAGTTATATTGTCCTTACGGACAAGTGCAGTGCAATGGTTGCGATGGGTCAGGAAATTTCCCCAAGTCTCTGAGTCGGGGTTAATCTTGTAGGCACACCATGCTGCATCCCTTATCGCCAGGCATCATCGAGTCCTACTCCTTATAATTGAAGGCAATTTCGCGGGACAAAAGAGCTTGGGCTCTGATGCTCTGTTGACAATGTCGCTGAGTCTATCAACGAACTCTGTCAAAAAGTTGTCAAGGGGACTGTTGTTTGAGAAGTCCCAAGCAGCTGCGTCGACCAGTACTTTCAATACGTGGTAGCGTGTGATTGTATGAGTTAGTTCCGAGTGTTCAGATGGATACCCTGCATAACGCACATATTCAAAAGTTATTACTATATGGTCACTGAGACTTAATGGACTATCCATCAATAACTTGTTACCCATGAGCTCTTCATTCTTGAACACAAGGTCCAGTCTGGAAGGTTTGTTTGCTGTCCTGCATCTAGTGGGCGTGGTGACATGACTGTACAAAGGAATATTAGCGATCAGTTCATGCAAGTCTGCCTTGAACTGCTCACTGGGCAATGCCGAAGCCTCCAGATTGTGTAGATTGAAGTCCCCGGATATGAGAATGTTTCTGTATCCAGTGCGTGGTACTCTGTTTAGGCCACGGATCAAGCAGGGATCCACTTCCGGAGTGGACGTTGGGGCGGTAAACGACAGCTACTAGACATGCATCTTTGTGTCTCCGTCGGGGATGGCACCAGAGTGAGTCGGTAACGTGTGTTTCCAGATCATCAACGGTTGTACATTGTAGATCGCTGCGGTAGTAGAGTAGGACCCCACCTCCTCTGCTGGGGCGGTCGTTCCGGATGAGTGACATTCCGGCTATCTCAGCCTCAGCATCAGTCACCACTTGGTGTAACCAAGTTTCGGTACTAGAAATTAGGTCCCATGCGTTCGCAACCTGACGTAGTCGAAGTTCGGTAATTTTACTGAGGAGCCCTTGGGCGTTAGTGTACATACATGAAAGTTTCTCAGATTAAGCAATGTTTCTGAGGTTCTACAACTCACATGTGAAGTTTCGCCAACCAGTGCGTGGCCGGCGACTAATCGTCCTTTCGATGTGTACTCGGTGAAGGGTTTAACATTTTATCCGTCGTCGTGACACGGATTTCGCTACCACATCATCCAAGCAGATTGTTTCACGAATACAACACCACTGTTCTTTATCATGGCTTGTTATTTCATGCTTCACGTGAACATGGGGTCGGATTTGCAATATCCAAGTGCCTCCATTGCCAGCTGGTGGGTGAACCGACAGGCATCAGCGCGCGACTGATGACGGTTCGCCTACGACTCGGAAGAGGTAAGTTTGCTACTTTTATAAGCACGTATGGTCCGACTATGTGTTATCCTGATGACACGCGTGATCAATTCTACACTGAGCTATCCTTCGTGCTACGGTCTGCGCCGAGGAGCGACCGACCATTTCTGCTGGGTGAGTTCAACGCGCGCTTTGGGCATGATGCATCGGTGTGGACAGATGTTATCGGTCCACATGGCATTGGTTCAACGAATGCGAATGGTGACAGGCTGCTCTCACTGTGTGCCACTCACGGCCTGACGATCACGAACACTCGGTTTGCACTGAGTGCGAGTGATATAGCAACTTGGACGCACCCACGGAGTGGTCATGCTCACCTGCTCGACTATGTCGTCGTACGTCAGCGTGAAGTGCGCATGACACGTGCACTGCGTGGAGCTGAGTGTGGCACTGATCACAAGTTAATGCGGACTAAGCTGTACATATATTTTCGGAAATCAATATATTGCACTCCCGCCGTGAATCGGCGTAAATTTAACATTCTCTCCCTCGGTACTGTGGCGTAACGTAATGAGTTGAAGAATGCGATGGCTGCACGCCTGTGTGATGTGGAGTGCATAGCCACGGTGGGCGACCTGTGGCACTACATTCGTGACCAGGTGACAGCTGCCGCCGAGGAGACCATCGGGCGCGTAAACTGTAAGCGGCCTGATCGGGTTGATGATCAATGCGACGATTGGCGCACTGGTGTCGGAGATAAATGCAGCATTTGCTGCACATGTTGCCGACCCCAGTGACTTGGGAAAGAGTTGTCAGCTTCGCAAACTTCGACGGCGACTGACCCGAGAGCTCCGTCGCATTAAAAATGCATGGTGGACGAAGAAGGCGCAGCAGATGGAATGCTACGCCAAACGCCGTCAACACAAGGAGTTCTTTGACTCCTTGAAGGCGGTGTATAGACCGAGATTGGAGCCGCTGAGGACACTGGTCGATGGTAGTTCAGGCGCTACCTGCACACAGACTGCAGACATAATGCAGACCTGGCGAAAACACTTTGACTGTCTCTTGAACAACCGTTCAGAGATCGATTGGCCTACATTGAACGGCTTGAAGCAGCACGACGTGAAGGCGAATCTGGCGGACACGCCGACACTGGATGAGACGCAGAGAGCACTTGCTGAGCTGCGAAACGGCAAATGTGCCGGAGGCGACGGGATCCCGCCTGAAGTATTGAAACACCGTGGACCCGCGTTGTTGACTGCGCTGCACCACTTGGTGCGGCGTGTACGGATTGAGGAGGAGGTGCCTCCTGAGTTGAAGGATGCCCTTGTGCTACCACTGTACAAAGGCAAAGGTAGCAAGCAATGTTGCACGAATTATCGTGACATCAACTTGCTGAGTTGTGTGGGCAAGGTGATTGCAGGAATCCTGCTCAACCTCCTCGTCAGGCAGGTTGTGGAACCTAACGTGGCGGAAGAGCAGTGTGGATTCCGTCCGAGTCGCAGCACTATGGATATGGTGTTCGCGGCTCGTCAGTTGTAAGAGAAGTGCAGAAAACGACACCAGCCATTGTATTCGCTTTTCGTTGATTTTACTAAGGCATTTGATACGGTGAACCTCGAGGCATTGTAGCTAGTGTTGGGTAAGTTTGGTTGCTTGAGTAAGTTTATAAGGTTACTTGAATGTCTGCACAGTGGTATGCGAGCGAGGGTGCAGCTGAGTGGATAGACATCGAATAACTTTGCGGTTGTCTCTGGTGTGAAGCAAGGCTGTGTCTCAGCTCCTGCCCTGTTTAATATATATCATCATGCAATGTTTTCTTGTGCTTTTGATGCCGCTTGTGCTTACGGTGTTCGCGTGGAGCACCGTATTGATGGTGGGTTGCTGAACATCCGTCGTTTCGGTGCCAGAACTCTAGTCTTTGAGAAAACTATCCGTAGGTTGCTGTTTGCTGACGACTGTGCGTTATTTTCACACAGCGCGGATGAGTTGCAGCACATGACTAGTACTCTGACTTCGACAGCGGCCAAATTCGGGCTCACCATCAACACAAGCAAAACTGTCTGCCTATTTCAGCCTTCAACGGAGGTGCAATCTTCAATATTGCCGCGAATCAGCATTGGTGCTGTAGTATTGAAAACCACCCCTCGCTTCAGCTACCTTGGGAGTGGGATGTCGACTGATCAGCAGCTACACGTTGAGTTGCGTATCCGCGTGTCGAAGGCAGCAGCGGCATTCGGGAAGCTAGAGTACCGAGTGTGGAACAAGTATCAGCTTAGCATTGGCACAAAGCTGATGGTGTACAAATCCATGGTACTGTCCGTTCTTCTATACGGCAGTGAAACGTGGACGATATACCGTCGGGATGTGCCATATCTCGAGCGGTTTCATCAGCAGTGTCCGCGACCAATTTTGCGCATCGGTTGGGGCGCCAGAGTTGCAGACACGAAAATGTTGCGCCGAAGTGGGATGTATGCAGTGGACTGCATACTTTTACTGAGACACCTGAGGTGGCTCGGTCATGTGTGGAGGATGGGTTCGACTCGGATACCGAGACAACTCTTATACGGTCAGCTGAGTATTGGGAAGCGGCACGTGCGGAATCCAAAGTTACTTTACCAGGACAAGATCAAAGCGAGCCTCACACGTTCTAATCTTGTTTGCAGGTCATGGGAATCGAAAGCGGTTGATCGGCGCGTATGGCGCGATCTCATCACGAAGGCAGTTGCTGAAGTGCGGGAGAAAGACCTCATGCATACAGAGAAGAAGTGGCAAGTGCGGAAGCCGCAGGCACCGATGGATTGTTCTCCATCGAAATCGAGTGCATGGTGCTGTAGCACATGCGGTCGCGAGTGCCTGAGTCAGGCAGGCCTAGTAAGCCCTGAGCGAGGCCACCCGGGACTACTACCGTAGCGCAGACGGGTTCTGCAGAGAACGTAGGCAGAACCGGCGCAGCTTATGTAGGTACGCTGGATTCGATAGGCTAACCGCGTCCTTGCATGCTAAGTCTCTTTATTTCAGGTGGTGGGTTTTCAATTTTGCCCTAATGCTTTTCTTTCCCCTATAAATGCCTAGTTATACTCTCTTCCATACACTTGCACACGTCCCTTAAACCACTTGTGGTTATTTCGATAATATTTTCGTGTTTGTAACATTTCCGTTAAATAAACCTCTTGACCTCGTGAACTTACCTCGTATTCTTTTGTAAACCTATTCTTTTGTAAACAACTTATTTCATATGCTCACTAATTTAAGACTTATGTCACCGTGTGCTTGCTTGCTAAGTCTGTCTATTTCAGGTGGTGGGTTTTCAATCTTTTCCCAATGCTTTGCTTTCTCATATAAATGTCTGCCTGTACTCTCCTCTATAAAGTTGTACACGTCAATTAAGTCAATTCTAGTCATTTTCGAAAAGATTTTTGTGTTCGTGGCATTTCCGTAAGTATACTTTTGACCACGTGCACTTATCTCGCATTCTTCTGTAAACAATTTACTTCAGATGCTCATTACTTTAAGATATGTCACCCTTTCCTTATGCAGTACTCGAGTTATTTTCTTCGTTATCTTTCTCTCAAGTGATTGGCTGTTGCTTGATATCCCCGGTGGGGCTGCGCTTGATGTGCATGTTGACAAGGTGCATACCTGCATATTACCCCCTACTTCGTCCATACTGGCTCCAGGAGACAGTTGGTCGTTGCTGGAGTGGACAGGGTGCACAGTCCTTGTGGCCGTGTTAGGCTCGAAGAATGGTTCCATGCAGTCAGTGTGGAGCGGACTACGGTCCAGCCACCGCCTTGTGTGCGATTGATTCCCCAACTACAGGGTGCTTGTGTTTGCCTGTGAAGGAGTGTGGGCCGGCTCCGTTGATGAAACGTGGCTCCCATCCACATGCCTCCCGGTCTTATTCCTTCGGGTGTACACTGGATATGGGGTGTGTAGTTGGAGCTGTGGGTGGTGCAGCGCAAGCCACCCATGGTCCATCTGTAAGCGCAGGCGCCCTGTTGCTGGCCACTGTGACAGGCAAATCCGAGACCGGATGCCGCCAACCATATTTCATGCTCACCACATGCTTCGGTTTCAGGAACCCCGTGAAGAAGTATGGTTCTGGTTAAAGTTTCCTTCCGGTAGTCCTCTAAATTGCGGTTAACTCGATAGCGCACGCCCCACGGGATGTCTGGAAAGATACGGATGGAGCAGCGTTCATTTCTGAGACCACCTGCCGACAGTAGTACTGATTCTACTTCAGTGATGGAGTTCAGCAAAACACGCAGAAGTCTCGGCTGTCCGAAACGTTTGGAGTTGGGGTGTCATATAATACGCATTACGTGTACAGGTTTAAGTACAACTCCGATTAGGTTACTAATAATGTCCCACTGGTTGAGGTCATCCAATTGCCTGCCTCTTATCTATGTCGAATTTGGTTTTAGTATAGTGCAGCACAGTATGCTCGGTACAGGTAGTTGTTTCTTTAGACCTTTCGACATGTCGCATTTAGTGACTGAAGCAATCAGAGATTTACCGCAAGCAAACGGTGGTGCTTGCACCTGGAAACCTCAGCTACGCTCCTCAGTTTCCGATCCAGTTGGGGGTGACGTTACTTTTAAATGCCGGCTCTTCTTGGAGGCAACCGTGACCCAACTTTCGCTCGTAACGGCTTGCTCTTTTTCTACGCACTCCGTCGCGAGTTTGGAAGTAGCCTTACGTGTAGTTACTCCGATCAAACTGGAAACCGCTTTAGTCAAATGTGATCTACATGTGGTATTGAGACAGCTGCTGATGTTCCGGACTCTGGGTGTCATGTTGCTTACGGTGTTATGAACAGTTCTTCGCGGGTTAGGAGAAGCACTTACGGGAAAGGATTGGGTTGCACCGTCTGCTACGCTTACCCCAACCATAGTGATTTTGGTGGTCACCATTTCCTCAAACTTTGCTAGTAGCTGGTCATACTTCTGAGATAAAAGGAGCACGCTTTTTATCAGTGGGGTAGATGTGCATTCCACACAGAACCATAGCGAGTCTGGTTTGTTTAATAACTTGGCCTGACTAGATTGAACTCAGAGGCATCTCGCATGGAAGAACTTGCAACAGTTACGGCACAAAATGCCCCTTAACATGTTTGGAACTTGATCCACATAGGTCTTTAGTCTGTGGCACGCCGGGCATCACGCCTGTTGAGCAAATGCTACGAACCATTTGATTGACTCACCTTCTATGGTATAAGGTCATTCTGGTATTGATGTCGATAAGGTCCCAATGGACACGTTGCAGTTGTGTACTTTTAGACTGTCCTCTCTGGCGTGACAGTTGAATCTGACGGCTTGAATGTAAGGCAGAATACACGAAGGTGTGATTGAGAATTTTCGTGATTCAGCCTATGGATCGCGCCGGGTGAATTTACTTTGAGGCCCGTAGCTGCAACGAGCAATGTTGGATTTGGACGAGTGACAGTTCGTTCGAAAGCCATTAAAATGGTCTATCGAGTGAGACCAAACAATGTCTCCGACGGTTGGTGTTAGACAACATTTGTCGCTTAGATATCGACCAAACACGGACCGGAAGTTAGAAATCAGGGTAAATGTAGGATGCACTGGGGCATAATCAGAAAACTGGTATCAAAAAGTAGAACTTGTAAAAGCACGACGAAGGAGTATGAATCCAAAGGTGTGCGACAAAATGTTCCTGAAGCACAGTTAAAAAACCACGAGTTAACAAGTGAGCGATTAGCGCGCAACTTCTCTTGTGCCAATGTTTTACGAGCAAAAGCAGTTAAAGAAGAGGATCTGGTTTATATTATGCCTGTCTACTAGTGTTGCCAATAGCGAAAGGCAAATGTATACCAGATAAAACTAAGTATATGGGGCCAAGAGAGAATAAGTGGAGAGCAGAATGTCTGATTCTTGGGTCTAGAACTTTTAAAGTGCCCTCTTTGTCAACAATAAGAAAGATGTATTTTTTATTTTGCAGCTTACTTTCTGATAGTGTTTGGAAAATGCTGAGTATAGTAACTAGTGCTCAGACTTAATGAAAAAGCTTCAATTAGGGCCCACTGGCAACCGACATCTAGGGAGACACATAAAGGTTCATTTAAAGAAGGCATTTAGACGATGCTGGACAATTCTAATGCTAAGCTTAGGTGCAACAGCAGCAGAAAACGCTTTCAACATCCTTTGCAAGGCTTAGGTCTGGTAACATGCCTTTAATAGGAGTACCTTAGAGGTCATAAGCCTAATATTTTTCCACGGATCCAGTGGTCAAGAAGTTGGAAAGTGGTAAATGTAAGTCTGAAGAGAATGAATGAAGATGTAAATAAGAAATAAGGATTGAGGGAAGGGGTCGTTGAAGCATAAGATCATTTTGTATTCAGTTTGCAATTCTTAAACCCTGGAAAATGAGTGCGACGGATATCCTTAAAGTCTCTTAGGTGCTAGAACGGTAACCACAATGAATATGGATGAGTTTTGAGCTCAAGGTGCTTAGATGTCTTGCACTACATCTCGGGCGTTCTCAAGCTACATCAGGGCCAGTTTCAAATAAGTGGTCTTGCGAATCGCACATATGGAAGATGCTTTGTAGATTGCCAAAACATAGGAATTTTTGTATCTGCTTCCTGAAGACCTGCAAGTTTTAGTTTTCTCTTATTCTGGAAAGCAACCTCTTCAATATGTTCACGTAGACAACTAAGAAGAAACGAGACCGCAGTCTCTTCTTTGCCTTTAGCGGAGTAATGGAATGGCCCTTGTTTCGGAGTCTCAATATAGCTGTACAAAGAATTGATGATGGTGCCGTAAAACGTAGCGTTTACCGAAAGTACACTTGGAATGGACCGTACACAAACTTTCATAGCTTTGTGCCGCTTCGGATTAAGAGAAACTTGGTCCTCAGTCTTATGAACCGGGATGAATTATCTGCTCAAAGGATACACTTTTCGAAGTGTTGCAGCTAATACTATCGAAGCTTAAAGGGAATGGCTACCCAGAGAATTTTATTAAGGCAAACATGGGGAGAAACACGGAGGCAAATGTGGCACTGATGGCAGAACGGAAACCTATTTTCCTGCAACTTCCTTACAAAGACTAAACAGGATCAGCGAATCTAGCCCACCGTCTCTCGTCCACACTCAGGAATACCTTCCCAGCGGCGAGGCTACAAATTCAGTTTAAATGCAGCCCAATGGTAAGACTAAGCCACAAGGATAAGCTGCCTGTCCACACCAAATCAACGTGTGTTTACTCCCTTACCTGTTCCTGTGGAGCAGACTATGTCAGTCGTACGACAAGACGGTTATCCGAAAGGTTGAAGGAACACCATCTAGCCTAGCTCGGAAATAGAGGCCAACAAGTCACCAACTCGGTCATCGCCACGCAGCTTGCGCATGCAAGTCACGCCACCAAGTCGGCTGATTCGTTCAAAGGAATCTAGCAGGTCCCATAAAATCAGTCAAAGTATTTCCGTAGGCGGATATTAGACGCCGCAGAAGCCATCGCCGTTCGGCTGTACGAACCAGCACTGTGCGCGCAGAAAAGGATCACTCGCGCGTTGTGCCTACCTTAGCCAGGACGGACTTCATTTGGCCTGTACGCACGTACGACTACAACGGTAACCTAACCGACGGTTTGTCCCAGCGCACTCGAATCAATTTGGCTGACTTACGACCCGTTTGGTCCGTATACAAAAATTTTGCAAATTTTGTAATTTCATAGAACGTTTCAACAAGCATTTAGAACTCGTTCGCCTGCTGAAAGACTTGCCTCCTGTGACGTCAAACCTCGTGCATCACATTTGCGCTAGGGGCTAACCTGCTCCGGCACGTTTTTGCATACTTGCAACGGGCAAGCTCAAAGCTGCTAAGGCGGAATTCGGGCTAATGCTCGAACTAAGAATCATCCACCCGTCCAAAAGCCCAAGGACCTCACCTTTACACATGGTGCCGAAGAAATCCGGTGACTGGCGCCCGTGTGGTGGCTACAGCGCACTCCACGAATTTACCGTCCCCGATAAATACCCATTCCGCACATGCTTGACTCGACCTTCGCTCTAGCGGGTAAGTCTATTTTTAGCAAAGTCGACCTAGTTGGCGCCTACCATCAGATACCTGTCACGCCAGACGACATTGCTAAAACAGCAGCCATCACGCCATTCGGCGTATTCGAGTACCTCAGAATGTCTTTCGGCCTCAATAACGCTGTCCAAACTTTTCAGCGTATCATTCATGTGATAACGCGAGGACTGGACGGCGTTTATCCTTATCTAGGTGATATACTCATCGCCAGCTCTTCTGACGTGGAACATCTCCATCACCTCGGCGCTCTCTTTCAACACTAAACACGGCAGTGGTTACAGTCAACCCTGATAACTGCGAGCTTGGCCAAAATTCCATCGACTTCCTTGGCCATCGCATATCCACCTCTGGTACTACATCTCTGCCAGACAAAATCCAGGCACTGCTGTACTATCCGGCTCCCAGTTACTTCAAACAATTACGCCGAGTACTTGGCCTGGTCAAATATTATAATCGCTTTATTAAAACTGCGCGAGCATTGCTCAACCAATGACTGATTGGCATCCCAGTAAACAACGGACTCTTCCTTTTGCAGACGACGCTAGATTGCCTTTTGAGAAGCTCAAAGAAGCTAGCTACAACATAGCGCTTCTCCCCATCCAGACACATCTGCACCACTCTCCCTGAAGACTGACGAATGCAAAACTGCCGTAGGTGCAGTTCCTCAACAATTCGTCGACCATAGATGAATACCTCTAGGTTTCCTCTCGAAATGTTTACAACCTGCCGAATCGCGTTACAGCAACTTCGGTAGGAAACTGTTTGCTATCTACCTAGGTATCAGACATTTCCGTCACTATCTCGAAGGTCGAGCTTTTGCAGTCTTCACTGACCACAAGCCATTGAGTTACGTAATCAATGGCACAACGGAGAAGTATTCTCCGCGGGACACTAGACACCTAGACTACGTTTCTTAGTTTACGACAGACGTACGACATGTCTCAGGTGCTCTCAATCCAGTCGCGGATGCGCTTTTACGCGTTCAGCAGATCAGCTTATCGCTTGGCACCAATCTTGAGCTAGCCGCTATGGCTGCGTCCCAACAAGCTGATCCCGACATCGGCAAGCTACGACGCAACACCTTGTTGGAACTACGCGAAGTCCCACTAGTTTCATCTGAGGGGACTATTCTTTTTGAAGTCTCACAAACTTCTCCCCGACCCGTAGTTTCTACTTCAATGCGTCGAATAGTTTTCATCGCTTCACACAACCTAACTCATCCCGGCATACGTGCCTCGTGGAAGCTCGTAACGGAACGCTTCTTATGGCCCAATGTCAATCGTGATATCCGCATTTGGACATGCACATGCTTGGAGTGTCAGCGCGCCAAGGTGTACAGACACACCAGAAGCCCACTTCGCGTCTTTTTGCTCCTGAATCTCGTTTTGCACATGTCCATGTAGACCTGGTCGGACCTATGCCTCCATGCAAAGATTACGTATATCTCCTCAATTGTGGCGACCGATTCCCCCGCTGGCCAGAGGAGATTCCGATAGCCAGATGCGCATCTGTCAAATTTGCGCAAGCTTTCCTAGAACGCTGGGTAGGTCAATTCAGCTGCCTAAGCGTAGTCATCACTGACAGAGGATCACACTTTGACGGATCCTTCAGTAAACTGCTCAACGTTCTTGGTTGTCAGCATAACCAAACCGCCGCATACCATCCATCTGTTGTCCACAACCTGGAAGACATTCGTAACTAGCCAGCGGAACAGAAAAGGCATGAAGAACTCAAGGCTGTTGCTCTAAATTGTTCATGCTTGTCCAAAGGACGAGGAGTTAGGTAACTACTGAACAAAGCTCAGCTTGACGAACTAAAATCGTATATATTGTTGCGAAAATGCAAAGCCTAACAAAATCCTAGACGGTGGGCAACACTTTTCCTCTGCTCTTGTCATTTCAACGTTATCACGCAAGCTATGCAACGTCCTTTTTGCTTGTCTGGGGGACCCGCTCTTTAATCTAGCGGGAATATCTGACCGTACCTAGGAACCTGGCTTCTAGATTTCCCATACTCAACCCGCATCTAGTACCGGGTAAGCGAAACAGGGCGCAACTCGTGTCGCTTACCAGTCAAACATAGAACTGCACATCTTTTGGTCAGTTTTAAAAAGCTTTCTAACGTTGGCAATCCTTTCAGCTCACGTTAGAAACCTCCGCCTAGGTTATCTTATTGCTGGTACCGAGAGCAACTTGCTCGCCAGGCCAGCTCTTGTCGCCTGCTCTGTACTTTGGCGCAATAGGCAAGGAAACGGACCAGCTAGCATGTAGAGTTGACGGAATTTGCTGGCTGCCGCAGCCGCCATTTCTTCATAACTGCTCGGGAACCAGGAGTGCTCTAGTTAAATAAATAAATAAATAAATAGTTTATTCTCGTCACTGCGAGGCACACCATCAAGGGCGTGATCATGGTAGTACAGATATATATGATGAATATTTGCACAAATTAGTACATTTTGTCCAATAGCATGGGAATTTATGTGTGCGTTGTGACGTAAAACTATATTTAACTGTGTATTTCAAAGGGGACATGTTGTGTGAGTAGGTAACTGCGACTGTGTGTGCTTTTGTTTGTTGTGTTTGCCATCAAAGGGGGAATCAATTGGACGCCTTGAGTCAAATGACGTCCGTGCTGTGTGAATGATCCTCCGGAAAAGGTAAGAGGCAGTGACTTTATTTAGTGGCGAGTCACATCCGCCACTTGGTGGACACTGGTGCCAAAGTTAGCGTTTTTTGTCGCGATAAACAAACCTGAATGAGAGGACGATTGGTTTACTACGCGCAGCCAGCGAAACGACCATTCTCGTGTACGGTCAACGTTCGCGCACGTTTAATATATGCCTACGAGGTATATTTAAGTTAATGTTCATCGTCGCAGGTGTTCAGACGCCAATTCTTAACCCGACTTCCTGCAACAATTCGACTTGCAAGTTGACGCGATGCAACGCCGTTTGATCGCGCACCAAACGAATCTGGCAGTTTTAGTTATGTTGACCGACATTGAGTCAATCAGTCTTGTATACGCCGTCCAATCGAGCCCAGCTATCGGGCAGATGCTTCTGAGCAAATTGTTTCAAGCATCTGGGTAAAAGCACGATTGTCATTCGTCACGGATTCTGCAAAGCAACATATTGTTATTAAAGGTTTGAATGTACCTGCTAAGGCGCGGAGCATGACCCTTGACAAACTAAAATGTCCAGCGCGGTACTTTGTCACATGTAGGACAAGCCGACGTTTGTTCCTCTAAAAGTGTGCGAGCGTCCCTGCTTTGTAAGGTTCCAGAGCTTAGGATGCAGACCTTCAAGTGGTGTTCATTCCAAGCTAAATAATTTTATCGTTCCCGACCGAAATCCTATTCCTCTTATTAAGTGAATCAAGGCTAGCATAAACGGCACAATGTGTGCTTGAGAATTTATCTGGTTCGCGTACATCACCAGGTTCCAGTCGCTATGGAAGATATACCGAAGACTGCCATAAGCAGGTCCGTTCGGTTGTTCGAATTTTTGCGTCGCCTGTTCAGTTTTCATAACACAGCTCAGAAGTTCCAACGATTCATACATTCAGTCACCAGAGGTCTAGGGTTCGTCTAAGCCTACCACGACTGCATCTTAGTGGCAAAGGCTTCTAAAGGCGACATCCATATATCACAAGCAACTTTTCGGTTGGCTAGCTGCTATTATCATAAATGGCAACGCTGCCAAATGCTTATTCCGGCAATCATCCGTCAAATTTCTTGGCATACTGCTTCCTGACGATGGAGTAAGTGCTCTCAAAAGCTTTCCGGTTCTGAACAGATAACCGTTTTGTCGGCGTACTCACTTATTATCGACATTAGCTTCTACAATGGGCCAATCTGCCGAGTCAAATAACCGACCTGTCTCGGCAGCTTAAAACGGCTGCTGCTTCGAAAGTATTAGATTCCAGCTAAATGCCTTAGCCGTCGACATTAGGTTTCCCCGCTTTGATTCGAAAGCAAGGCTCAGCGTCGCAGTTGACGTATCCGACATCCTGCAGCCAATTACCGATACATGCTTGTAACCACTTGCGTTCTACTCTAGACGCATACAGCGCGCCGGAATAAAGAACAGCAAGGTCAGCCGGGAAGTACATAAAACAACAAGATGTTTCTAGACACGGCGAAACGCACAGCACCCGAAGGTTCAGAACAAAACGCACAATAATCACAAGCGCTAGCATTATTAATAAAGGAATTAGGTTTCTGCACGTCTTGAACACGAAGACTGCATAAGAACAACGAAAGCAGTTGTGACAAGTAGTAGTTAAAGGGGCGATTGCTTCGGCTGCCCAAATCGTGAACACGCTCCAACGTGTTCCTTAAATGGTAGATAGCTTTCACAGTCGATCAGCACGTTGCTCAATATTATCCGCTGCGTTCCGTTTCACAAAAGTTGTTTGTGCGACTTCTAGGCGCCGTTTGCTACCGTTGTAGGAACGGTCTTTTGACGACTTCCATTCCTGTTATATTAGCAATTTTCAGTAGATTAGGCGTCCGGATAAGTGCTGGGCTCATAGAAAGACAGTAAGAAAGCGATGGTATCAGCACCGTCAAAGGAAACTAATTGGTAATTAATTCTTGTAAAGCTAAGGTGAATAGTATAAAGTAAACATTTAATAACGGTTTGCTAATCGGCATATTTAGCTAGAAATCATAAGCGTAAAAAGAACCAATATCAAATACTGGATGACCTCGAGCGCCATAATCAAACGACTTTATTTATTGCCGAATTAAGTACCTGTAATTAACTGAACGTACCGTTAAAAACAAAAATTATATGGACAAGTCAGGACCTTACTTAATTGCTGCACACAATAACGGCCAAATTACCGCAATACTTGCCGTATTTCACGAGCTTTGGAGTGACGGCCAATACAGTAGCCATGTACTTTACCACAATTGCCATAATGCTGGTTTAGCAAATACCGTGAACCTAGGAATAATCATTAAATTGGCTAGGTGCCATAGAGTCTTATTTGGGCTGCGTATCTAGTAATATACAATATAGCTCCAAAGTAGCAGTAAATACGATGTACGATGCAGTGGACTCAAAACCACTTTACAAGCGTGCATAATGAAACGTGAAAGAATAAGTAAATATATACACGGAAATGCTGGAAAGCCACCATATAATGTTTGGTTTGCATAAAAGTACATGGCTCTTTATACTTTGGGCATGGTCGATATATCTCAGGTTGCGTTTTTAGAGGCCATTTGCTCGCAGAAAATACTGTGTATGTAACGTAGCAAAAATCATTTACGTTTAGCTGTTGTGAATGTTGTCCCAGGGTCGCTCAGTGTCCATTTTACATGAATGAGTCTGTTAACCCCATCAATTTAATGGACAAATTCAGCAAGCTTTATTAAGTTTAGCTCATTTTATGCATCTATAATTGTGGACCTCAGTTGACAATAAGCCGCACCACACGGTCGTCAATATTACAGAACTGGGCAGGTAAAACCTGGCAAAATGTTAATCAACATGTAATTTTCTTTCGGCCGTATTAGTAAGACCCCAAGTGCTTTCGTTTCACGGGCTGGGATTTTCTAAACATGATGCATTATTGTGCCACTTGTGTTGAGGTACTCTATTGTGCAGCTGTGTACTGCTGTTGAGCTTTCACTTCAATAGTTGAGGTCCAGTATGAGTAAGGTCTATGTAACATAAAGCTTGAATGTCACACTAGTCATCAGGTCGGTGCATGTTTTAGTCAGAACTATTCTAATTGACCAGACGGCATAACTAAATAAAAGTAAAGTAATGAAAGGTAAGGTACGCGGGAAGTAGGAGCGGGGTTTCCACCCACCGTTACGTATGACTCAGAGTGGACAATAGAGCAGCTAAAAGATAACATTTTAGCAGCCCAAACTAATGCAAGTTGTGGTCTGGAAGAGCAAGATTTCCAGCCATTCGGTGTGACAGGGGGCTCTTGCACCTGGCGATCTTTCTTGCCAGAGTCAGATAATATGAAATAGTACCTTGTAGGTTAGCATGAATAATAATTAAAAATGCATCTGGTACATCATGTTGTCAGTCTACTAGTTTCCCAATAGTGCTTAGCGATTGTTCAACTCAAAAACCGGCTAAGGAACTGTCCCGGATAAAGTAATACTTGCCTTGGAAATCAGCTATTTTAGCGAGTAATCGCTTATTAACGATTATCGCATCAAGTTCAAACGTTCCGGAATGTTCTACTTCTGCGCGTGATTAAAACCACCTGACACCTCAGTTAGATATGAGGAACTAGTAATCTTGATAGCTGACCTTCCACTTCTACAAGGCGAAGGTCAGTAGAGACCTTCCCTTTCTCCGAGGTCTGGAACTTCTTGGGGATCTGGGATTGGACCGTGAAAGAGCTTGTGCCTGGGACAGGACATAGAAACCTCCAAGGACCTACATAGAACACGGCTGTACAACAAGCGGATAAAAATGCACTCACTAACATGACCGTCGTCTAGTAATGGTAGCTGGACATGAAGCCTTCATACTCCTGCGAAGCATACATAACCCTGAGAAATCTAGACGCAAGAATCGAAAGTTTTGCTCACCTGGACACGAAGATGACCATGGTCTAACCCTCCATAGGCCTCAGCCATTATGGCCGCCCCGACCAAAAATAACCTGTTCAGCTAACAGAGGAAATTAGAAGGCAACTGACGGCGGTTAACCGAGGGTTAAATCAGTCAACGAGCTGCTCTGCCAGTTTTACTTTAGTGTACAAACGGATTTCTGACAGTGTTTCAGGACGTGGTGGGTTTTCGCCTGGCAAGCGTTCTCCCTCTAAAAAGCCACAAATGTCCGCTTAACAACACTGCGACGTGGCGGATGTGACTCGCCACTGAATAAAGTCACTGCCCACAACTACATACTGGCAAGCCGACCAGAATCCTTATGTAATATTTTCCTGGCAAGTTTTCTCTACAAACGGAATGCCCAGCCTGTTTACACTACACACACTAGAACCCAACTTGTCGTCATGCCTTGACGAATTTATACCTCAAGATTAATTTTACGATTTCCAAAGCCTGCACAACTTTCGGCTTACTGCCGATTACATACATAGCAACGTGTTTGTTGCGAAACGTAATTGCTTGTAATCGTTGATCATGCCTGGTCTGGTGTGTCTCGGAAATTCGAGAATATACTATTTATTTATTTATTTATTTGTAAATACAGCCAAGGTCCGCAGTAGTTGTACAAGGTTCGTTGACGGCGAATAATATGTTTTGTTGGCAAGGTCCTTAGCGTTTTGTTTTA
>OX104065.1:25793093-25811434 GCA_944474145.2 Dicrocoelium dendriticum | reverse complement strand
TGAAGAATGCTTTAATGGAGTGCAGATCATCCCGGCTTCGTAATGGTCATGGATTGCACTAAACCTTGTTTGGGCTCCTGTGCTCATGGATCACTTCATGGCAAGTTTACCCCCCATTTGCATCTTGACGCAACAGTTTTTGCGCGCCAAATCGCCATCATGGTCCTTGATCTGACTATTATCCGACAATATGCTCGCCCATTTGGACTGCATCTTTTCGTTTATTCCTTTCATTAAAACGAAATGTTTTAATATTCCAAAGAAGCTATGCTTGTATGCATATTTATCATGCCTTTAGAGGTGTATCTCGTTTTACAGAGAATATACCATTTATTTATTTATTTAATGAGAGCGTGGTTGGTGGGGAGGCTGAGAGGGATTAGTAGCGTCAGGTCTGGGCGCCCTGGCAGTATCTCAGCCCAGTGCTCCTGGACGTCGCAGGTTTCCAGCTGGCCCGCTTCCTGTCTATAAAAAGCCACTAATACCTGCGACGAGACGGATGGGACTCGCCTTCAACCAAATTCACGGTCGCATGCTAACAAGCCTATCACACCCCACCAAGGATGTTATTCATCCCTCCTCACACTGTCCACTCAAGCAATCACAAATGCGGCGGCACATACTCGAACTTGAATAACTGCTAAGAACATGCAATCCCACATATCTGTATAAACTCACAAATCTAATGCTAATGGCAAACCCGCACCAGTTTCCATACGTTACACGACCTTTAGTTTTGCCTTTCGCGCGATGGTCTATGTACTGGCGTGCTTCACATTGTCCAAGAATAGAAAATTTATGTATTTATTTATCTCACCATGAGAAGTTCTCTTAAAACTGTTGCTGCGCGAAGCTTAAGGTGGACGAGCTTTGAGTTAAAAGCGGGAAATAAGTTTACCGGCGACCAACCCTGGTGCTGTCGATCCACTCGCCATCTGCCCAGGGGTCTTCATGACTGCCCTTGTAAGAGACTCGAATGTGTTTGGAGCTGAATCACCTGCGGGATAATGGCTGAGTATGAGCTAGGGCAGTGAATCAGCAAGGTTGCTCTTTCACTGGTGCCGCCTTTACTTGGCAGCATAGCCAGCTGTTAGTGATGGTATGCTGACAAGGTGTATGCGTTTGCAGGCTAATGGTTTGATTAGAGCATTGGGCTTTCCGGCAAGTATCCTTCTCACCTACTTATTGTGCTTCCTTCCTTAAGTGGCTATAATTGTATGGCATCGTAGGACCACTTTATATTGCCGATGTACTGCTTCTGCAGCTGATGATGGGGATTTTATCTCTAGATTAACCAGCATTTGGTATGTATGAATGACTAATTGAATGTGCGCACCATCCAACCGCTGAACTTGATAAGTCAACCCTTAGTTTCCTCACTGCATACTGTGACCGTGTGCTTCTTTGTTACACCACAGAGCACTGTTCCTATTTGCTTGCGTATTATGAGTCAAGCACGCAACACAAGCTCCACATGATGACGTGAATATTTGAAGTTGCTTCAAACACATGCGTTGCATATGTTGTTTTTACATTCGTATTACCATATGTTGGATATACACTGAAATCTTTGGCGTTTCCGTGGATTAGGTGAACCACTTGAAGGTGTGACCCTACGGTGTCAACCGCATGTCAAATGCGCGCAGAGCGATGAGGGTAAGCTCCGGATTGACCACATAGCAGAAGCGCTCTTTATTGAGAGACTAAGGAAACATGAACTGCCGAGCCGTCAGTTAAGTGCTTCAACCGGTGCCACTGATTGGGACTGAGAGGATTTGGTGGTAGACACGCACTTAGTAGCCGGCTCTAAGCGTAATTTAGCCATCTTAACATCTGGTCCCGCCTATTCCAACTCAACTGTTTTCATTCCTTATTCGAAAACAGCGCGTGGTAAACCCCGTTTACGCCTACTCTTTGCACTGGTATACGTGTTGGAGCAAGAAAGCCTAAAATACATAGTTGGATAGTCTTTGGCATGCCGGTTCCTTCTCTACTCGGGCAAAGTTCTCGAAGCCTTTCTTTCCAATAGACATAGTGCAAATAGTCGAGAGCTTATATTCGGTATGCACGACAATCCAAAAACGGTGGGTGGACTCGGAACACAGGCTGAGAAGTACGAGGCAACATTCTCCAACGTAGGCTTGCACGCCGAATTCAGTGCAGCAACGAAACGGTTACTGGGTAGTTGCAGCTCATTTTAATATAACTCATGGTTGTTCAGTACTTTGACTCTAATTCAGTCCAAACACAACAGTTGTTGAACGTTGTAGCTCAAATCAATCCAACCCAAGCGGTTGTTCCTTACTTCCCGCCCATTTAAGTAAGCCCAAGATACGGGTTGGGTAGGTCTACTCTAGTTCAATGCAAATTAAACCACGGATGCTGAGTACTAGTACTTCAAGTGAACCCCACCCAAGAAACGGTTGTTGAGTAATTTTACTGCAACCATCCAACCCAAGCCGTTGTTGAGTGCATGAACTCCAATTCAAAACAGGGCACGATGTTGAGTACTGTAAACAACAGGTTCGATTGGGGCTCAAGGGACTCGTAAAACTCCTAAGTAGCCAAGAGTGGAAGGCGAGACGTTAACTAGGATATTATTAAAAAACTACAAGTCAACTACCTGTGCATATACCTCAACAGTGCCCGCTTAGTCCTGAAACAACCGGGTCGTTGTACAGTTACACAAGGAAAGATAGTCCGCGCAGTTTCTACCGTACAGCAAGGCCACACCGCACAGCTACAAGTAGATGAATGTGAGGGTACTTTACAAGGGTTCCGAAATCTTATCCCATTGGTCAGCCGAACGACACAGGAAGATATAAGGAGTCATTAAATTTAAATGGAATCGGATTAACGCGTCTCGGTGCAGATATGGGATCAAAGTCCAAAAAGACCTGGGTGTTTTTCGGGTTAGTGGCACTGGGTGGGAGTGCACAATCGTCAAAGCGGGTTCGGATGCTAACAAGTCCATGTCAACTGGGAATTTACAAGGAGCAAGACAAACATAACATGGGCCTTTTTACCTCTGGGACTGGTGGGAGTGCGCTATCCTCACAGGGGGTTTGGGATGAAACCACGCAGGCATGGCTAGGAAAGCGGTAGATAGCACCATAGCCCGTAAGAACAGGCATCAGGGGTTTATCCTGAGCAGGTCTCGATACAATGGTTTGTTGCATGCCAAAGGTGGAGCTTTGCACAGGTAATCACATGACATAGAATGATTATGGGTTATCAGGAATCCCGACAGAAGGCGCAGCTGCTGTGGTTATCTTACTATGCTCATTATATGCACGCTGCGCTTTTAGTGATAAGACTTCCGCCTACACTGGGCGTTTCAGGAAGTCGTTGCATCCACAGCTCGCGGAGGATCCCAAAGTCCATGTTGGACCTGCGATGAGCTGTTGCACTCCGCACACCAAGGTTGAGGGCTTTGTATCTCCCAGGTACAGGTCACTAAATAGTTGCCGCCGACGATCCATGTCGGAAGGCGTGATCCGCTGAACAATAGTCTGTTTAAGAGTCTAGTATTTCATTACAAGTGGGGCAAAATATGATGCGCTCACCTGCGCGGATATTCTCCGAAGAATGTGGGATATAAATAAATAAATAGGTATATTTCTAGACCTGCTAGAGGCTGCACCCTAAAGGGTTCAGATCAATGCTTACATAAATCCGATGCTCTTGCATGGAAGTAGGTAAAATATAAATATATGTTCATCGTCAGCAGTTACAAATGCATTGGCATTGTTTGATATACAGCTACTGGGTCGCAGGCGCCCACCTTGACATTTTTCTGGTTCCTGCTGGTGATATTGAACTCCTTGTTCTTTTGTGAAAACTTCGCGGAGGTGTAGTTGTGCCTTTTCTCCTTGGAACAGAATCCAATTCGCCGAAGTGTACTTTAAATTGATCGCACATTAATTGGCCACTCAGTTGCCCCAATTGTGCGCACATGGAAGAAATGAGTGAAGGGATTGTAAGGCATACGAAAAGTTGAAAACAATTCCGATAAATGCGGACAAAAATAGAAACAATTTGTTAAGAGAGAAAATATATCTGCGTGTTTCAGTCGAAAAATACCAATTAACAAAAAATACAGCCCTACTTTTCATACGCTGATATTGCTCTGCGGCGCAAAATTTCAACCTGAGTTATTCTCAGATAAAAGAAAAAGCCTTTCTACAGTTAGAGTACCGCTTAAAGTGGCACAAAATTACACTGGTCTGGACCAGCTTTAGCGCCTGAATACGTTGAACGTAAAAGCAACACAATACGTGCAGTTGTTTGCGAGTTATTCGCAATTAAATGATGGTCTACGAATAAGGCCATTTTTATTTTTCGCTAAAAATGGCTTTCTGCTTTGCAAGCAGATAGCAGAAAAAAGAAAAGAAAATATAAAAAGTAGGGAAGCGGCGTATGTTCTAGATAGGCATAGCTATTCAGAAATGCTCTCGTTAGCCCGTAATACCCTGCGGCAACTACGGACTGCGCAGGTGGCCGAAAAGTAAACTTTGCAGGCATACATGACAAATATATGCAGATAAGGGATGAGCTTGCGCGAAAACGCTAGAAATCCAGCAAGGAATATTATATCTACAAGGGAATTCAGTGGAGCTTGTAATTAACTCACGGTTAGAAGGCCACAGCATACCATTTTCAGTGGATACTGAGCCACATAAACGACCAGTAAAATAGAGTTTAGCATTTTTTAAGCCTCTAAACTTTTCTAAAGCTTACAGCAAGGCCGCATGAGCCAGGTCTACCTGAGTAACCCAGGGGATCTTTCAGATCCGTTGACAGATTTCGGCCTACAAAAGACACACATTACTTAGCTAAACATCACAAGATTTATCCCTTAGAGCCGATCTTCTATATTCATATGGCTCTGTCTCTAACGTCAGTGAGCTATAGGAGCCTGCCACCAATAATAAAGAAATAAGCATGGGAAATTTTAGTAAAATTTAGCTAATTGCATTTGGGCGTGAAATCCGTTTTGGTCTACATTGGTTGGGCTTTAACAACTCTACTTCTGGTGGATGAACTTGCTCATACTTGAGGTATTGTTATGCCTCATGTGTAGATGCACACTATTGTGCAGCTCTTTGATGAATTTCGCTTTATTTCTCTCCATTTTTAAGTTCCGAAGATAGTGCCGGCGGTGTTCATCCAGTTGGCAATGTTAACTGGTACTCTAATGTCACACCGACTATTTCTTTTGTGATTTTCTTGGCAAGAGCTGTTCTAGCACCCTAAGCAAAGAGCGATAAGCTAAGTATGAGCGATAAAATCAGAAGAAATAATACGGATGTAAGAAATATGGATTCAAGGTGCAAGGAAGCATAATGAAGGATCATTCGCGCAAAGTGGTGGAGGGGCTAACGCCACTGAATTCACCAAGACGGGCTCTACGGTGCTAGGCGTTTATGGAAATAGAATATCCTCTATATCATCCACTGTAAAAAAATGGAATAAATTTTGCTAGATGTGAAACATCATGAGCAAATTAATAGCTCATAAAATCACTGGAGCTAGCTCACCAGAATAAAAATTCAAAATGGCGGGTGACGGGTTCTGGACCGAGGTCACCAATAATTGTGTGGTGCCTAGGACACTAGTCGGCAATCAACGACGCGTAAGAGCCATGTCAACTACGGGACGTCATGGAACTTGTAGGCGACTGAAGTCAACGAGTATTGTGCAGGCTACAAAATTAAGAAGCGAATCAACTAGAGCGAGGGATGGTGCAGCAAGTTACTCACCAAAAATGTTGTGTCGTCAGTGTCGTTAGTAAAACAAGTGGATGTTTTGAAGGTTAAAACAATGGCAAAATCTAGTTGCAAAATACTGAAAGAGCGTGTTTTCCGGTACATTACTGCTAACGCGCTAGTCCAACCCGCTTTAAGGTTGCTTGGCCCTTCATCGGATCGGACCCGAAAATTTTTACCCTGTGGGTCATGTAAAGCTCGAGCCTTTATTCCCATTAAATATTAGGTTTCAATAGTCGTATGCCACTGTTAAAATGAATGCAGTCGGATCTTACAGCGGACTTCGCGTCTGAACGAAGAGCCGGTTTACATCTTATGTGATCTATCCCTCTCCTCATCTGTGATTGCTACGCGGTAACTCGACTTTTGGCGTGCCATACTGATCAAGCATATTAGGCAAAATATCGTGAAGCACAGTGTTTGACGAAACGTGACGAAATTTGACCATTGTCAAATTTTCTGAGTACAAGTGCTTATGTTTAATACACAGCGTTTGCATTGTGCGGCGTTGATCTACTTGAGCTTACACCCCAAGTACCGTTGCATCTGTTCATTGACCTTCCCACTAGATGAATGCACGCCCAAGTACCGTCTATCTTAGACCTCTTATTTGCTTTCATTCGATTTTGTTGGGTTCTACTTATCATTGAAAGCATTGAATGGTAGAGAGCAGAAGGGACGTCCCGTGTCAGCTCCTTCACTGCACGATCTTCCAAGGACTGCAGGCGTAGTAGCTTTGTCATAGCTCAGGATGTAGTACCAGTCCTGCAGTATCCTGGAGTACTCAGTAGAAAGATGTCTAACAAACTTTTGAGACGCTTTTGACTACGCATTGACAATTGAGTCCGGCAGTCGGTTCCAGTCATTAAGTACTCGAGTAGAGAGCAACAGCTTAGCGGACTTTGAACGTCCTTGGTTTAAACAGCCTCCAGCTGTGACCTCGTGTCGAACTGCCGAGCCTTAGCCGGAAACACTGCCTCAGCTCGTTTCCCAGTCCTCCTCGTAGGATGCGTCTGGTATAGATGAGGTCTTCGTGACGTCAACGATATTCCAAGGGAACGAAGTTCATCCTCTTTAGTCAGGCTAGGTACGGGAGTTTGCGTAGCCCAAGGACAAATTTTGAGGCAAGTCGCTGAAATTTTTCTATCTCGTTACATTCATGTTTCGATAGAGGGGCTACGGCTGGAAGCCCGAATTCAAGAATAGGACGGATGTGGGAGGTGAAGAGAAGGCTAAATATTTGCGGCGTCATTTTAGAGGAAGAGCTCCTTATGATGCCCCTCATCCTGTTAGCCGCAGCAGTTTTCTTTAATGTGTTAAGGATAGTTCTGAGAACAGGGGATACTATTGTCCCCAGGTCCTTTTCCTGTGTGGCAATCTTGAGTAGGTGCCCGCCAACCTGATAGATACCCAGTGGTACAGCAGCACCTATGGAAAGGACAGAGCATTTATCTTTGTTGACCGGCAAACCCAACTTGATAGACCAAGAGTGTAGTGGATCAAGCGTTTCCTGTAATCGGTCGGTGTCTTCGAGGCTGGACACTTAGGAACATAGCTCGAGGTCGTCTGCACAAATCAGACAGTCAGTTTATAGCATACCTGGTAGGTCATTGATATATATCTTGAACAATTCCGGGCCGAGAACGGAGCGTTTTGGTACGACACTGTACATAGGCACTGGAAATGAAAGGGTATCGTTTACTTTGACTTGAATGTTCTGGCCTTAAAAGCAGTCACTGATCCATAGTAGGAGGTTCCCTGTTATGCCAATTCTGCAGAACTTAGAGAGTAGTTCCTGATGAAGGACACTGTCAAAAGGTTTGCTGAAGTCAATGAAGACCATATCTAAACGTTTTCCAGCGTCCATTGATTTAGCTCAATTCTCTCTAGCGACCAGCAGGTTAGTGATGCAGGAATGTCCCTTTCGGAAGCCATGCTGGGTGACTGAAGTGAAGTTCAGATCTTCGCAGTGTCGGTGGATAGCACACTTAATGAGCTTTACCATGATCTTGCAGGCGACCGCCAAGCAAATTGGCTGATAGTTGGCGAGGTCCTGGCGGTTTTCACCCTTGTATTTCGACATAACTACACCCGTCTTCCAATCGACAGGTAGTCGACCAGCTTTAAGAAAGAGCTGAAAATTTGACAAAGTGGGACGGCAATGAATTCTGCTACCATCTTGACGAGGTGTAGCCCGTCTGGGCCTGGTGAAGAAGATGAGTTCAGTTCTAGTAGTAACTTCAAGGTAGCACCTGTATGTGCAAGTACATGATTGCTTGCGAGTTTGTCTCCCTTTATGTATACTGAGGAGAACTGTAGAGCCAAGAGGTCAGCTTTGGCGTCATCATCATAGTGTACGCTACTTGGCTCATTAGTAGCCAATACAGGAACTCCACAGACCGCCTTGGATGATTTGTTAAGGTATGAAAATAGTTTCTTTGGCCTAGAAAGGGCTTGTTCGGCCAGTCTATGCTCGTATCGTTGTCTATTTTTACATTTTTCGGAATTGTTTTTGCTTTTCGTATGCCTTATAATCCCTTCATTCATTTCCTCCATGTGCGCAACAACAATTGGGGCAACTGAGTGGCCAATTATTGGGCGATCAATTTAAAGTGAACTTGTGGCAAATTGGATTCTGTTCCAAGGAGAAAAGGCAAACTACACCTCCGCGAAGTATTCACAATAAAATACAAGGAGCTCAATATCGCCCGAAGGAACCAGAAAAATGTCAAGCTGGGTGCCTGCGACCCAGTAGCTGTACACTAAACAGTGCCAATGCATTTGCAATTGCTAACGATGAACATATACTTATATTTTACCTACTTCCATGCAAGAGCATCGGATAAATGTAAGCATTGATCTGAACCCTTTAGGGTGCAGCCTCTAGCAGGTCTAGAAATATACCTATTTATTTATTTATTTATTTCTGCGGGGAGCAAAAGTTCCTGATGACCTTGTATTTAAAGTAGTCTAAGTGGGAAATTTTAATCTGTCCCATAGTTATCCTCGTTGTTTCATTTTGGCCATGAGTTCTCGGTCGATCCAGGGGGACCCTTAGGGAGAGGCCTGTTACTGTGGAAGAGAACGATCTCCTCAATGAGTAGCTTCAATTTGTAGAGTAGATCGTTCCAAGCAGCATCCAGTTCCAAGCGTTGTGGAACATTCCAGTCCAGCGTACTTTCGGCCGGCCGCCCTTAGCTTGAATACGTCGGTCAGCTATAAGCTTCAACCATGTGCGCGCCGGGCTCGGATAGCTAGACGTTTAGTCCATAAGAAGGAGATTGTACAATGATCGCTTTTGCCTATGGGCTGTAGAAGGGTCAATTCTGAGACATCCGACAGAGCGGGACTGAGCACAAGATCAAGAGTGTGCGGCGTCTGGCCGGGAAGAAGCCCAGTGGGCGATGTTATATGCTGGGAGAGATTCCTTTTGAGGACAGTTTCAAGGAGACTGGCGTCAAAGGACTCGGGTGAAAGGCGGCAGTGTGGTGAGTCCCAGTTGACATCTGGTGCATTGAAGTCACCCACAATACGACAATCTCTGCGGTTTCCATGCGATTTGCTAACGTCATGCGCAGAGCCGCATGTCCACACGGGGCATTGTAGACAACGCCAACCATAAGAAATTTGAAGCCATTATTGATCCTACACCAGCGCAGCTCTGTGCCAACAACAGCGTCGCTGACGGCTTCTACGAGATAAACTTTAAAATCCTCTCTCCAGTAGAGTAATTTGCCGCCACCAGCTCTTGCTCCAGAGCGGTCAGTTCGGAAGAGTTGGTATCCTGAGATGACGAGCTAAGAGTCAGAAATATCTGAAGTGAGCCACGACTCATTGAAGGCCAACAGGTCAGGAAGTAGCTTTGCGGTAAGAGCGTGTGCCTCGTCCAATTTGTTTCGGAGGCTGCTCTTCAGTTATACTCTGTCTAGACGCTACCATAATACTGTTGAGTCTCTCCCGAACATATGGCACGCAGACTATCAATCAATGAGAGCCAAGGTTCCGGGTTTCCATTGTGAGATCTCGGGCGATGATACTGTATAGGTTGTCTGGGATAAATTTAAGTCCCACCTCACATAGGTTTCTGCTCCCTTCATCCCAGTCACAAGAAGAAAGGAGGCACGAACACATCCGCCCTGGATAGGTTCCACTGGCAGGCATCTGCTCACAAAGTGCTGTAAATGTTGGCGGACATACCGAGATACTCAGTCCACCGATACTTATGACAGGTACTGTAAGGTTAGGAATAGGTGTAAGCGACACAAAAGGAATGCTGGTTTCAATTTTGAGAATGGGTTAGCAGGCGAAGCCTCAGAGAATCCAAATGATTCTTCGCGTATGTCCAAAAGCGCTGCGATTCGAACATGTCAATTCCAGTATTGATGCATGATGATGGTACTCATGCGCATAAGGACTATGACAAGCCTGCGTACTTAGTGGACAATCTGCAGCTGCGTTTGTAAGGGAAACCTCTTTGACAGGCGTTGAGCTGGTTTGCAGGATCCCAGAAAGTTAAGGATTATCTGAATTTATTGTAGCGGAGATGGAAGTTCGTAGGCTGTTCCAACGGCTGAACCCTTCTAAGGCCTATGGGCCTGATTTAATTCACCCGAAACTGTTGCATGAGTTGGTTGCGGAACTAAGTGGACCGCTCGCTATTGTGTTTCAGAAATCGCTTGACAGCTGTGCATTACCTTCCGAATGGAAGGAAGCTGTCACCTGTCCCATCGTCAAAAATGGGGACAGGAGTCCGCCTGCAAATTACAGGCTAGTTAGTCTGGCGAGTGTAGCAGTCAAAGTCTTCGAGAAACTGATGAAAGATTCATTGCAGGGTCATCTGAGTAGGTTCAAACTACTTAGCAATCTACAGCACGGATACTGGAAGGGATTTTCGTGTCTGACGTATCTATGGATGGCTCACGATAGTTGGGCGTATGCAGTGGATAACGGTTACGCACTGGACGTGCTTTTTGTCAATGTTTCGAAGGCATTTGACTAGGTACCCCATTTGAGGCTCGCGCGAAAGCTGACCTCCTACGAGGTATCTGGTTGCGCCCTTCATTAGGTGACTGCCTTCTTGGATGGTAAAGAACAGTGTGTACGAGTAGGCCGTGGCCTATCCTTTAGGCAGTCTGTCCTCAGTGGCGTGCCGCAGGACTCGGTCCTTGGACCGCTGCTGTTATCTATCTATTTGTATGACCTACCCGCTTAGCTTGAGGTACAATCGCTGCTACTTGCTGATGACCTGAAGCTGTGGAAAATCGTCAGTGTTCCTGGGGGTTCCAAAGCTATTCAGCGAGCGTTGGATAAATTTTGGAACTGGTCTACTTTATGATTATTGCCCATAAATCAGGCAAATTGCTCTGTTCCTCTAATTGGAGGAGCATGTTCTCATACATAGTACTTGGTCGGTGGAAACGAACTCTCCCGTGTCTACAGCCAGGGGCTCTAGGTGTCGTACACTCTTCGGCTTTACACTCCGGCGACAACTGGAAGAAGGCCGCAAACAGAGGTTTCCGCATGTTGTGGTTAGTACGACATTCGTTCGGAGTCTTGGCGGGCGGCATCTTTACGAGACTGCTCTGGGCTTTCGTTCGGCCTCATCTGGCATACTGCGTCCAGGCCTGTCCGCTCTGTCTCGTCCGGGACAAAATGGAGCTGGAGAGGGTTTTACGGGTGGGTACTAGGTTAGTCGAGGGATTGCGGGGACGGACGTACCCCGAGCGTCTACTAAGTTTGGGAATACATTCAGTACACTACCGAAGGCTTAGAGGAGACCTACTACTCACCTACCGTATCTTAACTGGGAAGGTTGGTGCAGATTTATCTTGGCTATTCAGTCCCGCTAGATTGTCTTTTCTGCGCGGTCATTCCTTGACGCTGGACGAACCGCGGACCGATCGGATTAGGGCGGAAATCCGGCTGTCACGCCGTCATCGAGCGCTGGAACATGCTTCCTGAAAGTATTATCAGGGAATCTACGATTAAGGGGTTTGAGCAGCAACTTGACGCTCTTGGGTGGCAACACGATAACTTTTTCTGACTAACTCGCGTCTTAATAACTCGATTTGCTGTTCTCTACTTTTATTCACCTATTGCTATTATTTTCTTATTACAACTGCACTTTCTTATTCTTTACCTTCGATTTTTCTTCCTACCCTGTGCTTACTTCTTTCGACTGCCACAGCAGAGACTGCTACGGTAGGAAAGGTGGGCATTAACTGGTTGACCAGGGTGCGATACGAGTTTTCTGTTTTAGATCCATCAATAACTGAGCACTTCGTTAATTCCTGGCTCAACGATCCCCTCAAGCTGGAACACTCATGAGATTCTCCCATCGTTCCAGTCCCAATCGAACCTGAATTTGAAAGTGGTGGCTAAAATTATCCAATGCATGGCCTGCAACCCCTGGGTATTTGACCAAAAGCATTGCTTGCAACTTACTGAACCGCTCTTCAAGACCTGTGCTGAGCACAAGGGTTTGCTAGGGATTTGTCGATATTGCATCCATGCTGCTGCGTTGGCAAGGCGTCGGCCACATCGACATCCTAAAAGATGTTCTGCTCCTTCCGCTAGGCATGCCGAAAAGCGGAACAACACATCATTCCGCGACACTCCAAAAGTCGCGGCCACCTCCGCCCCGTCTACTTCTCATACGAACCCATTGACACACATCCGGCACAGTGAGCCTATGGCAGTCATATAAATAAATAAATAAATAAACTTTTATTCTCGACCATGCGAGACACACCTTTACAGGCATGATCATGTTTAGCTAACAGTGTGATCAATAACGTACAAAAGTACATGTTTGGCATAACAATATATGTAAGTGTATGGGTGTATATGCATATGTAATTGTGTATGAATGTAGCTTGGGTCTTTGAATGTGCCGCAGCATTTTTGAATGTTTGTTGTCGTCAGGAATGTGAGCATAAGCGATTGATGTCCTTGGGTTGGATAGCACTTTCCGGATATCCACGGGCCAGTGACTTTATTTTGTGGCGAGTCACATCCGCCACGTCACAGTGTTGATAAGCAGACATTTGTGGCTTTTTATAGGGAGAACGCTTGCCAGGCGAAAACCCACCACGTCCTGGAACACTGCCGCCGAACTATTTGCTGGAACGGGTTAAACCCGAACCACCCAGCTGGCACCACGAGGAGGTTGTTTGGCTAGCCAGCCGTAATGAAGGAGAAGGCGAACTTGGCCTCGTGTGGCCAAAATCTAGTTACCTGTGTCACCAAGACTAAGCCTGCATTTCCATCTTCTCAGCCACAAATGAAGATAATCTTCAACCGACGTTTTGAGCTACAAAAAATCCATCACCCCGTAAGCCGTCGATCCCAGAACGCATGTAACCATCGTGACCGTTGTCTCCTCATCGTGAACGCGGCCGACTCGGATAAGGCTACCTCAGCGAGGAGAATGTTGTGTGATCAAGTATTGCTCGAGCGGATGATTTCTCTACTGTTTGAGGCTGGCGAACAGGGAATAAACATCGTCTCTGCCTTCCGTCTCTGCAAGAAGCAGGAAAATTCCTCCAAGTTTCAACCCCTGAAGATTGTATGCGGAAACGAAGAAGAGCACACATGCTTCCTGCGATGGACTCCACGTCTCAAGGATGAACCTTTCAATGTGTTACGAGACTTCTCTCCCGAGGACCGAATTAAAATGAAGGCTGTAGTGGAGCTACTAACGAGCCGGGCGAGTAGTGTAACCGACCTACATATCGTGGATTTTTGCGTAGTTCGGAAGAGCACAAGAGCCCGCTGGAGGTCGATTCTTGTCACCCCCAGACAGTAAAGCCTAAAAACGGACTACGCGTGCTATCTGCAGATGTGCACAGTCTAAGGAGTAAACTGGATGAAATTCAGTTACTTCGGAAACTCCTTGACCTTGACGCGGTAACCTGAAATCTGACATTTCTTACTAACGAGCATTTTAGATAAAACCGGTGAAAAACAGTGTTTGAACAAACACTAACGGAAGCACTTGGCTTTTGTCAACTGGCTCAAAGAAGTGAAACACAACCGAAAGTCCCCAGAGCTATGATCAGGGGAAGACGCCGGATCGGCGTTCAGAAGGATAAGGGTATTACCAGTAACTGTCTCGCGCCCATTGCAGTCTCAACACTGACAACCCCGTTAGTCAGCTGATTGCTTTGTGCTTCTTTCTGATCCACGGACGGATGCACTACATGACGCTAAAATGTCAGTACCGTCACTAAAATCGTTACCACCTAAGTGTCCGTCGCCGTTGCTTTCTGACTGTAAGGTAACACCACATGACCATCTCACAGACGCGCTTCTTAAAGTCCGAAACATCGAAAATGAGCTAAACTCGGTGAAATCAGAATTGCAAAATATCAATCAATTGTTAGTAAAAAGTCTACCGCTGGCGCAGCTATCGAATCTACATAAATCTGACAAAGTGGAAGATCTTAACGCAGCGGGTGAATTGCTCAACACGCTCGCCAAGGAAGTCAACGGACGAGTCATCCGTGCACGAAATGTAATAATATTTAATGTGCCAGATCGCATACCACTTGAGAAAGTGACACGCTCACTTCTAAGTGTATGCAAAATGGACCGGGATTGCTGCTCATGCAGCCGCCTTCGTAAAACAAAAAAACCGACCATGCCCAATTGTCCTCAAGTTCAGCAGCCAAGATCACGCCAAATGCTTTCTAGACTACAAGCTCATCATAAGAAAGCAAGCGAATCTCGGGCCCATACTGATTAAACAGGACTTGACGCCACTGCAACTGGCGCTCATGTCAAATGTACGAACCCCTAATAAGCAGTCTGCACAATCCCATAAATATGCTCTTGAACCCTCTCCAACAGCCCCTCAGAAGAAACGCTACTGAATTGTCTCCAGTAACCGCTGTCACGACCTTTGCCAATTCAATTGTCAATACGACACCAATACTGGGCATGCAATTAACTAAATAATTAAATAAATAAATAGTTTATTCTCGAATTTGTCGATACACACCAAGCAAGGCATGATCAATATTTACATGTAATATTGTTTCGCAACCAACACGTTGCTGTAAGTGTAATCGGCAGTAAGCCGAAGGTTGTACAGTCTGCGGAAATTGTGTAAGTAGTCACGAGATTGAGTCTTCAATGAATGACAAAAAGTTGAATTCTATCGTGCGTAGTGGAAACAGTCAGGGCACTACATGTGTAATGAAACCGTTACATATACACATGGTGCAACTTATTGTTGAAAATGACAGGGCAATACTGAATAATGATTCTGGTCGCCTCGCCAGTAACTAGTTCAGGGCAGTGACTTTATTCGGTGGCGGGTCCCATCCGCCAAGTCGCAGTGTTGTTACACGGACATTTGTGGCTTTTTATAGGGAGAACGCTTGCCAGGCAAAAACCCACCACGTCCTGGAACACTGTCAGAAATTTGTCGGTGCACTAATATAAAACTGGCAGACCAGGTAGTCGACTGATTTCACACGCAGATATCCGCAGTCAAATGACCTTCAATTTCCTCTGTTATTTGATCAGGTATCTTGGGCAAGGCCGCCATAATGGCTGAGGCGAATCGAGGATGTAGGCTTCACGAAGAATCGTCTTTGTGGGTATCCAGGTGGGCGAAACGTCAGTTACTTGCGTCTGGATTTTTCAGCAGTATGTATTCTTTTCAGGTGTGTGAAGTTCTCGAGTCCAGCTATCATCACTGGACAAGGGTACTGGTAGTGAGTGCAGTTGTATCCGTTTCTTGTACAGCCATGTGATTCATAGGTCCTTATTGGTTGTTCTGTCCCGGACAAAAGCGGTTTCTCGGTACTATCCCAGATCCCCAAGAAGTTCCGGCCCTCGGAGAAAAGGGAAGGTGAGAGACAACCAAGGCCGCAACGAACAGGCGTGGATGTAAACATTATTAAACTCCTATGTTATAACATTTATAGTGGAGACAAATGATGTACAATGTGTAGCAATGATTGTGCTGAAAGTGTCTTTTGAATGTTTTTCGAAAGCAGTGGCCCTATAAGTTGGTTGCTACTATCTACAAGGAATACAGAGCGTTGCGCCATTAAGCAAAAACGCAGTATCAGTTTACCATGATGCGACTAGCGTGGAAAGACAGAAAGAAGAGTTCAGAGACCAGCGGCGTTAGAATGGTGGATGGACGGCTGGTGGCCAGCCTACATCGAAAGAGATGGTAAGTGAGCGGATAGATAGGACTCAAGCGCTGAGTAAAAATTATCGGGTGATCAAGACAGAACGACGACACGAGGGTACTAGGCGTATAGTGCTATGGCCTATTGAAATAGGAAAAGCCTATGAGGGCTAACCTCCTACAAAGGTAAGTGTCGAAACCTTTGCTGTAAAAACGGATCCAGATTAATAGGGGAGAAAGGATTGATCGATAGAAATGAAGTATTAAAGAGCAGTTAAAGGAAAACGCACGTGCGGAATAAATATATATGTCGCGTCGCGTAGAGAAACAAGTCATACTAGGGTGCTAGGAAAATGGTGAGAAATGAAAACCTAGAAATGTGAAGCTAACGGGCGTCTGCGTGTTGACCAAGTGAAAGGAGGGAAGAACTAAGAGGCTAAGAAACATTAATTGACGGAGTGGCAGGGAATAGCCTAAATGCATCTGTAGAGTAAGGTTGCTTAGAGTATCGGAGCAGTGAGGCCGAACCTCAGCAGCTAGGGTGCTAAGATAACAGTACCAAGCAGGATAGTGCCAGCGAATGCTAGCCCGAGAGTTGTGTGATTGCGTGTTATAAGGTCAAAGACCATACATCAAGTAGGAATAAATGAACGGTAATAAGAGTGAGGCACAACAGCGGTTTGTGCTGAATACATGGATATGCCTGCACGACAGAAGAGAGCAAAGAAAGGCTTCATGAAGAAAGCACAACGAACGAATGAATTCCGGGCATACATGAAGGCTCTTAACTAGTTTAGAGCAAAAATAGGTGATGCGCATATGATAGGATCATGCTGTGGTGCTAAAGGAATAAAACTAGGGAAGACTGAGCCGGAAGCAGCCAGTGAGAATGCTTAATTATTATTAATTAGGTGTCATAGACGAGTGACAGCTGTGCATCTAGCAAGGATCAGTTGTGCATTGACCGGATGAGCTAAAGAGGTAGCCAGACGAGAGCTAAGAAGGTCGGATAAAGAAAGGACAACAGTCAAGAAGAATGATTGAGGGACTCGTATCATTTAAAACGCTGAACAACGGCGGTGTATATGTTCTCAATTTATGCTATGGTACTGAGATATTACTACTTTGGAAAGAGCCTGGGAAAGCTAGTCCAATAGCTGGACGCTTACAAGTGAAAAGGTCGAAGAGGTTACAACAATTAAGAGATAGGAGAACGTCTAGAGTAGGGAGGCTAAGTAACGGCTGAGCATCGACTTAAAGATTTGGAAGGAGTGCTAGAGAAAGCTGAAAAGTTTATATGGAAGGACATCAAACAGTCGGAGTGCATGCATAAATTAAGTCTGCTGAGGACATCGCAGCATATGAGGTGCGCGCAGATACTGAGTCCTGTTATGGTGCTAAGATTTTAGTACTAAGGTAGACTGGGCTGGAAAATGCCAGTGAAAGGTCTGGAATCCTACATGAGCAGGCGTAACAAACGATGCAGCAAGCAATGGATAAATGGACGTTTAGAAGGGAGAGGCAATGGAGCAACTGTGCGCAGGCCACGTGAATTATGTTTGCTTCACTGAAGAGAATTAAGAAAGATTTTATGAAGAGAGGACAGCGAACGGATGAAGCGCAAGCATACGATATGGTTGTTAATTAGGTCGGAGCATAAAAGTCGAAGACGCGGCGACGCGCAGATGATGAAATCATGCCCCTGTGCTAATGTAATAAAAGTAGGGAAGCCTGAGCAGGGAGAAGCCGGTGAGAGGGCTGTACTACAAGTAATTATCTGTCACAGATGAGTGACAGCTGTGCATCTAGCAAGGAGCAGCTGTGCACTGACCGGATGAGGTATAGAAGGTCGCCAGACAAGAGCTAAGAAGGTCGAATAAAGAAAGGACAACAGACAAGATGAACGCAAGCAAACAGTGAGTTGTTTGGGGAATCGTATTATATAATGCTGAACCACGGCGGTGTATAAGTTCTCAATTTATGCTATGGTACTGAGATACTACTAAATTGGAAAGAGCCTGGGAAAGCTAGTCCAATAGCTGGACGCTTACAAGTGAAAAGGTCGAAGAGGTTACAACAATTAAGAGATAGGAGAACGTCTAGAGTAGAGAGGCTAAGTAACGGCTGAGCATCGACTTAAAGATTTGGAAGAAGTGCTAGAGAAAGCTGAAAAGTTTATATGGAAGGACATCAAACAGTCGGAGTGCATGCATAAATTAAGTATGCTGAGGATATCGCAGCATATGAGATGCGCGCAGATACTGAGTTCAAGATATCTGCCACCTTGGGACATTTAGTAGTCTATTTATGGCCGTGGTGAATTGCAGGATACTATTAGATGCTCTGATGGCCTCTGGTAACTTATTCCACACTTGCGCATATCTACAGAGGAAGAAGTTAAAACGTATAGAGCAACGAGTTTTTGG